>JACWFT010000010.1:1236219-1654561 GCA_019775415.1 Penicillium sp. VS I D KN
CGGATTGTCTAGTGGGTCTTGATATTCAAAACCAAAATGATAAGGCCTGCTGTCTGTTTGAATGCTGTTTGGCTTACACTAATGGCCCCCCTCTTACTTAATAATCTCCCCGCATGCATCATGGCTCAGCCGCATAAACCGCGTTTGTCCAATGCCTATTATTTGAAACCAAAATGACTAAGCCTACAGTCTATTTGAAAGCTGGTTGGCTTATACTATTGGCCTGCTCTTACCTACCAGCCTACCTCGTGCACATCATGGCTCAGCTGCATGGACCCACTGGTCAACCGACTGTCCAGTGGGCCTTAATACTTGAAATCAAAAAGACTAGGCCAACTCTCCATTTGAAAGCTAATTGGCTTACTATTGGCTCTCTCTTGCCTATTGGTTAACCCACATGTATCATAGATCCATTGCATAGACCTATTGATCATTCAGATGTACAGTGGAACTTGACTCCTGAAGATTAACTGCCCTGAAGTTAGCTCGAAAACAAACTGATGGTTATATGAACAGAGCTGAATTGCAGAATGCATCAAATTAAATAATTCTTGAACCAAGCATCATCCAAAAAGAAATTCTCTAAGTGTATATCACTCTCAAGGTTTCCATCGTAGAAAGTGTCTGGCACCACTTCTCCAAACTTCCTGTGAAGCCTTGAAGAGCACCACGATCTGACTGATGCAAATATCTTGAAGGCTTTATCCAAATATCCATCTTTAGCCTGATCATCCATCGCTGTCTGGGCTTCGTCGATTTTGTTCAACAGTCGATCCATCACTTGTAGCACATCGATTTCTCCAGTCACTAGTGCCGAATCCCAAGATGCATCCGTTGGTGTTGAGAGCTTGATTAACATGACTATAGTTCTCGCAAGTTGAGTGAAGAATGGAAAAGGCATTCCGACATACTCGGAGGCGGGTATTCTAAAGAAGTTTTCTAGTGCTGATTTGATTGTGTTGAGACATTGATAAAGGCTTTCGAGCTCCTGGGAATCTGTGAAGTTTTGGTTGCAGAGCATGAGTGCTGATATGCTCAATTCCGTGTAATAAATTGATGAAAGCATGATTTCTATGAAGTGTCAGAGATTATCAGTCCAGGGCTAGACTGGGAAGTTCAATTTACCATCTTGAAGTAGCTGTGATGACATGTGCATTTTAATATCATTCAATCTGTATCGAAGACCCGCTGTGAAGAAGGCCGGTGGAAATTTGTCCCTCTCTTTGAGATCTTCAATATCTTCCGCGACACGTTGGAGTTTGACCTGCTGTACGAACGCCTCATCGTACATGGATTCGTTCTGTTCACTCAAAACTTTGATACACTCATCCATGTATGGCGTCCACTGCATCGTGTCAATTTGAGCGAAGTATGAGGACACTACCGAGCTCACAACAAAGCATCCTAAAACAGCTCGTCTCTCTTCTAGGTTCCTTGCAGGGCCCACCGTGTCGAAGCAAGTTTTCTCCAACGGAAGCATATTTGACTCATGTGGCGACGGCTTGTTAAGGCGGAGGCTAAACACCAATGTCATGGCTAGATGTGAAAACCGGGACACCCTAGCAGATGTCCCATTCAGGAGGTTGTCATGGCCCCAGGCAATAAAGGTGAGGAGTCCGAGAAGTAGATCGAGGTCAACTGAGTGCGCATTGTTGTCAAAATAGACGCGCTGGATCAATGTTTGTTTAATCTTCTCTCCCAGTTCGAGTTTGACCTTCGTTGATCGGGAGGCTGCTGCTATTATGCAAGTGAGCAGAAAGGGTCGATGGGTATACATCCATTCTGCGTTGTGAGGAAGATGCATGAATGGAAAATACTTTAGCATTTTCATCCGGAAATCCGCCAGACATTGCTCGGGTGAAGGGTCGGCCTTTAGGTCTGTCGAGACAGGCGGAGCCTGAATATTGGCGATTGGGGAGACTGAGATGGGAGAACTGGTATAGGTTTTAGGTGCCGATAGTGGATTCGCGACAGGTTCTATCACCCGACTGTGCTCTAGCTGAGAAACAAGGCTATCAATCTTGTCCTCGAGCTGAGCGATGCGACGGGTGGGATTATTGCTTTCAGCATTACGTGATCTGACTGCTTTTCCAGGCGTGCAATGTTTCTTTAGCCGGCGACATCGCTCGCAGCCATGGTTCCCGGGCTGCGAAACACATTTGCATTTCGACTTGGAGCAATTAAAGCAGGCCTGCGGGTGGGTGTAGATCATTAGGAGATGATGCTTCTTGTAAGGCATGAGCACATACCTTGCCATACAATTTAGTGGGCTCGACGGGCCGGTTCTTTGGCATTATAGATGTTTCACTTAGTGGGTGTTGAGGGGAAACAGGCATGTGGAGGTGGGTAACGGCATTCCGAACAGCGATCGGGGTTCGGCCGGCCGAACGCCGACGAGACACAAAACCGGAGTATTTCGAAGCTGAACTCTGTTGTATGCAAGAGATCAATCATTGTTTCATTAGGCGGAAAGTCATACGCAGCAAATACTTGTCACAATATTCGAGTCCTATCGCCTATCACGCATACAGCCATGAAACTGATAGTAGCTGGAGCCACGGGTTTGGTAGGGAGTGAGATTATCAGACAAGCTTTACAGAACAGCGATGTGACGGAGGTAATTGCACTGGCTCGTAAGCCTATTACCATGGATGATAGTACTGCCTCCAAATTGAAAAGTGTTGTCATCCGTGACTACGCCGAGTACCCAGACGAAGTCAAGGCCGAGCTGGCCGGAGCAGACGCATGTATTTGGTATGATAGTATCTACGAAAAAAAAAAAGTCTCAAAAATGCGCTAATCAAGTCTTCAGGACTGTGGCAGTTACACCATTTCGCAGCGGAAGCTTCGATTTCGCAGAAGTAAAGCGGGTATGCCAGGACTGCACCTTGGCTGGCTTCAAGGGGGTATATGAAGCTGGGCCTGCACGGCCATTTCGGTTTCTTTATTTCAGTGCTGAGGGGACCCCACAAGATCCGTCACAGAGACCGTTTATCTTGGGAGGTTATCAAGTCATGCGTGTGAGTTTCTGTCTTCCTCGTGAAGGTATGTTGCACAACTAATAGGGGCGAATTTCATCTACAGTGTGAGACAGAAAACATGGTGCGGAAATTTCCGACGCAGTATGGCGGGACTGAGGTTTGCATTGTCCATCCAGGAGTGGTGACAAACTCAACGACATGGTTGAGGACTCTGCTAGCTTCCACGTTTCGTGTGGTGAACCTATTCACTAGGGCTTTGCCGAATGTGAGCCGAGATGAGCTTGCAGCTGCGGTGCTGAACCAGGCTATACATGGATTTGACAAGGAGACTTTGTCGAATAATGATTTGGTTCGCATTGGTCAAGCTACGCTACGAAAGAATTAGTTTAGGGAATACGCCCACTGTACGATTAGAAATTTGGATCTATAGACCTGTGTTCGCCTGAGATATCTTCGGCCTTCTTAGAGCATACCATATCAATCTCATCTCCAATTACTTTGAAGGTAGCTTCACGAGTCGTGGAGGAGGCTTTCGTGCAGGAAAAATAGCTTCCCAGGCACTCATAACCTTGACCAAGAGATGCTCTTGGTGTTTTCCTGTAATGGCTGCAACCCCAAATGGGCGGCCATTGTAATCCAGGTATGACAACGGCATTGCACAGAGAGGGTAACCTGGAAGAAGAGATAAGTTATTAAAACGCTTGTTTAATTTCCAAATGAATTCTGATATCGGCCTCTTACCTGAAGCTGTTGCCAAGGATGCGAGACCACTGTCAATAGGACCCAGTATAACATCCACACCATAAGTCTTCAGTGCCAAGTCTACGCCCTTTTCTCTTCCCATATGCCTCAGGTACGATAGGTGTCGATCATACTCTTCTGTCGAGAATTGCTGGTTTTCGGAATTGATGAAATTGTCTTGTCTAGGATGATCTTTGGGGCTGTCAGCGTTGCAGTTTCCAAACTAGAAGCAGGTTGGATACATACGCGAGGGAAGCTCCAGATCGGCGTGTTTCTCGTTGAAAGCAATCACCTCTGCGAGAGATCGGACCTCGCTCTCTTCAAGGTCTTCAAAATAAGCATTGAGTTGGGGCTTCATATCCGCCTCTAAGAACCATTAGTGAGGATCAATTTGGGCTATCAAAAGGTGCATACGAATAATTGCCCATTCGCTTCCCTCTCTGTCGATTCTAAATGTTTCAGGTGAGACTAAATCGATATTCTCGACGAATTTCTTTGCCTTTGGTTTGATTATCTCATATGCCTGGCGGATCTCACGCTTCTGTGGTAGTCAAAATGTCAAAAGTTAGTCAAATTGTTTTTGACGATCTCTGGAAAAGCACATACCATCTGAGCCTCTGCGTCGTCAACGGGCTTGATGTCGTCCTCGGAATCTCTCCACGCATCGGGGTCGAGAAACGCAACGGAGATATCAGACCATGAGCAGGTCAAATAAGTTGTGAAAGACTCTGAGGCAGGCTTTTTCATAAGAACATCCAAGAGAGCAGCCAGATCATATGATGACTTTGTCATGGGTCCAGCTGCATCAAAATTGCTGGAGATCGGTATAATACCATCTTGGGGAACCAGTCCGATCGAAGGTTTGATTGTGTACAGCGCAGCCCGACCAGAGGGGGCAACAAGTGACCCATCTGTCTCTGTTCCAATGGCAAATGGTGCATAGCCAGCTGAGACACTCACGGCGGAACCTGTAGAGGATCCTGAGGGGTTCTGAAATACACAAGGTCAACAACCCCAGACTTTGGTTACTGAAAGTAGAGAGGTAGATAAATACCGAGTGGCCTTCTGGTGAATCGTTTGGATCGATTCCATCACGGATATAAGCTGACTGTGTCTGACCACCCACGGCGGACCAGCCATTGGGCATGTTGGATCCCCTGTTCTCTGTCAGCCTCATGTTTGACTGAAATAATCAAGAAATTATATTGCCCAGGTGCTCATACCTAGCATTCGCAAATTCCTGGATGGTCCGTTAACAAAATGATTCTGTCCGAAATATATCAAGACGCAACAACTTGTGAAGGTCTACTTACAGCAAGATTAGCCTTTCCAAGAATGATAAGGCCAGCATCAAGGAGCTAAAACTTTGTGAGCAAATTCATTATTTCTGGAGCATTCTCTGGTCATAACCAACTTGGTCGATGATTCCGGCATTCTTCTTAGGCTTCGAGCTCAAGAGTGCAAGGCTCCCGCAGGTGGTGGGAAGACCAAGACGCGGATGGGTAGCGATGTTATCCTGAGATGTATCAGCATAGGAATATCTAACCAAACGCGCATTGACCAACAAACCTTAATAATGATCGGGATGCCATGCAAAGGCCCACGGGTCTTCCCGGCAGCCCGTTCTTCATCCAGTGATTTGGCAGCCTCCTCGAGCAGGTCATTGGGAGTAATTCGAATCATTGCGTGAAGCTTTTCATCGTGTTTTTTGATCTGAGCTACATATTGCCTGACAAGACCCAGACTTGTGACCTCGCCCGCACTCAGAAGTGCCTGTAAGGCTTTCGCATCGATTGTCAAGACATCCACATCCTTTTTGTGGGAGTCCTCGAGATTTTGATCCGCCATTGTGTGAATTGGGGCAGGACAGATGAATAATTTTTTCCTCGGATGTATTCAAATTGAGAAGCAAAAAGTCTCCCAGACTTTGAACCTGTGAATGGAACAGGGGTCTCGTGCAGGAGTGGGGGAATGGGTCCGTGCAGGAGTGGGGATACTTCGGAGAAAGGCATACGTTCCTAAAGGGGACGGAATAGACATGACTATTGAGACGCGACTGGAACATCCAAATCCATAGCATTGAAATCTCGGCATGTACTGTAAATTCTAAAGCGAGCCGGACTATGCGTGACTTAAGTAGATGCCGTGGTACGCCGTGGTACGCGGTGGCCAGAGACTCTAAATCTAGACTAGTTGGGCTTCTGGGCAACAACTCGCATTAGCTTCAGCGGCGGGGAGTTCCCAGTTGCACAGATTTCGCGATGCTGCTTAACCAAATCTGCAGTTCTGGCAATTGCCGCCTCTTCATCTTTCACCTGTCCAGATCGCACCAGAAGACCAGCATACAGCGTTTCAATAATTGCTACTAGCCGTTCATCCGTCTCGTGGCGGATACTTCTGTCCCAGTCCGAGGTATACGCCAACCGCACAACATCCAAAAACCCGGCTGCCATGCATTCCTGGAATACCTTTGCTGAAGCCTGGAAGCACTTTCCTTCAGCCGTGAACGAGGAGTCAAAACATCTTCGAATCTCTTGGATGACAGGGTTGTTGTCGGAGATGTAGGTTTCTTCATCGATCTCCTCCCACTGAAGATAGCCACCGGGTTCTAATTAGATTAGAAGAATGTTAATCGAAAGGTTTCAGATCGGTTTGGGTGAGACATACTCAAGATGGCATCTATGTTTGCAATTGCCAATTTATAATCAGATTCGTCGATTGCGGCAACCAGGAGTCGCACATGGACCAGATCGTACCGGCCCAGATGTTCCGCGGGAAAAGGTTTCGTTATATCGTGAATAGAAAACTGGATGTTCTCTTGCGTCTTGGGGAACTGCTGGGATGAGATATCGAATCCATGATAGTAGACTGGGCTCTGAGATCCAGGGCCCAAGACCTTCGAAACATCCTTCAGCCAGATACTATTTAAGATGCAATCCATTAGCCTTGGTCTTTACTAGGGAAACAAAGATGAAGCTTGTGAGATACTCACCCAGTTCCGGTGGCTATATCTGCAACGGAAAGCAGGTTTCCTTTAGGAATGGATGGATGTATCAAGGTGTTTTCAGTCACTTTCGTGAGCAATCTGTGCTGATCATTGAGTCTAGATGGTTGTTTCATTCTACTTAGTATCACCCTCATCGCGAGTGCCTCAGGCTGATATAGATAGTTTCTCTTACCTGTCAGATTCCTTTGAATCTCTACCAAAAACGTACTTCTCATGAGTATGTAGGCTGGGCATTTTATGAAGAATGGAAAGGAAAATAAGCACTTGTAACCTTGGGTCTGTCGGAATTCAACTGCCTAGCGAAGAACTGAAAAACATATGGGAAACACAGGCTACTTATAGGTGAACTCGGGATTTGAGTCCCATTATTCTTCGTGCATACGGCTTGCCCGGACCAATTAGTTTCATGACCTTGAACTTTATCCATGGTGTGTATAGCAAAGAAAATGAGTCTTCAGCTACTCGGCTATTTTGTCGATACCCCTCAATTTCCAAGTTTTCAGCCACCTGATGTAGTCGCTCCACATGTGCTTCCTCAGGGCATTGTTCTTTATTGGGGCGCCGTATCAGCCAGCCACTATCGCGTCAATCACCCCAATGTGGGGATATCGGGCTAACCATGAATCAGCCTGTTAGCAACATCCACTTACGCGTCTTGGGTCCACTGCATGATCTTCGCTATTTATACCCATCTGTAGTGCGCAGATATGAAGACTTTACAATTATCAAGAGGGGGAAAGAGGGGGCATGTGCCTTGGTGGATCTTCTATCCACAATGGCCACCTGTACAGAGTAGACATCCAGTCAGACAAAAAGAATACTTCGGTTGTCATTTCCGCCACCACTATGTCTGCATCTACTGTCTTGCGCATGATGCGAAGTGATTCCAGATGACTTTCTGCAGCATCGGCATCCGCAGCACCAATCTCGTCGTGTCTCCCTCCTTCTGCTCTCTTCTTTCCTTATCCCGCCACTCACCACGCTTGTTTACAGCTGCATAGAATTATCCGTGTTGTATTTTCCTTTATTTCGCATGAACAAATGCCCTTTTCCTAGTTATGATTCCCTTTTCTGGTGTCTGAAACATGATGAGTTGCGCTGCTGTTCAAATCTCGCCAAAACGGTTAAAGTTACCTCTGACATGATGTGTGAGATGACAGTATCATTTGGTATACTTTCCTCTCGATTTGCTATGGTCTGGGGACATTCCCCTTTCCCCTATCTGAGCTTTATTTTGCGTTTCGTCTTTTGCGTAAGATAATGCCTATGTCCTCCAGACTCCCAGCCTCTTGCGATCGGATCACCTAATCCGATTTAGTTTGAGTTAATTCAAATCGAGTGAATGATTTGCGACGGGCAGTTTCGCCGCTTTATCTGGATATCTGGGTAGGTACCCAGGAAGGTGTTCTTCAAGGATGAAGTGCTTGAAGTAAAACAAGGCAGATGGCAGAAGATTCGATATGATGTATACTGCGCACAGACCAAGTCTCCAGTGATTTTTTTGTGCGCGGGCGGTGAAGCTGAGCGGAGATTTCCTCATCCCAAATTTTTCTACGACCCACGCCCTCTACCAGCACGGATCCCACCCGGCAGCATGGATGATATCGAGGTATGTGAGATTGAAAATGACTCTCAGACCAGAATATTAACTTGCTCCAGGATCGGTTGCGCAGCCATGCGCAGGCATTCGATGGTTTGCTGTCTTTGATCCCCGCCAAGTACTACTACGGTGAAGACACTAGTGTACGTGCGCCCTCAGCTCCCTCACTTCGCAATTTTTCCCCTGCTGGCCATTTTCTGTCCTAATTGGTATCTGCCTTTCCGAATCTTTTCTCTGACACCTTTTTTCTGCCTGTAGGACCAGTGGCAACGCAAGAAACAGACCAAAGAGCAGGCTCGTGAGGCAAAGCGTGCAAAGCTGGATCCTGAAGCCGCCAAAACCGCCAAAGACATCATGGACGAGAACGCCCGTAAGCGCAAGCGCAAGGAGGATGGTACTGCTGAGAGTGATTCTTCCGATGGTGAACTGGGCTCCGAAATCCCCAGGGAGGGCCTGATCCGCGGCGACAAGGCCAAGAAGCAAAAGCAGGTCGAGAAGCCAAATTCCGCCAAATCCGAGGAAGCCGAGGCCCGCAAAAAGGAACGTGAACAGAAGAAGGCCGAGAAGAAGGCTGCCCAAAAAGAGAAGAAGAAGGCCAAGGACACTGCCCGGAAAGAAAAGTCAAAGGACGACAAGCCCAACGGCACTGCAACTGAGACTATCAAGAAGGATACTCCCAAATCTAAGGGTGACGAGGAAGAGCCCGAGGCATCAGACAACGAGGATGCTGATGACCTGGAAGACGGTGTCGCTGAGGAAGGATTTTCCATTGAGTTTGACGCCGGACCCGAAGAACCATCCTCAGCCTCCTCCACTCGCAACTCTCCCGACGCCTCAAACACCCAGTCGGGTAGCTCATCTATTTCCTCTATTGTTCCCCCCGCTTCTAATGATACCAAATCCACCGAGCCCAAGGCCCTCAAGGCCACACCAGAAGACCTCAAGCAGCGTCTACAAAAGCGCCTGGATGAACTCCGGGCTAAGCGTCATGCCGACGGCCTAAATGGCAAGCCCGCTCGTAACCGTCACGAACTTATCGAGGCCCGGCGGCAAAAGGCCGAGCAACGCAAAGCACACAAGAAGGAGCTCCGCGCCAAGGCAAAGGAGGAAGAACAGCGCAAGGATGACGAGGCTATGGCCCGTCGCTTCTCCCCCGGCGGCTCTGGATCTCTCCTGGCCTCCCCTCGCTCTCCTGCTGAGTCCGTTGGCTCGGCCAGCAACAACTTCTCTTTCGGTCGTGTGGTCTTCGCTGACGGCCAGCATGGCGACGCTTCTCTGACAAACATCCGCGATGCGCACAAGGCCGCCGGTCCCCGAGACGCCGCCGCTCAGCTCCAAATTGTTGAGGCGAAGAAGGCTCGTTTGGCTGAGATGGACCCCGCGAAGCGTGCCGACGTCGAAGAGAAGGACCGCTGGCTCAACGCCAAGAAGCGCGCCCACGGTGAACGGGTTCGCGACGACACATCCCTCCTTAAGAAGGCTCTCAAGCGCAAGGAGACTGCTAAGAAGAAGTCCGCTCGTGAGTGGAACGACCGCATCGAGACCGTCGCCAAGATGAAGGACCAGCGCGCAACCAAGCGTGAGGAGAACCTTCGCAAGCGGAGAGAGGAGAAGGGCACCAAGGGCAAGGGCAAGAAGAAGTCCAGCGGTGGTGCCAAGAAGTCCAGACCTGGATTTGAGGGCAGCTTCAAGTCCAAGACTGGTGGCGGCAGCAAGAAGAAATGAACCATTTCCCATTGTTGACGGCTTAGTCTAGATCTTTTTCGTTTCTATTTCTCCCCCTCCCTTCTTGTCTATGGTTACAAGATCTGGGTNNCCCCCCCCCCCCCCCCCCCCAAAAAAAGAAGAAAAGTGTTTTTCTAAACATCGAACTGGGAAATATCCATCCGGGGTTTGCGGTGTTCGGTGTTCGCGCTGTTTCGGCGGCATGATTTCCTCCGTTATGTCCTATACGTCTCTGCATGGGTAGCGATTTTGTCTCGTTTTGTGAATACAAATATCATTATGTTCCAAAGCGGTTGTTCTGTCGTCCGACACTTAGCTAGGCTGATTGATGCCATAGGCATTATACACCAAATTTGTACAGTCTAAAGCAACGCTAGTATAGACGAAAGACATTGTTTTGATATCATTTGTTTTATTGATTGAAGCCGTGAAGAAGTAAGAGACCTGCTAGATTCCAAAAACAAAGGAAAGATAAGAAAGACAAAGAAGTCAGGTTCCACTCGAAACGAAAAAAAACTTCGGTTGGGAATCGACTAGTACAGAGAAAACACAAGATGGGTAAATATGTACAAGGTAGTGTGTTGTGTGTGATTGGGGGAAATGGAGGGTGTCATAAACCCTGCTCTAGTTTTTCATGCACGCCAATTGAAGCTGGCGCACTATAGGCATGATCCTCCTCACTAGACCAGCTTTTTCTGTTCTCAATTTCAGATGATACATGTCGCGAAAAGTCACCAGAAACGAAGACAAATATTCGATTATCGGTAAGGAGCATCGGCGCGAGCAGCAGCCGCGATCTCGGGCTCCCACTTGTCACCGTTAGCGAGCAGCTTCTCCTTGTTGTAGAGGAGCTCCTCACGGGTCTCGGTGGCGTACTCGGCATTGGAAGCTGTGGAAAGGAGATTTGGTTAGCTAGGCACACGAATATGGGCATATTTAGAGCTATATAAAACTCCAGGCCAAGACTCACTCTCAACAATGGCATCAACGGGGCAGCTCTCCTGGCAGTAACCACAGTAGATACACTTGGTCATGTCGATATCGTAACGGGTCGTCCGGCGGGATCCGTCCTCACGCTCCTCAGCCTCAATGGTGATAGCCTGCGCCGGGCAGATGGCCTCGCAGAGCTTGCAAGCGATACAGCGCTCCTCGCCGGTGGGATAACGGCGCAGAGCGTGCTCACCACGGAAACGAGGAGAGATAGGACCCTTCTCAAAGGGATAGAAGATAGTGTAGCTGTGGGTGGATGTCAGAACCAATTGATGTTGTTGGTAGCGTGGGTTGCCGGTGAGGTCTAAGACTTACGGAGGGCGGAAGTACTGCTCCAGCACGACGTACATGCCACGGACCATCTCGGCGAGGAGGAAGTACTTGGTGGCCTTGTCGATGGCGGACTCGGAGCCCTGATCCCAGCGCTTAGGCGGGGGCAGGCGGAAACCGGGCTGAGGAGGGCCCGCTGGAGTTGCTGCGCGGGACACCGAGGAAGAGAAGTTTGCCGTCGAGCCGATGGGCGTGAAGGGAGAGCGACGGACGGCGACCAGCCTTGCGACCTGTCGTGTAGCGGCCATTGCGAAGGAGGTATGAGCGGAGAGGATGATTAAGGAGAGAGGAGGAGGGTGGGGAAGTCGAATTAGAGGTCTTCGAGGTAGGGGAGAAGGTCGCTGGATGAGGTTGAGTGGTGTTTGCAGGTTTGGGCTTAGGTCATTTCTTTCTGCCGGGCGTTGATTGGTTGGCGGGCAGGATTTTGCATCGGTGCAGCACTTCCGACCATCTTCTTCCTCTCTCCCGTCGACCTTACCCATCCTCTTCTCCAACCTCCCCCCACTTCCTTTCTTCTTTTATTTGCTAGATCTAAAGCCGTTGCGCTCTTTTTGATCTACCTCTTTTCCACCATGTTCCGCTCCGCCATTGTTCGCTCCCTGCGGGCCTCCGCCCCCCGTGTCGCTGTCAAGACCCCGGCTCCCTTCCAGATCCGCAGCTCCCCCATTGCTGTGCGCGCCTCCCAATTCACTCCCTGCTTCGTCAACCAGGGTGTTCGCTGCTACTCCGCCCCCGCCGGTTTGAACAAGAGCGAGGTTGAGGGCCGGATAGTCAACCTGCTTAAGAACTTCGACAAGGTGCGTCGGGATTGTTTTTTCATCCTCAATCAAAAATCGTTGAGACTACCATCACCTTGGGTTCAGCATTACTTACTCTCTTCTCTTAATACAGGTTTCCGACGTCAACAAGGTCAGTTTGACGCGAGCTCCCTTTCGGCATTCCTCGGCTTGAATAAGAGCTACGGGTAGCCAGTCAGCATCGTATCCATTAACTCGTTTCGATTTTTAGATCAACGGTGTTTCCCACTTCTCCAACGACCTCGGTCTGGACAGCTTGGATACCGTCGAGGTCGTCATGGCCATTGAGGAGGTACGCGCCTAACCTTGTTTCCCTCGGGAAAGATAAGCAGCAAAGATTCTGACTATCGCAACAACAGGAGTTCAGCATTGAGATCCCCGACAAGGAGGCCGATCAGATCCACAGCGGTAAGTTTGGATCACTTGAGGATCGCAAAAGGATAGACTAACGCGTTTGTGCGAATAGTTGAGAAGGCTGTTGAGTACATCCTGGCTCAGCCCGATGGTATGTCGATCTTCACTTTTCACCCTTGACCCATCATATACTGACCATCTCTACGCAGCCCATTAAATACTTTAATTGAAAATTCCTGGGACCGGTGTGTTTGGAAGGTCGGATAGAAAAGGATAGGGATATTGGCGTCCGTTGGGGCGTTGTGCGGGAATATATCTCGATGACTCCTGACGCTGCTTTGTATTCTGAATTCCATACCAGTGGATTTTTTTGCCCTTGTCCTTCTATATCGTGTATATCATCTTGAATGCAGTTTTTAACGCAGTGTTTAGTTGGAGTAATAGCTCCATTTCACCACTCTTAAACCTTCCAAGCAGATCTATCTAAGTTGCCTATGGTCTATAGGTATACACCAGGCCCTGCCCAGAAATATCGAACTAACTCTGCTTGAATTTCACTTTATATCTCGAAATGCTGCACAGCTGGGCATGTGACAAAACTAGGTGTCAGGCATGGTGTTCGATTGATCTTCCAAGGTTCACCAGCGGCCCCAAGCGTCAAGCCCAAATTGTAAAACGTACCAAGACAGATACATACAAGTGACATATGAAAGTAGCAGAGAAGTTTTAACCTGAAAATTCTATAGAAGAAAAATCTTATGAGATTTATGGTTACATTTACTAAGGAGTTACCAGGTGTAGTGTGATAATATGGGAGGATGATATATATGTTGCCCGCAATCGGGCGCACCACAAGTCACCTTTTGCCGACCAAACTAACTTGGACCCAATCATCCTTTTTCTTGTCTTCTTCCGCTTTGCTTCATCTGTTCTAGACAATAACATTGAAGGCAAAGCATTGGTTTATTTATTCTTTTTGAGCCACCTCGATTGCTTGACAACCCACTCGGTCCCTGGTTTCCCCTGACACCGAGACAGAGGTCCCACTTGGAAGCGGCAACGGCAGACTTTCGGTCTACACTACGCGCGACCTCTAACATCTCCCTACACCGCGGTCAATTCATGCCCCCTGCGACCGGCACGCAGATCGGCCTTTGAAATCGAAAGCTCGCCGTTCGGCCCTACCCACCAGGGTCTTTATCCACCCCTCTCCAAACCCGCCCACCCTTATCCCATCCTCATGTCCGCAGCCGGGGGCTTGACTCGCCGACGAGGTGGCGGTCGAGCTGCTGGCCCAGAGGAACAAGATGACAGCCGTGTGTCGTCGCCCGTGTCAAGGAACGGCTCTGCGATGGATAACCGCGGTCCGGAGACCTCGTTCACGGCCGGAGAGAATGGGCACAAGATCGCATTCGACCCCCGCGACCTTAGCGAAACCGAAGAGCGGAGCAAGCAGCCCAAGCTGACTTTGATGGAGGAGGTGCTGTTGTTAGGTCTGAAGGACAAGCAGGTTAGTGGACCCCTGAATGAAGAGTGGCGACTCTCCCCGTTGTACTGCCTCCAACGTGGCGGACCCGAAATGCTGACTTGGCGTTTGCCTTGATAGGGCTACCTGTCCTTCTGGAACGAGAACATTTCCTATGCCCTGCGAGGGTGTATCGTTATCGAGCTCGCGCTCCGCGGCCGGATTAGCATGCAGAAGGATTCCTCCCGGCGACGCTTTCCCCTGGCCGACCGCGTGATCGAGGTCATCGACGACACTTTGACCGGCGAAGTCTTGCTGGACGAGACGCTGAAGATGATGAAGTCGAGTGAGAAGATGAGTGTGAACTCTTGGATTGATTTGCTGAGCGGTATGGATTCGAGTCCTTGACGTGGTGCGATGGGAGGGGTTGTCATTACCGGACAAGGCTGGCTAACTTGTTTATTTCCGTTACAGGTGAGACCTGGAATTTGATGAAGATCGGATACCAATTGAAACAAGTGCGCGAGCGATTGGCCAAGGGCCTTGTGGATAAGGGTATCCTGCGAACTGAGAAACGAAACTTCCTCCTCTTTGACATGGCGACGCACCCCGTCGCCGATGGTGGCGCTAAAGACGACCTCCACCGACGGGTTCGCAACATCTGCAGCAACCGCACCGTGATCATTCCTTCTTCCCAATGGCTCCCCGAGGACTCTGAATATCGCTACCTTCGCACGGTCACCATGGTCTGTGCTGCTTACGCGGCCAACGTGCTGGAGAACGCTCTAGTTACTATGAGCCACGAGGCTCGGGAAAGAGCGTTCGCCCAGGTGGATGAGTTGCTGGCCGAGTACTCGCAGTATCCATTTGCTCGTCGGCCCGGTGGTTCGCAGGCGATTGGTGCCAACCTGGCGCAGGCGATCAATGACGAAGTCAACAAGTCTCCAGACCGAGAACTCCAATTGGAGGTATGCTTCCCTAGCTTTGGATTCATGTGCGAATATTAACAATGGACTAGATCGTTGCCGCTTGCTTGAGCGTTTTCACCAGACTGGATTCCTTACTCTAAGCGGATGTACCGTGCTTGATCCTAATACAATGTCTTTTACTTCTTCAACTTCCGCCTTTTCTTCTCTATTCGTCTCTTCGCGCTTTTCACCCGGTTCTTTTCTTCGTGGGTCGGGTTTCACTCTTATCTTCTTCTTCACTCATGTAGTTTGTTTTCAGGTTGAAAATTGGCAAAGCGTCTGTGATCTTATACGACTCAAAATTCATTTCTTGTAAGGGTTATCTTATTGATTGATCCACCCTGATGTTTGTGATTGTCTTTGCCTGTTCACTATCTAATCTCAGTGAGCAGATCTACCTTCAGTTATGGCTTCGCGTGGCATACTATGATACATTCAGACCGGCTGGGCCGTTTGGTGCCCTCGGGTATGAAGCTCATATTCATATATGGCCATCCATGGGTAGCTACGGGGCGTGCTGATTTGAATGCGATTCAAGGCTTTGCGATACAAGCGCAGATCTCAATATCAAAAACATACTTCAATTCCCGATTATACAATGCCCAAATAAGTGACAATGGCCTCTAAATTAACAAACTGGGTTAACACGAACAACTATCATTTCCCCGCGACGAGCTCCTGCTGCACCAGCAGCCTTGCCCTCAAGCAACCGCGCTGCATTGCCCAGATCAACCTGGAGTTCCGCTCTTCCTCTCACCACCCGGGCCTCCACCAACTCAGTAATACGCTTTAAAGCCGCACCATCAGGATTCACAGGAACAAACCGACTCTTAAGTCCCCGCTTCCGCTGCTTCGCCATCTCCTGTTCATGAGCCGAATCCTTCATAGGCTCAGGATCCACAACCGTCAAGACAGCCCCGCCGTCGCTCACCACATCCTTCGAATGAGCCTGTCGAAACACCTCTCCACCCGTACAATCCAGTACAATATCGACAGGATCCCATCTTCGAGATCGGAACATAATCCCGAGATCACATTCTTCTTTCGTAGGAAGATGCGGGACTATAAGCGTCTCATCCACCATCGGGTCATCACGGACAACGGCCTGTTCCGCTACTGTACAGGTCACGCAGATCCAGGGCCGAACCTTTGGCGGGAAAAGTTTGTCGGCTCGTAGCAGTTGCACTGCTACACGACCGACTTCGCTGTCTCGGGCGTTGGTCACAAGTACCCGCAGTGGTTTCTTCTTTTTGAGCGCGTCCCCAGTTCCATTACCACCACCAGTGAGATTCATCATACTTAATCTGCGTCCACTAGCCGCGGCCATGCTGCCGATACTGGACATGCTGAATTTGCGTCCTCCGTTACCATTGTCGCTGCCAGTGCTACTAGCACTGCCCCTACCAGTAAGGCTGGCAAGACTGAATCTACGTCCGCTCTCACCACTGCCGGAGCCAGTGAGGCTTGCAAGGCTGAACTTGCGTCCATAAGACTCACTTTCCCTCCTGGGACTTCTAAGACTCGGTATCATCTCCCTTTGCTCAGAGGTACCATTTCCTCCGTTCATAGTGTTCCGACCATTTCCCCTGCTGCTACTAGCACCACTCCCCTTCCTATTCACGTTCTCGGTACCATTATGTCCATTCCCATCAACAGGCGCATCAGGATCTATTCCCGCAACCCTGAAAAGCGCCTGCCAAGCCGTTAAAGCAGGCAAAGCCAGCGCAGCTGCCTGGCCGGATGTGCTGCTTGACGGCTTCAGCGCCAATTCTTCTTCATTCGCGACGACATACTCCGCAGCTCCGCCATCTCGTGCATAGCTCAGAAGACCCCAGACCACATCACCAATTCTATACTTCGGTCCAAGAGGCCGGTCAGCGTCTTGTGGGGGAGTCGTGACAACCCTACCACAAATACTATGCAACGGAATCTGCGGCGTCGTCTTGGGAGGATTTAGCGACATTGCGAGACGCAATTCATCCTGGCAGAAGGCCGCAGTTTGTACTCTAAGCAGGTACTGGTGCGTTGCCGGCTGCGGAGTTGGAAATGAGTTGTCCAGGATAAGAGACCCCGCTGGGCCGGGCTTGGTACTCGGAAGTGAGCTTCCACTTGCCCTTGGACTTGCAATCGTGGGGCTGGGACTTCTCCTCTCTTCCGCGAATGGGTTCGACTCGGCTCTGGGGTTGAAGGCCAAGGATTGAGATCGCGGGCTGATGGCTGTGCTATCTTCTCTGAATCGTGGGGAGTCGGTGGTTGGATACGTGTTGTTGTTTAACGCTGCTGCAGGCGAGTAGTAAAGGGCTCGCATTGTGGCGGGAATGGTGCTTTCGTCTGTTGCCGAGGAGAACTTTCTTCCAGCTTTCATTCCTGGTCCGTAGGCTGTTGAGGGGTTCGTTATGCCTGCTAAAATATTGCTTGACACCATGGGTGGTTCGACGCTCATTTTGGCACGTTGATATGTATTAATGCAATGGGAAAATGGGGATATGCTGATGGTGTATCTAGTTGGGGAATGGTATGCTTTTATCTTAGCGAGTGAAACTGCGACTTTGCCATCGTTTTAAATGAGCCGAGCGTTTCTTCTGGCGATTTCCTAACGTTGACGTATAATCTGCCTTAGGTCAGCATGACCTGAGAATCATCCATGGTGCATTAGTAGATCAAGAGGCAAATCGCGCCCCCGTATAATGAAGAGGCTTGCTTCTTCTTGTCTTGGGAATAGCGGAAAAGTAATGTCGGAGACGCTCAGATCGACTGTTTCTCGATTTAGGTTGGTTAGGATTCCAGGGAGCAAAGTCCGCCACCGATTCGCTAGAAGATTATTGTGAGTATCTTGATCATAAGGTTGGACTATATACTACCCAGACCAGTCACGTGTATAGTTTGTAGACATACTCAATTTCCACACTGTGTTCCATTGTCATGTGATCTGTGATAGGCCAATTTTGTCCACTGCTTTTATCTCCACGCCTCTCATTGCTTTGACAACATCACATTCCAATCATAAAACATTACACTGTTCTTCTTTCATAATCTCCGTAGCTCGCGCTTAATCCAACCGCATTTTGACTACCTTATCACATTTTCTACTAATGATGGAAGCATTGGAAATCTCCCAATACTGCATCATTCAAAGCTACCACCACGACTGAGAGAAAACATACACCTAGCAGTGTATGCGCTTCTGTAGTCAGCTTATTTGAACATTTTAGTCCACGGGCGCAAGATCGCACTGTGGATACGATCAGAAGTATATTAATAATTGAATCTTGAGAGGAACAGTATGGATGTCCGGTGCTCCACCCTGCACGTCCGGGGCGCATATGCAAGTCATCAGCCCTACGGCAGAGGATAGCAAACAACCGAGTCTTCAACCAAAATTGTATATAAAACTTCAGTTTAAGGCTTGATATCCCAAAAAATTTCCTCAACACGATTAGTTTTTCACGTTCAAGAAGTTGGTCCACCACAGTAACCTCACGAACAAGATGGGCATTATGTCTGCTCCGCCACATGACATCGCCGAATGATGTGCTCCGGTGCCCCAGGTGCAAGGCCAGGTGCTTTGATAAACAGGCACTTGGCGCCCAGCTCACAGCCTCAAACAGGGTGTTGAGATCAGGCGGCGTGGGAGTGAACAGGGTAGGGAACAACCGAGGACGCTAAAGGGGTTGATCGTTCGTTATATGATCACCGTGCTTGCCCCTATTCATTTCGATCTCCTGAGAACAGCACAACAACCAAAAGTGATTTACATCGGCCGATCTTTCAATATCCAAAAGACCTGAATCTAGTTTTTCGACGGAATATTTAATATTTCTGTCGACCAACTTCACCGAAAGAGGATAAATACTAATAAACGGCCCGGGGTACATCATGGCTGGCGCTAATCCGCGCGACTCTTCGACCCCCAACGCCAAGCACCCGGAAAATGAACCTGAGGCCCCAGAGCTTACGGCCTCGGCTCAGCCATCCGAGGAACGGCCAGCTCCTATCGAACGGCGGGGCTCGTCTTTCATGAAATTCGTCGCTTCAATCCTAGGTTCCAAAAATCCGATCGCGCACCCGGCGGACCCACACACCAACACCGTCTGGCTGCTCGATAACACAGCATACCAGGTTGTACCAGAACCAGGAGAAGCGGAGCATCCCGGCCAACCAGCATCATGGCATGCCGAGTTCGTAGCTTGTATCCTCGAGACAGAGGGTCGCAAGGATGTAGGGAAGCTAGTCGCCTCCATAGCAGACCGCATCGGACTAGATGGTGAAACAGGCATCGCCGATGAAGCGACGCATCAGCGTATCGTGGATCGCATCCAACCGTTCCTCGACACCGTTTCACCTGGTCGAACGGTAACGCTACAGCTTGACATAGCCGGCGAAGAACAGTCGCATGAACTGGGCCCCTCAGACCGAAACGGGATCATCAGCCAGACCATCGAGCTCGGGGCACCATCCATCCCAGACGGGACGGTGATACGACCGCGTCTGGGTAACTTCGGAACTAGCATGGCAGCTATGGAAACAACGTTCGCCGCACCAGAAGGCTGGCTAGTTGTTTCCGATATTGATGACACGATCAAACGCACCATGACCGTCGATCCAACAGGTATCCTTCGGACAACCTTCACCGAGGAACCAGTCCCGATTGTCGGCATGCCGGAATTTTACCGCCATATTCATGAGGAGCTAAACCCGACTTGGTTCTATCTCTCTGCGTCGCCTCACAATCTCTATCCGTTCCTGCACAGCTTCCTACACGAGTACTACATTCCTGGTACGCTTGTGCTGCGCGAGTACTCCTTCTTCGACATCAGTGGCTTGATTAAGTCACTCACGGAGCGGACACAGGAGTACAAGGTTGATCGGATGGAGAAGATTAGACGCTGGTTCCCGGCGCGGAGAGTACTTTGTATTGGGGATTCAACGCAGAGTGACCCTGAGGCGTATGCGGAGATGTACCGGAGGTATCCTACTTGGATCCATGCTATTGCTATTCGGAAAGTTACGGGTGTGGCGAACATGGAGGTGAAGAATAAGGATGAGAGGTTTGAGGAGGCGTTTAAGGACATTCCGGCTTCGGTTTGGACGGTTTTTGAGGATCCCGTTGAGCTGTATGGCTTTGTAGACGGGTTGGGGATGGAAGACCTTGCGCTGTAGATAGGTATTTTAACTTCTTGTGTATATATTCCAAAGTTTGTACATGCAATCTAGGATCGATTTGTATTCTTTTCCCTCAAATATTCCTACTATTAGCTAATTCAATGTTGCAAGATTCCGATGTTGCAAAGTTAATAATTCCCCCTAAGCCACCGAAGGAATCGGTACTAGTCCTTTCGGACCGATACTGCCACTGATGTTCGCCTGATGCATGGACCTAGGACCCATGCTAATAGGATAATCAATGGCCGAGTGGAAGAGTCCGTAATTATCCCAAATAGCCACATCTCCTTCCTCAACAGGGGCCAATAAGATGTATTCCGGCTTGAGGATCCTGTTCTGGATACCCAAAATGAACTTGCGAATCTCGGCCACATCATCTATAACACGAGGCTCCTCCTCCATCGAGCTACGTAAATAAAGCTTTCTGGCACATATTCCATGGACTTGAAAGGCCTTTTCGCCTGTAAGGGGGTTCACCCAGACCATTGGATACTATTTTCCAAGTTAGCCAACGATGACATGAACGGGTCTTCAAGCTAAAGCTCATACCTTTTTGACCGCAGTCGGATCATAATCGCCAAGTTCTTCATCTGTGAGGCGCTCGCCTCCTTCTGCTAGACCCAGGCCATTGGTATTGCCCTTGCACTTCTCAATCCACTTGTACGGATAAGGCGCATATTCAACCCAGCTATGATCGACCAACATTTGCTCTTCAGGGGAGAGCAGTGTATAGAGCTGCGATGTGCTGAAATAGGCGGTTTTTCCAGGTGCGGTCTTCATACTCTGACCAGAACCGTCCGCCCACTCGACGGTAAGATCAGGCCCTTTGGGAAGAGTAATGCATCGCAGGGTCGTGAACCACGCAGGATCCTTCCCATATAGCGGAGCATCAATATGCCAACGCTGAAAACGAGTGATACCTTGCTCGAATTCCTCCATGGATGGCGGCACAGCATGGAAATCATTGCTGAGTCCGCGTTCGATGGTGTGATTTTCAATCCCAAAGTGGTTTTCACCTTGGAAACCTTTGCCAATCAAGCGAACGTTTTCGGCGCCGGGAATTCCAACAACCTCTCTTCCTTGCTGAATACTGCTGTTAGAACTTCTTTCCGGTAAGGGATTGTATCAAGTGGGAGAATTTACCGCAAGAAGTCCGCCCTTCGCTCGGAATGTAGTGAGATTTCCGTGACTGTGCCCATCACGGGCATTTGGATCCAGTCGGGTCACCAGATCCCATTGATTCTTTGGATCCAGATTATGTTGAGCTTTCACAACGATAACCTTGTGGCGCCAAATGGCAGCTTTGAGACGATCGACATCCTCATCTGTTTGTGTCTGTTAGCTCAGGCCCCCAGCTATAAGGAAGACGAGGACCCACCGGAAAGGGTATTCAAGTCTACGCCAGTTACGCAAGCTCCAAACTATCATAATGTGAGTTTGAAAATACGTTTCATCATGCAGGATCAATACTCACATTGAACTTCTGTTCGGGCGTCCGCACCAGTGGTGTCACAGTGAAAGAAGCGCATTTGTTCATTGTACCGGATGGATCGTACCAATGCAAGGAATATGTTGATAGATGATGCGCTTTCTTTGATTGATATACTTCTATCAACCTGCCAGAATATACACCAGAAGTCGAGAGCAATTGAGGGGTCTTTTATCAATTGCGATGGTTTCTCATTGGCCTGACCTAAATGTTTGCGGCCGAGTCCACCCGAACACTGTGCGTCGTACATCACATGCGTGGTTCATCCATTCACAGGATTCGGATTAGCATTCGCGTGTTGCACAGAGAGATAAACCCAGGGTCTATTCCCATACCCTGCACGGACCACCGAGCGGGGTGCAAGCCATGGCCAAGCCATCCCGGCCGACACTTACGGCCGAACTTGACAGCTGGGTTTCAATTTCCGTACAACTTGCGGATATACAATTATTGCAGAATCGAGAGTCTCTTGCTCATTCGGACGGTTTCAACCAATTTTGAATAGCTCGACAGATAACGAGAGTGTCGTGAGATTCGTTAGGAGTGTATAGGATCAGGGCCAGCAGATATGTAGTCTAGGCCAAAGAAAAAGATGTCCTGCCCAGGCGGATCCTAGATCTGGTTTGATCTGCTTCTGATAACCTTGATGAATACATCGTCTCGTTACTCAGTTTTAAAGAGTAGCAGGGAGCCTCCGGTATATTCAGGATGAAATAGTATTGACAATGGTAAAGGATACAAATTCAATTATCTAATTTCCCAATAAGGCTTTTGATTGCATCAGTGGTGCTTTCAAAATCCTGGAGAATCATCTGATGTCCAATGCCCCCAAGTATCTTCACCTGTGCATTATCCCCAATCAACTCCTGTAGCCCAAAAGAGATTTGTGGGCTAGAGATGATATCGTGGCTCCCTGCCAAAAGCAAAGTCGGAGCACAAATAGCGCTGTAATTCGGATCTAGATGATCAACGCCCGCTATTGCTTCACATGCCTTGGCGTACGCTTCGGCATCACAGCTAGCCACTGCTTCCCTGACGACTTGGCGGGTTTCAGGCGGTACCGTGCCTTTTAACGGAAAGTTGGATATAGCTGCCATATCCGCTACAGCTTGGATACCTTCTGTGCGTGATTTTGCCGCTAGACCTAGCATTCGCTCTCTGGCGGCGGGAATGTGGGCAATTGAGCGCCCTGGTCCAAGCAAGATGAGGCCCCGGATTTGATCTGGGTGTTTTGAAGCGTAGTGCATTGAGATGATAGACCCGAGGCTGTGACCGATGAAGAGTAGCTTCCCAGATGAGGCCCCAAGAGAGCCTTGCAGATGTGCCACGAGATGTTCCAGGTCGTCGACATATCGAGGGATTGAGAGGGTAGTGCTAGGCGATGATAGAGGTGTTTGACCGAACCCCTCCAAGTCAACACAGATCAAGCGATGGATCTGTGGCAAAAGAGACTCGAGGACTGGCTGGAATGTGTTTATGGATCCACCCAATCCGTGAAGAAGGACAATGAGGGGTCCTGACGGATTGCCCGTTTGGGTGAAATGCAAATTTGTGTCGTTTGGCGTCTTGTAGTAGAATGATGTAGAGGATGAATCCATTTCGACAGTGGCGATGCGAAGCAAGTTTGAAATCGTGGTAACTTGTGTTGGGAGTGTCTTGAAGATCTAGGAGCGAGGTATTCCAGAGAAGCAATAGTGCTCTTACTCAAGTCCACCCGATCAGCGGATCCGTCTGCGGCCGAGGACTGCCCGTCTACATCCAGCAACCCGGCCGGCACCTTGTCAGCTCAATCAAGTCAGATGATAGGTTTAGGCACAATCCGGGTATAAAGGACAAATAAGGCAATGTTGACCAGTTACTATACTTTGAAACAATCATCTTCAACATGGTGTTCGCCGTTTCTACCACTGCCACTGAGGTCGATGCTCCCAAGGTTCTGACAGTCCGAGAAGCATATCAACCTCCGTTGGCAACCACGAGCAATGGACGCGTGGTACCAATCAAGCACAAAAACGATGTGGATTTTGGAGCTGAGGTCTACGGTATCGATCTCAATAACTTCACCTCGGCCGACTTTGCCCTCATTTCTGACGCCCTTCATCACCACAAGCTGCTTGTTTTCAAGGAACAACCACAAATGCTAACACCACAACAACAATATCGCTTGACTGCATGGTATCTCACCCATACACTACCTTGTATTGTAACATCATTTTACTGATATTTCAATGCCATAAAGCTTCGACCCAGATGAGAAAACTGGAGGTTTCGCCCACGGTGCCGATCCTGTACTTCTCTCCGAAAATGGGGTCACTATATATGGCCTGCCAAATCGACCAGCCATCAATGCCCAGCCCCAAGTGCATATCTTGGGTCGCGGCGAAGTCCCTCAAGACCATTTTGATTTCCCGCCCGGATTCAAAGTGAAGGGTATTAACCATGTCGACTTCCACTTACCACCACATATTCCCCAAGAGGAAAGAGATGCAGGCGCGAGTCGCTTCTACCAGTGGCACTGGGATGGCTCTTTATACAAGATTCCTCCACCACGCGTAGGCTGCCTGCTGGCTGTGCGGACGCCGAAGGGCCCCGACGTGACTGTCCACTGGGGCGATGGCACTGGAAGAACGATGGACATTGCACCCGGCGCAACTGCGATGGTAGCCGGATCGCGAGCGCTGCAACTTCTGGACCCAGAGCTGCGTGAAATTGTCTTGCACAGTCGTATTGAATACGCGCCGCACGCATTTCAGTGGATGTCAACGGCCCGCAGTACCAAACTCGGTCATCTTATCGAAACCGAGGGTCGCGAGATGCCGCTCGATAAGCTTTCGCCTTGGACAGAGGAGGGTATTTGCGTTTATCCTATGGTCTGGACTAACCCGGTGACCGGGGAGAAGTCTCTTCAAGTTCATGGCCAGGGAGCTTTCAAGCTGTACCTCAAGAACCAACCAGACGGGGACGAGACTGTTGTTACAGATCTAAAGGAGGTCCGCAGTTTTATGGATAAGTAAGTTTCGCCGCTTTATCAATTTCGGATTTATGGTGAGCTGACTAGTGTTGCCGGCAGGATCATGAGCCCAGTTTTGTCGCCAGAGAACATTTACGCGCATCCTCATCAAGAGCAAGATGTCATTCTATGGTACAACCGAGCACTGTGGCACAGTATAGTAAGTGGTCCCATATTTGCGAAGCTTAAATATCCTAACTTGCCATAGACTGAATTCCCTGAGTCGTACGGGCCACGAATCATGCATCAGTGCAATATCGCAGCATCGGACCACCCTTCAATGTAGGACTATGACTCGTCATACTCATTGATAGATAGATCTATTACTTCCCAAATCTATTATTTTGTTCTTCAGTCAAAATTGCCATAGTCACTAGTAGAGAATGCGTAATACTAGATCAAGCACCCCACACTAGCTCAGAAGACTCTTGACCTCAACCCTCAACACCACACCTCAATGTTAAAATACTGCCTATTGCTCATGAGTCCTTAATTAGAGAATCCTGGGAGGAACGTAAGGTTCGCCTGGTCCTATATTTAGGTGCCGCTTTTTAGTAGCTACTATTAGAGGCTCCAAAATACTTTCGGCACATTTAAGTGTAGGTTTCCATCAGTGTCCACAAGAAAATGCAAAGAAAGTATTGTCCAGTACTAATGACTAAAAGCAAAACTTGCCTTTGTATCGCTAATCCTTCAATTTCTCAACAGATCGCACTACCTTGTCTTGAACACTCATTTCTGCCTCCAAATCCGAGTCAACGGCATTCAAAGGGCGAAGCACCCCCGGAACGACCCTTGGGATGAGCGTCGCTCGGTCGGGCCAGAAATAATTCAACGCATAGTAAAGTGTAAAGGAAAGACAGAACCCATAGAGGTAGTTGATAGCATAAAGATGCTGCAACCCGGTGTCGATGCTGACATTATCAGGTGTCACCGAGTGCGCTAATCCCGGGAGAAGAGGAACAATGACTAGCAAGTTACACACTAAAGCACGCCAATTTGTGCCAAGCTGGAAGTAGACCGGACGTCAGCGAAAACACGAATTTGAAACATAGGAGGTAGTCTGCAATACGCACCTTGTAGTAGTATATTCCTCGCGGATCGTACAAGGCTGGTACATCGTACTTGCGTCTTTTGACGATCCAATAATCGCAGCAAAGAATGCCCGCAAAAGGTGCCATGAAGATAGCATATGCCCCCATGAAGCTGAGGAATGTCTTCCCGCTCTCGATAATAATCCAGGGACAGAGTGCCCACCCGCCTAATATCATGCACAGTATCATTCCGCGTTTGATGTTGAACCATTTTGGGCACATGGTTGTCATATCTGGAGAAACATTAGTAGTGCTTAAAGTCTGATGGTTGATATGGACCTACCATTCGCGAAAGATATCGAATTGGCCGAGATATTATTGCAAATTTGTGCCAACAACCACAGCGATGCACAGAAGAAGGCCGCGGCTCGTCCCCCAGAGGAGCCTTGCCACTCATCGATAATCTGCAATGGGCTCCATAGGATGGTACCGTAGACTTGCTTAGATGCACTGGCAGCAATGATACCAAAAAGACCAGTGATAACTTTGAAGAGGGGGATCATCGGCAGTTGCCAGACTGGGCTGCCAGGCCTCTTGCTAAAGCGTGAGAAGTCTGAAATGTTGACCGCTAGTGTTGAAAAGCCACCTGAATATTATTAGAACCGAATTGATCAATTGAACAACTGTTATGAACATACCTGTGATTGAAGTCATATTTGTAAGCCACAGCCATATTCGCTCGGCGCCATGAACGGTAGGTGGTTCATGGAATATCGCACTTCCCCCTCCAGCCTTGACCGATATCCAAATGACCATAGCTAATGCCATGGGTGGCACAAGTGTGGACTTGAAGATAAACATATATTGTAGCTTATGGGTTGGGATGAAGAGAAATGGGGTTTGAATGACATGGTAGATAACGTAGGACACCATGCCCTGTGTCGTGATGGCTGCCGATGCTGGCAAATGATTAGGAAGATTAGCGTAGCTCGGCCAGATAGCGGTGATCATCTTCCACGATTGTTAGCTACGACAGAAGATCGATTGGAGATATTGTTGCACTCACCGGAGTTACACACTGTCCTCCATATGAGCTCTGGATACCAAACCAGAACAGAGCTAGCGCGGCACGCGAGGCCACACAGAAGTATCCGAAGTATGAGCCATAGCTAGCCCGAATAGCTACAGGAAAGGGGATGTGAAGGTCAGCCCCTACAGCACCATTAAGAACTGTTGGTATAGCATTGCATAGTGCTGCGACCAGTGTCAACAACACCGTGTCTGTTGCAGAAAGGCCAGATGCATAGGCCGAACTGGCAGCGGACCAGGTTGAAACAGTGACCAAGTCCGACAGCCAGTACTGTGTGAAGGTCCACCCAGTCCAGGTCCATTTCTCTGGTGGAACCGGATCTTGATCGGCATTACTCCACACATGTGGTGGGGCGATGCTACTATCTTGCTTGGGAAGCGCCCAGCGCTTGCGATGGATCAGACGCATCGCCATTGTTGACAATGCCTCACCATCTTGGGTGGGACCGATCTTTTGAGGTTCGCGTCTCCCCAAATTCTTGATGCACGGTCTTGCGTGTGATGGGGTAACAGCTTGGCATTTCGCTGCCGATAACTTTCTCTATCTGTATACCCCTGTCATTATCCTTATCGCTGACCAGCCACACGGCTTAAGCTTCACCCTAGCGTCGGCCGAATTGATAACTCAAGATTGCTATATAGGCACGGATCATCGCCACCCAACCCGTCCGTCACCCGTTACTGCCCTCAATCTATTTAACTTATCGCACCGAGAATCAACAGCATGATGAATCCGTCAGCGAGAAGAAAGCGATTGGCGTGTGCAGAGTGTACGCGGCGGAAGATTAAGTGTGATAAGGTTCTGCCGTGTCGAAATTGTCGCAATAGGTAGGATCCTTTCAGTGATGCTCCGCTACGGCTCTCGGACACTTACGCGTTTGGAAGTCCAGAGGCAGCACTTGCTATCGCTCACCAGATGTATCGTCATATTCGCGGGCAACGGCAGCATCTCCACAGACTCCCCAGCAAAATGGACTCCGCCCAACGGAACTGACTGGAGCTCTCGCTGCCTGTCTGAGCGAGCTACAAGCTACGCTACTGGCAGTCAAAGCGCACGAGAGTACGAGCGCCAATTTCAACGAGAGTACAGCGGCTCTGTCCCCAGTCCAAGAAGAAGGCTCGACTAGAGCTTTATCGGAAGAAGAGAATATCAGCCCCATCAGCCCCAGTCGCGAGGCCGACGAGGTGGAGGATGCCGCGACAATATTGGAATTCTTAGCCTGGGGTCGACGGAAAGTTCCTGACTTTGACGGCTTAGTTGGAAATCCAAATTGTGCTCCTGCTCAGTCACCCGGAGATGTATCCCTCACGAATAGTCCTGCAGATCCGCCTCAGTTGCGCTTTACCGATGATCCCTCTTCAGTCCCACTTCTACAACTGTTGCTTCCTGAGCCGCCCACTTTACTCCGGATGGTCAATTACCACTGCGAGTGTCTTCTTTGGTATCACTCCGCATTCCACGGGCGCATATTTCTAGAAGAGGTTGATCGCTTTATCAAACAACATCATGGTCGCATTGACGACCAGCAGATCGATCTTCAGTGGGTTGCTCTTTTGTTTGCCGTATTGGCAGGAACCATGACATGTGCACCACGTCCGGTATGTACATCATGGGGGATTGAGGATCCTGAGCGTACAAATTTGGCCCATCGATTCTTCAAAGCTGCTTTGGTGTGCCTAAATCTGGCAGATTTCACTGCTCGTCATTCTCTGTACGGAATTGAGTGTATCGCGACCATGACCATTAGCGCTCACTTGCTAGGCCATTCTAATAGCCACTCCGTCAAGCTTGCATCAGCTGTCCGGATTGCTCAAAGTTTGGGTATGCATAGACTGGGCGAAGAGATTGATGATCACACAACAAACCCAGTACGAAGGGAGATCGGTCGACGTTTATGGACAGAGCTGTGCATCCAAGACTGGTTCTCAATTCCATTTTCGGAAAGCTATTTGATCCACAAGCGAGACTTCAACACGGGAAAGCCACGCAATTGCATGGATGATATCGAAATGACCCCCGTTCCCGATAGTGTGCCCACTCCGGTGACCTACCATCGCTTCCTATACGATATTGCCGCACTCATGCCACAGCTTCAAGATGATGTTTCCGTATCGCATACGTTATATGCCAAATATGAACATGTCATTCGATATGATGCCAAAATGCGTACGCTGGCCAGCAAGCATGTCCCTTCTTGCTTGCGAAATACTGCTCTGGAGCCGTCGTGGCCGCGCTATGTCCCTTGGGCAAGACATTGCCTTACTATTAGCTCCGCTCACAAAATCATCATGATTCATCGGAAATTCCTGTGGTCTAGCTTTACTAATCCGGCATTTACATTCACACGTAAAACCTGTATTGCAGCAGCCAAAACCATAACTAGAGAGCAGAAGCAGTTAGTCAAGGAAGATGGGCCAGTACTGTGGATCTATCATGCCTTCAGCGTCGCAGCAAGTGTAAGTCCTCAGTGATCGCGGGTAATTCCATTAATGATATCGATACTTACCTCTTTGCAGATAATACTTTGTTTAGATCTGTTTTTCCAGCCGCTTCCTGATTGTGACCAAAGAGAGAACCGCGAATTAGCCCTGGACATGATTGAAATCCTATCCCAGAGTGAGACAAGTATGATTGCCATGAGAGGTGTGAAAATATTGCGCTTGCTGCTTGATCTCGAGCGAGATCGAGGCAAAAGATCCTCGGGCTTAGATATTCGTGGCCTTGTCAGGTATATTTGTGAGAATGAGGCACTGACAAGTGGTACGAATGAATGGCAACCGGTTGATGAACCGCCTGTGACCGGGCCGCTTTCACCAATGTCTACTATGCAACCGCCAGGATTCCTGTCTCGGGAGTCTCATGCGGAGGAGCTGCATGGCAGTAACCCCCTACCAAACTCTAGATTTGGCATACCTGATTCACTAGAGGACATATTACTGCTTGTACAGAATGGAGGGGCATGATCTCAACGTAGGTATGAACATATCAGCTTACAATATCACATATGAGTCTTTCCTTATAGGTGCGCTTCAGGTAGGAAGCTCTGCACAAGGGCTGTACCGACATTTGCTCACAAAAGTTTACATTGTTGGTATTTTACTATCTTTTCTTGTAGCCTGAATTCATTCTCTCTATATTGACGAACCGTGCGAGGCAGTTCGATAGTAATACCTGTCTAACCAAAACAAACTCGAGGGATCTACTCAGAGGAAGCCTCGCAACTTGTCCCATCACTGGTACGCGAACAACCATGGGGACACGGGTATGTCGGGTCGTACTGCCACAGGAAGTAAGGATCGGTCTCGTTGATGGAATATTCCCCATTAATCGCGATTGGGTCGGAAGGTCGAACGAGGCTTCGAAAATTTGTATCGAGGGCATACGGATCTGACCCCAACCTTTCTGAATCAGTGTATCGATCGAAGTTCCGTAGACGTATTCTCGAAATCCCGCCCATCGGATTGCGGAGGCACACTTTTTGTCCGTTAGCATATCATAAAAAACCTCCAAGGTTATAATGACATACCATCGGACAGCTCTCGGCATTTGTATATAGCGTTAGGTCGGCGAACGCATCCTCAGCCTCGGACGCAGTCATGCCATATTTGCCATGAGGATCGGTCAGAATCGCCGTACAATTCTTGATAGCTGACATTTCTCCTGTAACATGAAATCCCGTGTCAGCCGATACCATGGAATATAGTCAGGAAAGTTGACTCTAACCATGAAGAGAAGGATTTCCGGTCTTCGAATTCTCATTGACACCCATGCAAATGAGCTCGCCTGTGTCAGAGGCAGTATGATTGACAATGACTGTCCCAAAAGCCGCAAAGGGACAAGGAGAGCCGCTGATTTCACTCAATGCCTCATTTGCTTGGCGCATCCAGTGCGCTCTAGTCGGAAATGTGACTCCATTGATCATTAAAGTCGGGTCCGCAAGGACAACTGCCAGTGATGCGGGAAGAAGTCCGACAAGGAAAGCGAAGACACAAATTGAGGAACGCATGTTTGAACTCTAAAATTGGCATCAATAAACTATCTCACTCCTGTACAATTGCGGAAAGTTAAATCATTTGCATCTCTGGGAGATCTCTTTTCTACCTGGCCTGACTGCGGCCGCGGCCGTGATCGGCCGAGCAAATTCAGAGCTCCTCCATAGAAACTGATAAGAGCTTCTCCAAACAAAGGCGTTTCCCTATTAGCAGTATGTGACGTCGGATTGACTTCCACACGCACATGAATAAATCCCCGACCAGTGACCCAAACCCGCTAAACCAATCATAATCCACGAGTCTGCAAACCTCATTTTGAGGGTAGTGCTTGCCCTGTGGGATCACGTGGAATCCTTCACGGTATGAATGTAGTCCTACTTGCAATGTTTACATTAGTCATGCAGGCGTTGCAAGTATTGTTTCGAATTCTACACAAAATCGCTAGAGTGGAAGGTACGACCCGTGCATCTTGTTTTAGGAAGGCACGAATAGCACATTTGCAAAGGCGTCATATTCGAGTCCACAGGATAACCCCCCCCCTTTTTTTTTTCTTTTTCTTTTTTTTTTTTTTTTACCTTTTCTCGAAAGTCAAACCTTCTCGTTAATGAATTTCTGAGATCCCTAATTACCTCCTGCACTATCTCCTACTTGCGGAACAATAGAGGACACTGGGAGCACTTTGTCTTGCGTAATCATCGAGAATTACCAACTTCAGCAGACTCTGCAGGAGAAAGTAGAAGTACTGTCCGAAACCACACAATTTCTCTTTCTCATTTGATCAGGTTTGAACAGGTATGAAGTAATGTTGTAGAACCAATATTTCTCGGTAACATGTTCAATGTTGATTGTAAGTCTATCCTTGTCCTAATAGCAAGCTCGGCTACTAACCCTACCATACTGTACACAGCCTTCCTGTATCCCTGCGTATCATACCATGCAAACTGCGTTCATGTTATAGAGAGCTAACCCTGGTAGGCAAACATGCTTTTTCCCACAGATCTTGTGGTATGTTGGGATGTTGATCCACTACTGGTCTCCGTCGAAGCTACTTTCGCCACTAAACGCTACAACAAACTGCAACTAGATCTAAAATCTGTTCAAACCCCGTATCTTATCTACGTCTCTCGGCTCAAGAAGCTCGAACCATGGGAACGGACTCGCCGGATACTTCCGCAGCCCGTGTACAACACGGCCCGCCTACAGTACTGTCTGGTTCTAAATGTGTCAGAACGAATCTAGGACGGTAGACAAACCACGACCGTATATTATTAGGATACCTGGGCAAAAAGTATGGAACGAAGACCTGTCAACCTATGTCCACTTCCTCATAGGATAACGTGTGAATGAGAATAATCAGGTTGTAGCACGGGGCGCTGAAGATGGCCTCATATCCCGAGTGCCCACTGTTGGTCCCGTAAGAGGAACCGGAGAACGTGCTTCGGTGTATGGCTTCGCGTATTGACTTTTCAGAGCTAATGAAACTAGTCACCATTGTTATCCCATCCAACAATCACTCCGAAAACGACCTGACCAAGCTATTGGAAAACCAATCTATTTTGGAACGCAAGTGAGGCAGCTTGCTCCAATCAAATCTATTCTACCAGAAAAAGAGACTCAATTGAGTATCTATGCAACTTCTGAAAGAATCTCCTCGATTCTCATACGCCGGTCCAAAAAAGCTATTTTCCAGCGCGCGTCCGCTAAGTCCGCTGGAATGAAGAATATTTTCGTGTGGCGTTTTTTGACTCCACAGAATTCTGGCATTTCCAAACTTCGCCTCGGCATCGGTCAAGTTGATGGGGACAATTGTACCCAAAAGGTGTCAAACCCCCTATTTGGCCAAATGGCATGTATACGCAACAAAAAATGTCAGGAGTGAAAAGATGGTGTCCTTTATTCTAGTCCACAATGCTGCGAAAGCTAGGATGATTAGACTTCGATTAACTAGCGGGCTTTAATGCACCGCGGCTGGGACGGCCTTCGTTGATTGGAGCCGTAGGCGTTTATGGCTGTGTGCATGACTTGGCTACGTTTCATAATACGCCACACATCTTTGCTCATGCATATGTATGCACTTTGTGCCGTGTTTAACGGCCTTTGGAATCTAGGAGAGGAAAAAGTTCCGGATTTATTCGTTTGGAAAAAGTATAAATCCCACTCTGAATACAGGCTAGTAATGTGTCTGTCAACGTTCAGAACTCCACATTGTGGATTCTAAAGTAAGAGATCCCGTATAGCCATGGTACATACCCCCTGATTATCTATCCCCACATGCTCGAGATACATGATACGTTGAGATAATATTGTTGTTCAAATAGCAAGTATATCTGGCTACATACTCCCAGCAGATCGTCATAGTAAGACACTTGATTGACTGTTGTTCTTTACTTGGCCATGTGTTGTGACAAGGTGGTGCTTGAAGACCCCCACTTAACTTATGATTGGTTCTGTGCCTAGCACAACTCATGCGGGGATTTCCGGCAAATTTGATTGGTCTGATCTATGAGTATAATACGATTGTAATTGGATTTCCGCCTACTTTATAGATTCGGAGATTCTCTCAAGCCACTCAAGGCGTCTTTCGTGTAGTAGTCCGCGCATCCGGCATCATGTCCCTTTTTCGGATTGTTGTTTCATTCTGGATTTGTACCAGCAATATCAATTCATCGGCGAGGTTGCTTTGTCCTGTCTCAACAGTGGAATAGTCCTCGATTCAACCTGCTGTGGAGAGACCAAGTCATCAATTGATCACTCTGAGTCTGTGTGATTATCTTCAGATTGTTCTATCTTGTGAAAGTGAGAGAAGACTTCCTCCCCCTGATCAGGCCGACTTCCTGGCTCTGATCCTACAGGAATCTTCATTTTTTATAAAGTTGGCTTATCAATTGACTCGAGCAGGACAAACACCACACACAGAACAACCAATACTACCCGCCGGGTTTATGATCAAGTCGTCTTTCGAATCTATACAATGGGTGTTGCTCCGGTCATCGAGACTCCTGCCGAGTCACTGAACTACCAATATGGAGGAAATCACAAGCCTGCCTCTCTCAGCATCCTCCCAGGCTCCTGGCACGCCTACATCCAGCTTGCCCGCCTCTTCCCCCCGGCTGGCCTGTTCCTCATCTACTTCCCCCATCTTTTCGGCATTTTGCACGCGGCAATTCGCACCCAGGCGGCCCCGTTGGATGTTCTGAATGCTAGCATCCTGCTGTTCGCCGGCAGCTTTTTCTTCTCCAACGCCGGACACATATGGAATGATCTTATTGATGCCGAGCTGGACGCCAAAGTTGAGCGAAGCAGTCGACGCCCGATTCCACGCGGTGCTATCACCAAAAGAGCTGCTTTCATTTTCGCTCTTACGCAGGGTGTCATGGCCGCCTGGTTCCTAACTGGGTTCCCTGCCGGCTTCACCACGGGTTACCTGTATGCCCTGCCCAACATCCTGGTTACCATGTACTATCCATTTGCCAAGCGACACACGCATATGCCGCAGCTGGTGCTGGGCGTGTGTTTGGCTTGGGGTGTTGTCATGGGCGAACTAGTGATGGACGTACGTCTGTTTACCTATGAGAATGAACTGGAGGTGGAATGGGCAACGGTGTATTTGTTTATGGCGTCCGTGTTGTGGACTATCATCTACGACACGCTGTATGCGCACCAGGACCTGAAGGCGGATCTGCAGGTGGGTATTAAGAGTCTAGCGGTGCTGTTCCAGGGCCGGACGAAGAGCCTGCTGTGGCCGCTTCTCGTCGCTATGGCGGGAGTGCTGGTTATGTGTGGAAAGACAAGCGGATTCGGGGCCGTATACTACATTGTTGCGGTTGGAGGCGCCATCGGGTCTCTTTTCGTGATTATTTTGATGGTGGATTTGAGCAGCACACAGAGTTGTTGGTGGTGGTTTAGCAAGGGATTTTGGTCGGTGGGTGTGGCCATTACTGCTGGTTTGCTGGGCGAGTACTATATGCTGTTGCAGCCCACCTTGTATTAGTGCCGGGGGTTCTGTGAATGGGGCGGTGGTAAATAATATAGTTTGCACTAGAGCTGGGCAAACATCATCTATTATCTCATTATTATCTCATGGAGTGCTTGCAAAAGCGACTGTTATTTACGATTTGAATGATCAAATAGACTGTTGTATGCCAAGTAATTAGCGTTGCACGATCTGTGGATTGTTACATTATTCTTGTGGGGGGATTGAGATGACCAAAAATATAGGAGAATAACCGGCTTTAACGTCGGCTTTACCGTCGGTTTCAATGTGTTGCAGAGGCAGGAGAGGCATGGATGAGTGGTTACAACCCCTGAGCGGGTTATGCGGCGGAAAGCGAGGAACTAAGCGATGCACTAAATCAAAGTTTTTTAAGCTCCATCACTTATCGATAAGGATCGACAGCGGAATCCTCCCACCAGTTCTTGGAGAGACTTCAGTATCCACCTACGGTCTTTATCAACAAAGGCTCAGATGCCTGGTTCAATTATTTTGTCATAATGCATGATCTAGCAGAAGGAATGAAACACCGCGATTACCTTAATTTCCAAAGCCTCTGATTTGACTCGCAGCATTTAGTGGCAGGGAGATGAGACTGCAGGGGAACATGGAAATGTAATTTTGGGTGATAATCAGAATTGTTGGGGGGGGACTTCGAGTGATCTGTTGGCATGAAGCTCATAGATCTTCATCTTGATGTCGCCCACAACTCGGAGATAAATTATAAGTGTTTTTGATCCATGCTGTTGCCCGTTCGATGATGGCTCTTGGGCAGATCTTTAACCCCAGACTCTACGTCTCACTGCGTCAAGGGTAAATCTGACAGGCGATCGTTATTTCAATGCTATCAATGGGCTTACACTCATCGATATCCATCAAAGTGATAACTTCTTGAATTCTTTATCGACATCATCGCTGATTTGATTTGGAATCACTTCCTTTTTGACCTAAAATCAACATGTGACTTGGAGACTCTCTACACCAAGAAAACCAGAGCGTAATCTTTCAACTTCGCGCCATGTTGCTAGGAGCTTCGAGGGCCACTGCGAATAGGAAAAGAAAATTTGCCCCATGATCTTACCCGAAATGGCATCGATTTTATGTTCTCCGCTACGTTGATTTCTGATCTTTCAAGAACCAAAACACTGGCCACCTCCAGCAGTTGATTGGTCAGTAGCAATGATGCTGGCAATGTCGGCTTACTTGGGATCTATGCCGCAAAATATTGGAAATCGCACACCATGCAAGCATCTGTTCGCAGGTGGGAGCATACTTCTGTCGTCCAGCAAATCAAGTGAGATATTTCCTTGCACGGTCATCCACATCACCCTGTCTACCAGTCTAAAGTCAGATTGAAAGAGCTTGCCATTTGCCAACTATATATCAATCTCAACCTGAAACATTGCCAAGTCCAGGCTGCGTTCCTCCTTGCAGTTGTTTCAGCGGAACCTAGATATTAAACTTGCTACCCTTACAGACCCGGCCGTTATGACGCATGATGGTAGTGAAAAGCATCCCTTCTTTCATTTTTGAAGTTGGTATAAATACTGCTCCCCCACCTTGGCACGATCTGCCCCCCCCCCCCAGCCTCCAACTCTGTGCATAGATTAAACTTAAGGTTCACGCCGGGATTCCTACAAATCATTTCCGGAGTAAAAGTGTTTGCGCACTCTTATTTTATCCCGAGACATTCACCAAACATACACTCATGTTTCGTTCATCCCTACAACAGTCATATCAAGGCCTATCGAGGAGCCGCAGAGCAAGACGACGAACATCACGTGAACCTCCCGTGCTTCCTTGTTACAACGAAACCAATCCTTTGATATACGATACAACGGCACACTCTTTGACACATACATTGCCCAGGCATACAGTCGTGGATTGTCCACGGTGTCGAAGGTTCCCATGTACCAAGGCTCCAACAAATAGTGCAGTACATGCAGTACAATTGAGGTATAGAGACGGGAGGAATTTTGATACATGAACATCTTCAGGGTAATATCATGAGACCCTTTGCTATGAAAGGGTTACTTTCCATCTCAACTCCCGGAGGTGTCATTGTGCACCATCTCTATCCTGTTATGATGAGGATGTTTAGGATCATATGCCACAATATTTGGTGAGAATTCCCCTTCCGATCATGCTGATCCCGGTGTTGACTTCAACAAGGCACCAATTGATACGGTTGAAAGTCACAAAATTTGGAATGATGTTACAGTGCCTTGGGGATGTCGGTTTCCAGGGGAAAGAGGACGATAAGGAATAAATGCCCAATATCTGAAAGTTCGTTTTGGGCTGCCCGCAAGGGAAAATATCATGTAATTCCTTTCATCATGTCATAAGCCGAGACTCTTTATTTCATTTCGTGGCCGCCTTTCGCTTTACCATCGCTTTGGCGCAGATATCTCAGCCCGAGAGAATGAAGCACTGACAGTCTCCTGTCCTCTTCGGCGCTGGATCTCTTGAATACCAGTACGATCTGTAACGGTGGTGGCATTGATGATGTTGTCAAAGTCACCGTCCTCGCTCCCTGCCGAGCCAGATTCGGCATCAGAGTCGACGTATGCAGGCTCTGGCTTCGCGATCCTCTCTGGCTGTTCTTTGTCCGACACTGATGGATTCTTGAAAGATTTTGACTCAAGGATCTTGCGCCGAATTTCCGCCATCTGTTCTTCATCCTCGGAGTCGTCAGAAATGGCAAACGGATCCTTATCCTCCTCCTCCTCACTTTCTTCCTCGGCATCACTGCCCTCTTCTCCACTCTCCTCGTCGTCTTCATCATCATCCGAGCCTCCGTTCGGCGGCAAGCGATTGGTATTTCCGACAGTCCAGATATCCTCTCCCTCCACCCGGCTATCCTCGTACTCTTTTTCAATCTTGGCCAACCACTCCTCTTCGGTCCTCTTGATGTCCTCTTCGGTACTGCAAGCAGCGTAGAGCTTGAATAATTCGGCGTTGATCTCCAAAAAGGCCTCTCCGTATCTGAAATTCTTCAGAATCTGTTCCGCCCATTCCTGGTGTCCGCAGATGCAGAAGCAGGCCGCGAGCGCTTCGACGCAGTTCAACCGCCAAGGTTTGCCGTAGTTGACTGTATTAGCAGCGATAAGGTAGGGTACTAGACGCAAGCTCAAGTTAATGTATGTTTATGTCCCAACGTGCCGCACACATACAAAGTCGTTCGCATTTTCCTCCGATCCGCGACCAAGGCACTTCCTTGACTCGTACCCAGGAACATTCCACAACCGCTGCACCATGTTGTTCCATAAGCTCTTTGTCCGCTGGTGAGATAACTTTTTTCGCATTAGGCCTAGTGAAATGGTTAGTAGGAAGATTTTTGAACCAAGGTGGGATGTTGCATACGAGACGATCACACCAGGGAAGCGCTGGCCAATATGAAGCTCTCGCATTAATCCCAGCTTCATCAAACGTTTTCCAGAGCACCGTTTAGGGTCGCAGTGGCCCATGTCCCAGCAAGCAGCCTTGAATGCAGGGCGCGACGATGCGCCGCCAGCCTCATCTCCATCATCGCGGGGCACCGGTCGCGGGCGGGGGTGGGAGGATTTCTTGCCTCCTCGAGAGAAATTGTCTTTCTTATGACGAACCATGGTGAGAACTGCGAAGGCGTCAAATGTAGAGCGAAGGTCAGCAAAACTCCACGTCGATTGCGTGCAGCGCGAGGTTGGAAGAAATAAAAATTCCAGTGGAAGCATAAGCGCCACACGTGCTTCTCCGCCCGCCTGGTCCGCTCTCCAATCTACAACAAACCATCGCGGCGCCTTCCCGCTTCGACCCCCAACTCCTGGCTCGTCGATTATACCCCTTTCCTTTTTCCTTTCCTTTTTCGTCTCTTCGCTCTCCAAACCGCCACCCTGGAGGCTGCTTCAGCACGCATGGCGGCTAGGGACCGCTTCGGTGCCTATGCTGAGCCGGGGCAAACACCGCTACAGCGGGCGATTCGTGAGAACCCCATCACTGATACTAGCGACAACAAGGGAATTTAATTGCTAATGGGTTGGATTTTTAGGCAATGCATGCGATCCACAAAACTACGAGCCCAATCTGGCCCTGAACCTCGAAGTGGCCGATCTGATCAACTCCAAGAAGGGCAATGCGTGAGTCGGACACCGCCGACCCCATGCATCGCGCATACTGATATCTTCCCTAGTCCTCGCGAATCGGCCATCGAGATTGTTCATCTTATCAACTCTCGGAACCAAAATGTTGCGTTGTTGGCATTGGCGGTATGTTCAGAACTGGGAGAGGACAACCTGGCGCGGGGTTACTGACGATGCTCCGCCACACCCAATAGCTCCTCGATATGTGTGTGAAGAACTGCGGATACAAATTTCACCTCCAAATCAGCACAAAAGAATTCCTCAATGAATTGGTCCGAAGGTTTCCGGAGCGCCCAGCCATGCGACCCTCGAGGGTCCAACAACGCATCTTGGAGTCGATTGAGGAGTGGCGCCAAACAATCTGCCAGACATCACGATACAAGGAGGATCTGGGCTTCATCCGGGATATGCATCGGTTGTTACTCTACAAGGGCTACGCATTCCCTGAGGTTCGCCGCGAGGATGCGGCTGTGTTGAACCCGAGTGACGTAAGTACCCCGGAGGTCAAAACATATGAGAAAGCTACTGACTCTGCTTAGAATCTTCGGTCAGCTGAAGAAATGGAGGAGGAAGAGAAGGAAGCTCAGTCTGCCAAGCTCCAAGAGCTTATTCGGAGAGGCACGCCGGCTGATCTGCAGGAAGCGAATCGGTTGATGAAAGTTATGGCGGGATACGACAACCGACACAAGACAGATTATCGGGCAAAAGCTGCTGAGGAGGTGTCGAAGGTACAACAGAAGGCCAAAATATTGGAGGAAATGCTACAGAATGGACAGGGAATCCCCGAAGGTGATGTTTTTGAGGTAGGCCATCGGTAATTTCTATACAACCGGTTCGGCTTGTTAATTGATTTGATAGGAACTTGCAAATGCGCTGCAAAGTGCGCACCCCAAGATCCAGAAGATGTGTGAAGAGGAATCCGACGATCCCGAGGCCGTTCACAAGCTGTTGGAGATTAACGACAGTATACATCGCACCATTGAGCGGTACAAGCTGGTTAAGCAGGGTGATCTAGATGCTGCCTCGAGAATCCCCAAGGGAACCCTTGGCACAACAACCGGAGTTTCTAAGAATGCAAACAATGAGCTTTCATTGATTGACTTTGACCCGGAGCCAAGCTCCAATGGCAATGCTGCTCAAGCCTCGCAAAGTGCCCAAGGCAATACTCTGGAGAATGACTTGCTTGGACTCTCCCTTGGTGATGAGAGTCCCCAGCCAGGTGGTGGTATTTCACTGGGAGGCAGTAAGTTTTTTCGTGCTGCAATCGTAATTCAAAGGCTAACCTGACTCAGTGGGCTTTCCTTCGATGCCCTCTGGCCCATCCCCGCCTGTAACTGCACCGCAACAAGCACCGGGGTTCAAGGCAAATTACGATATTCTTGCATCAATGAACACATCTCGGCCTGCATCCCAGGCTTCGACCCCAGCTCGCACCCAGTCACCTCAGGTTCGGCAGACCGCGACTCCGCCTGCGGCTGATCCCTTTGCGTCGTTGGTCTCCGCCAGCCCTCGACCCGCAAGTACGGCTTTCCAGTCCCACGTTCAGAAACAACCTGCTCCGGCCTCTTCGTCTCTGCTGGACCTGATGGGAGGCCCCAGCCCACCTTCGCAGCCCGCAGGACAGGCTGCCCCAGAAGATGACGAATGGAACTTTGCATCTTCCCTCCCCCAGAGCCACACCTTGCCCTCGACAAACCAAGTGCAGGTCCTCAACAACCAGCTCCGGGTCGAATTCCACGCTCGTCGTGTGCCAAATGCGCCACGCCAGATCTACCTCCGAGCTAATTTCTCCAACACCACGAGCCAACCCATTGGAGAGCTTCACTTCCAGGTTGCAGTGGAGAAGGTAAGCAAAAGTCCGTCATACCTCGGTATTTCCCGACACTAACACCTTCCTAGTCCTACACGCTCCAGCTTCGCCCCCAGTCTGGCCGAGAGATTGCGCCCCAGCAGCAGAATGGAGTGCAGCAAGACATGCTCCTGGACGGCGTTGACTCCGGTAAAGGCAACTCGGTGAAAATTCGGTTTAAGGTTTCCTACAGACTCGGAGCCGAAGCTCGCGAGGAGCAGGGCATGGTCCCCTCTCTAGGAATTTACTGAACCTCCAACTCTTTCTTTTCGGTTTAATGCCAAGGCTGTGGCCTGACGCGAGGCTTTCCTGTTCTTCCCGGTCTCGGGCAGTCGGAACCACAATTTCTGCATAAGTCGGTTTCCGACGGGAAGACATAGTCCCTGCATGAGTGGATCAACCCCCAACCTTAACTCCTTGAAGTGTTTGTCTCCGATTGAAAACTTAGCGCGTCTTCTATGCTGTTTATAAAGATTCCGATTTCATTGCGTGCATCGTTCCAGATACAAGTCCAGTGAAATTCAATCAAGCACTGCCTCGACAAAATCACAATATCTCAATGTAAACAGATGCGTAGCCTGTGCGTGTGATAAGCTTCTAATAAGGCCAACCTCAGCACAAAATAACCACCCATCAATGCAGGTACATTAAGTTCACAGTTTCAACTCAATTCGATGACGATCATTTCAAACCAACCTATCCCCGCGGAGAAGTCTTCCTCATGCCACAGCCCCAAACGTGCAGGGACTTGCCAATTCAAGTATGATGTACTGCCGATCGCACGCGAAAACCCCGGGCCGGTTTATGGGTCTCGGGGAGTCCGAACGACAGATATTGTCGTTGGGCGCGGAATGATCGCGGGATTGACGCGGTTAAAATGGCGGATCGCACCAATATACCACATTAGGCGTGGAGGCTCGTTCCGGATCTGTTTTGTCATGAATTGGTCAGGAGCGACATCATCCCACAATGTTCATCATGTTCATCACTGTGGTTCGTGAGTATCATGGTATTGGTTTTGCACCGACGATTCTCCGATTTTTAGCTATTGTCGTCATGAGATGAAATTTCAGTGCGATCTCTGGGGAGGTATCGTATGATGATGATGATTTACTGGTTTTCTCTAGATGTCGAGGTTGTATGTTTTCATCCCAGTTTTTTGCTAACGGTGGTGGGTTCATGCAGTTGTGTACTCCGCTCAGATCGATCGTCGTGAAGGATCTACGATCTCTCCACTTTGTATAAGCATACTGTAATCTAGTCAAATCTGGACTAAGCTCGCAACTAACTAGTGTGATTGACAATGTGATCTCCCATTATCCGATTGACGATCCACGTAAGTCGCACAGCCCTGGAGGGCCATTTCCACAAACGTGCCCTCGGTAGATCGGACTAAGACCCTACTGATCTACGAAAACTCCACTATTCGCAAGCTCTACTTGATTCAGGAAAAAGATCTTCACGGCATAAGTCTCTTCCACAGCAGACATGAGGAAAGACGTTATTGACAACCATGTACTCCAAAGCCCCATTCTCCAAGGCCAATGCAATTGACTCCAAATCGCCAGGACCTTCCCGCGAACAGATCCCATCACACCGAAGCACCACTCTCCAATCACACAAGCTGAACAGGACAAGAAAAGCTAAGTCATCAAGTGGCGGAACAATACCCCAACCCCCACCAATCCAGCTCTCTCGAAGGGGGAAAAAATTTGGCCGGGGCGATAAGGGAGGAACAGCACGCCTAGACCATGGACGGGACTTAAGTGGCGAACCCCAGGACACGCTGCCAGCCATGCCAGGGCGTGCAGGAGAATAAATTTTTGTGCAGTCTTCTAAGTAGTCTAGATTGGGCGCTTGGAGGATTTTGAGGAGATGCGGCTTACGGGGCTGAGTTGTCTGGGCATGATCTGTAGGTCACAGTCCAATCACAAGGCTGTCCTTGTTCAAAATGCCATGCACAAAGGTACTTCATACCAAGAGGATGGGTCTAGTCCCAGGGACTTGACACATGCCGAGCATTTGAAGCTTGGGTATTCTGGGGGGAGGGCTCGCAATGTCTTCCCAGTGAAGAAGGTCAGTCGTGGGGTATGGGTTGACACTCGGAACCAGAATTGGGAGTTGCGAGTGGGAGTTGCGAGTGGGATTCAAGGTCCTAACGTCCATTCTAATTCCCCGAGTGGCGGTGCGTTAACTATCGCCTAGCAGTGTGGCTCGGGGGCGCCATTCTCTTCGGGGCGGAACTACATCGGATCTCGATGTGAGCTCATTTTTGATCTCTATCGTGCCAATGGTTGATCCCGGTTGGGGCCCGTCTGGAGATACTCGGGGATCGACAGTGGACATGAGAATAGCACGGAAACTTTCTCCAGGGTTGCTGCAGGAACGCTACCAGGCGAAAATTTTCAACATCCAAAGGTTCCATCAGGTAGATAAAAAGATATTTGGAGGTGAAGCAGGGACCCAAGAGAATCCGGTTTAGGAGCGGATCTGCGCAGTGCACAGTCGCATCGCGGGGGAGTAATCGCTAGTTCTCCACTCGGTCTAGGCTCTTAGGCCGACACTACAGGGAAAACCATGTAAAACTCCTAGTAAAATAAACGGGAAAGATTACAGCACATGCAGTCTCGACGGGAATTATAGGAAAAGGTCTCCGGTAGACCAAAAGTCCCCTCCAACTCGTATTGGCGTGTGTGGCGTTATCGAACGGACTGGCCGTAAGACTGGACGTGAAATCGGATCCATGGCTCATGCCAGACGAGACTTTTCTCGGCGTCCAAACTGCGATCGCCTTGGATCCATGGATGCTTCCTGCAAGCTAAGAAGGCTACGCTCGGGGCCTGACAGGTTGCCCCTCCCTTACTACTTAAACTTACTTCCTTCCCTCTAAGTGTTTTAAGATATCTTTATTGCTCCTCCAGTGGTCGAGCCCCCCTTATTATCCACAGCTTACACGATGTCAGATCTAGATCAGGATATCGCGCCTATTCCCCGTTCGCGGGAGGAGAACCAGGAGCGGTACGTTTGTATATCCCGATACATAGGAAATTACCAACTAATTCCCTTGCAGTGCATTTATCGCCGCTTCAAGGCGAAAGGACCGCAGTCTTGATGCTCGCTTGGAATCTGCCAACCGCGCTTCCATGCTCCACAGGAAACGTACTGGCAAGGCGTTCCATATCACCAAGGAGATTGTCGAGAAAGAAGCCATGTACGAAGAAGTCGATGAGCGCTACCAAGAAAAGCGCATTCGCATGTTGCAAGCCCAGAACATGCAGATTGAAGAGCAATTCCACCGTCATCTCTTGGCAGCTTTCGCCGCCCGTGCCAACAGCTCCGGTTCAGCCGCCTCATCTATCGCAAGCCGTCGAGCCAGTCTTGCACCCCGGCAATCCGTTGACGGGGCCTCCTCATCCCGCAAGATGAGCCTGGATCTTACCAATCTCCGCTCACCATTCCCCCACGCCATGGACTCGGGCTCCCTCACCAGCCCCGCCATGACAGCCGATGGATATGTGCTGTCCCCATCAACCACCAGCTTCGAAGGCGCCCAGTCTTACATGCCCTTTGAGAGCTCAGAAAGCAGCCCCTACTCCAACATGATGACAACAAGCGCCTCATCCGGTCCCGTGCCCGCTTATGTCAACCAGACACCCACGCCAGCTTGGAATCAACCCCAAATGGCACCCTCATGGGCAATGCAACAGCACGTCCCTACACCAAACCAGACCCCGACAGATTCCCACTCCGTGCACATGTGGCAGCAGCAAATGATGCAGCAAGCACAAATGCCCACCGACACAGCCTCGACTATGCACATGCGCCAATTCAGAGATCGTTTAGCTTCTGCTCCTGAGTTCCCGATTACCCACGCTATGCCCCAACCACCAGCTTCGCACCCACACCACCCCACTGCTTCCATCTCCGGACCTAGTGGGCACTCCCGTGGCCATTCCCAGCCCAGTAACCATTTCCACAATCTGCACCTCCTTACACAGGGAACGCACCTGTCCCAGGCGCCTATGGCTGTGTCGAGCAACAGCTCGCCGAAGATCGAGTCGCTGACGGCGGAAACGCAGTCTACGGTTGACTACTGCCCGACGCCTAACACCCCTCTTTCGCCTACGGCTGTTTCTGCTCAACCGGTGAAGAACGAGGAGGAGGGTGTCATGGTTTCCCATGAAGAGTTGGATCCGGATTTCAACGAATTCAGTCAGTTTGCGTTGGGTTTGGATGGGAACTCGTCTCTTCAGGATCGGGAGCCATTCGGGTTCGAGGATTTTGTCACCCTGGATGAGTTTGCTACCGTCTCTTGTTAAATGATGACCCTATTCCTTCTCCTTTTCCTTCCATGTCTTATTCTTACGGATTCCCATGTTTATTCCCTTGTGTACATGACGCGTTGGCTTGTACATTGCTTCTGTACAATACCTTTTCCATTTTTCTTCTATTTCTTTTCTTTTTCACCTATCTGATTACTATCTTCGTCAATTAATGTCTGGTCGCAGCCCAAAATCAGTCTGGAGTTTAATTCCAGTTGGGAATGATCTGGATTTCGACTTGCTTGGTAGTACATTGGGTTTCAGAATCAGAATCAGAAAGCAGAAATCAAATCGAACGAATTGAAACCACTGAAGAAGTCCTTGCCTCTACAAATCCGTGGTAGATTGACGAACCAATTCATTATTCAAGATTAACACCCTTCTCCACTGTGTACCTTACGTTGGCGTTGTATTGCGAGCGGATCCCACTCCTAATCCGGCCACATCACACCATAACTTCTTCACCTCTCCACTTCATCCGCTGATCCAATTCTCTCCTGTCCACGGGCCGTGCCAGCTACAGCTTTGAAGCTAGAAAATCCACCCCACGATTCATGTCGCACAAGCACCGAGTGGAAATCATCCAACCAGCTTTTTTCTCTCACGTAAGACGCTTTGAACCTTGGAAATCCGGTGGAGCGGTTCTGTGTAACTTCAAACATACTCTATATTTACGTAGGGTCGTTAACTTGATTGAAAAAATCACGCATGCGATCCGAAACAAGTATGTACTTTTGATCGCACTCGGGCCTACCCTTCCATTCAGAAATCCATGAAACGAAACGAAACGAAACGCATGGGTTCCAGGCAAAAGCTTGTTCTACACAATTGACCTGTCTAGTCTCGCTACACATATTCTAACGCCTCAATCCGTGCGCCGTTAATCGCGCTCACCTTCTTCTTCGGGGTATATAAGCGCTTGGCGGTTGGCGTGAGGTTCTCGTATTCATATCTATTAGCCAAGCAGTCTTCCATTAGATTTCTATGCATATTGTCTAGGCCTAGAATTTTTGAATGAGGTAGCTAGACTGGGGTGGGGAACTATGGATGGGGCCGGGTGTCCTGAAGCGATCAGTTCGGACTTTGGAGCTAAAACTATTATAAATACCTTTCGAGCTTGCGATAGGTTAGTTTGGAGGTGGATGGGGCTCTGTGTGGGATCCCAGTCAGAATGAGGTCAGGGCTTGCCAGGGTTTATTGGAGCTTCCAATAGGATTCGTGGATGGATGTGGTGATCCCGGGCGTATGGCATGGTTGATTGCATGGATCTGCAGTCATGGTGGGGGCTCAGTGTAGATACGTAATCTTCTTTTTGTATAGCTTACTTACTAGGAATTGATATGAGGGTACATTCACATACTCTTTTCTGTCCTTATCCCTTTAACTGCTATTCCCAATAATTTATTTGATACAATGGGCAGAAATTGTGAATAAGAGTAAATTGCGGGGTTAAGGTTGCAGCTCCCGCACAGACCACATCCCGCATCAGGACAAGCGCCCATCGAATTCCGGCCACGGTAACGTCCACCGCTTCCATGGTTCGCCCTCACCTGCAGGGAATATCCTCTGTTCCCCCACCGTAAACCGGATCCCTGGATCGAACTAGGCACTTGTGATTGGATCCCCCGTGCACGCATCCGGCCGATCGATTGGGCTAACTTATTTGGAAATGTCGTGCGTGGTGGAGCCTTTCCCGAGGTCCTTGCCTTCTTAGTCTCGGAGCAGATTAGAAATCTTGAATTATCCGAAGTCCTGGGTGCCTGCCAGTTTCAATTTTGTTTTATCTCAAATTCAAATTCTATCCCAAAGGCGAGAAGTTTTATGTGGTGGCTAAAAGATAAGCCTAGACCCGTTGGATTGAATGCAGGTATCCGCGAGCTTGTTTCTTTAGGACTGGTTAACGGCTTGCTCTTGACACCTCGTGGAAAAGGCCCATGCGTAGGAGGTTATTGTACGCAAAAGTCAATATACGGAAAGAATGTTCCGAGGTAATCGAATTCATTCCTGGGGTCAGTGAGGAGGTCTTATCGCCTCGTTTTGGATGGATAGGTCTAGAGTCCAGACTACTTCCAAGTTAGCTGGATAGGATTCGCCCTAGTAAAGTCTCTAAGAAGTACGTAAGGCTATCGCACAGACACCACGCTACTAAGTAGTGCCAAAGTATATCGAAATACCGACATACCCGTTGTACAAGCACAAGGCTTAGGCTAGCGTGCCGGGATAAATCAAAGCCCATCAGCATATCAATTTCGATCCTTCAAAAGGAGTAAGACAATCATCCAATCAGCGTAGGCCTGGACAGGGGGATTTTAAAGTTACATACTAATGCTCGCTTCCATTGGAACTCGCTGGGTCGACCCACTTTGCCCGGTGGCAACTTACCGGAAGGACCGGGCTGGACTGGAAATCCACCTACGATGGTGCCAAGGGTTGGGATTTATTTGAGTGTCGGGGAGTTAGCAGTCTCCAGGTTTGATCTTTGCGGTTCGTGGTTCATGTTTCCATTGCTGCGAAAGCCATGCCCAAGTAGGCAGGCAGGTTCTGTTCTTTTATACACCGGCTGAAGAGTTACAGTAGGTACGTACTGGTCTAATAGATCTAGGTCTTAGGTTTTATTCTTCGTTTTGGTGTATAAATTTCAAGGTAAAGAATAAACGAGATTGATAAAATTGTACCAAGTTTCACACCGTATAGAATCGGCTAATCTACCTACTCGGTGTGAACATGAATTTGAAATCATACCCCTCACCTCCCCGAAAGGCAACATACGGCACATGCTCCAGTGTCTGTTGGTATCTTCAGCTACCAAAGCCCAACCAGGCACCCCGCCACCGTCAGCCCAGCACAGTTCCAAACCCGGCACCGCATCCGGTGACATGCTCCAGCCAAAGAGGAAAGTGGGACCTTGCAAAGGAAGAATAAGCTCAGACCAACCCCGTTCAACCAGCTCATAGCCGGGACCCGCTGCATGAAGTCTATCCAACCTCATACGGGCCTTGTGGCAGGTGACCGACTTTGCCGAGATTACATATGCAGGGGCGAAGGATCGACAGCTGCGAGTCAGGATCTCGAGGTGAACCATGAACAGATAGTCGGTCCTGACCGCTTCGTTATAATTGGGTTGGTTGCTGTTTGCCGAGCCAATCGGTTAACGAAGGATATTGTGATGTGATGTGACTTGTTTGAGTTTCTCAAGTTTAGTGTCTTGTGGATGATAACTACCTAGGAAACGGTTCGTGTGTGTAAGTATGTCGATGTGGATAGTACAGAGAGGGAGGATTGAACCCTTGCCTATCGCATATCCAGCCACCTCTGTGTTAAAATGGGCCTAGATTGTGTGAAACAGGTTTAGGTTTGGCGTTGCTGACACGGACTTATCTAGCAATGCGATTGATGATTTGCATGCCCCACGATCTTTTGATGGTCAATCTTGTTTTGGTATGGTCTCCGCGCAACAAACGTCACAGGTTGATACTTGCACGTTATCTCGTTTGTGGATCTAGCCCCGTTGATTAATCTCCGAACTCAGGCGCGAGTCAGGAGTTGCGCTCGACCAGTCACGTTGGCAGAGTGTGCTCGCCCGATTCAGATCGACAAGTAATCGTCGCCGTTGGAACGTATCGTAGAATCTAATCGCTAACCGCCCCATATTAACCGTTGCCTGGCCAGGGCCATTCGCCTTATTGGGCGGGAAGTGACGGCTCAGCTTACTTTTAGATCCAAGTCATGGAAGAATTGTGTTTTCATTGTTATATTTATGGTTATGGTTCGTGATAATGAGATAATTGTAGCATCCAAGGACTCATGTCATACAGTAGACGCATGTGAACGAACAGAAGTGGAGGTGCTAATTCAGGGCTGGTCTCCGTGAAAGTATAGTCAGCAATACCAATTGCCACCCATTCCCACCGATAACACCGATAATATAGACCAAAAGAGGCACGGTACTTGCACCGGCAATTCGAGCGGCTCTACATCCGGGTGATGATAGTGTTAAAAACGTGCAATAAGAGGGAGTCCTAACTTGCGGGAATAAATCGGGACTGCGCCGGCTGCAATGGTTCAACTGTAAAAAGAAATGAAAATCCTAGCGCATGCCAACTGCCGTAGTTAGAGTCCACCGCGGCTGAAAAGCTCACGGCCAATCTCGGAACTCGGACGAACGTTCATGCTTGACGTTGAGCTGCTCCGTCGTCGGCGTCGGGAGTCATCTGGGTCGGCAGGGCTAAGGCCACTGGCACGAGCGTGTAGATTTAAGATATCAGTGAGACTCACTACACCAACCAATCGCCCAGACAGTCGTGCACCTGGCATTGTAGAGGCTGGAATTGATGGAGCCAGAGGTGGAGTGGCTGTAGGGGAGTGAGAAAATGGGGGCTGTGATGTTGGGAGGTGGGGAGCAGGGGCATTAGGTGGCGGGGCTACTGCCGATTGAGGCAGAGGTGAAGGTGGAGGGGAGATGACCGGTAAAGCAGCTGCGCCAGCTCCCAATGGGGGTGTTGGAAGAGGCATATGGACTGCGGAATGAGAAGGTGTGGGAGGCCCTGATGACGATGGAGATGCTGGGTCGGTCACCCAAAGCCTGTCACAAGTTAGATTTTGTTCTATTTGTTTCTGCCTGGCACAAATATCTTACCGATGTGATCGAGTTGCAACAATCTTTGCAACTGTATGGGCGAGAGTCGAACTCGGGTTCACATGGAATACAGGGAAGGAGTCTTTGCCTTCGATCAATCCACGAGTAGACAAGATGACCGAGATGAAATGAATGCAAGTGTTATGAAGGAGTGGCAGCGAAGAAGAACGTGTTAAGAGCTAGACCCGTTAGCGAAAGTCATTTCAAGACCACAGATGATGCGTACCTTAACATCCGTTGTAGAGATATTGCCGATAACATTGAAATGATTGTCTACCACGACAAGAGAGGTAACACCCTCATCATGCATAACTTGCAGAGCTTCACTGAGAGGCTTGTCGCCACTAGAAACATCGATCGTTAGTACAGGATAATAACTCGTTGGCCAAAAGACGTACTTTATGGAAATCACATTCTGCGAGCCAAGTCGCAAGTCACGCAGAGCCTGGGGATAAAGCTGCTCAATTACGGGGAAGCTGCGCCCGTTCTCCCAGAGGAATTTCACGAGTCTGAATTGGCTGAAAATGCCAACCACCTCATCATTGTTGGAGTCCTTGGTGATCACCACGCGGTGAACACCACCACCAAATGTCTCGACAGCTGCCAACACATTTGCTGAGGCAGGCAGTGTAACTAGTGGCTCTTTCTCCACGCCTAGGCCCTTCACGTCCCTTAATGGGATCTTCTGGCCTTCGCGAGCTTTTCTGGCAATCTCATCATACGATGCGCGGTGCTCCTCTGGCGGGAATGACAATCCGGCAGCCAAGAGCAGGTATGTGTTAAGGTCCGAATAGTCAAAGGTAGAGACAGCAGATTTGTCCTCTGGAGTTTCCCGGATCAATAACACAGCGGCGCCTGAGTCAATCAACAGCTGAAAAAGATATGTCAGCCCACGTTATTCTCAAGGTAAGGACAGGCACTTTTTCTCCCTCACATTGGTCGCCTCTTCAATTCCTGTGTCCATCTCAACAAATCGCAGATCATCTGGGCTGATAAGCTCCTCGATGGAGATCTCTCGCCAGTCGCGATCAACAAAGGCCGGGTCGGCATTCCTTGGTGGCGGGGGATTGTCGATAAGGCTCTGAAGGGCAGACTGGTTTAAGGAGGGTTGTCGACGAGTACGAGGAGAGCCTGGAGGACCCCGCAAGGTCTCACTCAAGCTCTGACGGTGTTGGTGATTTGCAGGAGGCATGTGCGTCACCCGGAGGGCATTGCGGTTTGAAGAGCGGGAGTCGGTGCTGGTTCGTGGGGAAACAATGTTGGAGCCATTGTTGGAATCGAGCGAAGCATTGAGGGAGGTATCGGAACCTTCCCGGGGGATCTGCTGGTCAGCCATGACAATTTAGGGCCAAACAATGTAGGTGAAGTTGGAGAGGTAAGAAGCGGTGATGGCGCGGGGTCGACGTGCGTAAGCCAATCACGGGGCGCGACTTTCTGACATCACATGATTATGTCATAATCTTGTGGGGAGTATATCCACGCAACACGAATGCATCCAAGTTCCTTCATTTCGAGTGTTGATTTCCTGCACAGGAAAATGCAATTGATATGGAATTTCTACGACAATTGCTTCGGAAATGTTAGAAGTTGATGGCATTGTGAACAGGATGAGAGGGTCAGATCGTTCAGTGTTGATTAAAAAAATACTATTAGCCATTAGAATAGCTGGAGACTTCTAGCACTTGGAATGGTCATCCTGAAACATTTACGTTTCTATTCATTTCAGTATGCTAATTCAGGTCCAAGGCCTGAAGCTGTTGCTATAATTAAGAATGGGCCGAATGTGGATCTAAGATCGTTGACCTTACGCACCAATCTCCAATGTCCACCAGCGCTTACAGGAACATCATGAGATTCTAAAGAGGAAACAATACTTGATCATTAGCCTATGGCTCCCAGCCGATATTGATTTGCCCCTCAAGTCTTCTCGCCTTGTCAATAACGAAAGTAGGGCAAAAGCGAGTTTCTGGTTGAACAGTAGATAAAGGTCAATCCTAAAGAAACCCTATGTATACCTACAAATGGATCGAAAATTATCCCCACTGTGAGCATAAGAGTCTTGTTCACAACCCATTCAACGAACGACTTGTATTTATGTAAATTCCGAACTCGGTTCTAACAACGATAGTAGACTTAGAGCATATGGAAAAACATACACTGTAGACCAGAAGATATCCACTGTCTCTAATGATACTGGCCCTGATGGATCAGGGCATCTTGACCCGCAAGTTCATTATGACAGATCAGCCTCTAGACAGTCCCAGAAATCGGCCAGCAATCTAGGCCTGAAATTGAGCCGCCTTCTTGGGGGCTTCGGTGTTCTGTGGAGGAGGGGGACCGTCGGTTTTCTGGGGAGGAGGGGGGACGTCGGTGCTCTGAGGAGGGGGAGGCACGTCGCTGGACTGAGCAGGGGAAGGGGCATTTCCGCGCTTGTTATTGTCGCTCTGACCCTCCTTGGGAGGGGGAAGATCGGACTTCTGGGAAGGGGGAGGGGGCACGTCGCTGGACTGGGCAGGAGGAGCATCTCCACGCTTGTTGTTGTCATTCTGTCCATCCTTAGGGGGAGGCACGTCTGTCTTCTGCGGCGGGGGAGGGGCATCGGTGCGCTGAGGAGGCGGGACGTCGCTGGACTGAGGAGGAGGAGCATCTCCACGCTTGTTGTTGTCATTCTCCTGCTTCTGGGGAGGGGGAGGAGGAATTCCAGTTCCAGTGGGCGGCGGTAGCTGCTCCGAGACCTCAGTAGGTCCTGATGTAAATTGTTAGCTTTGGCTCAAAGGACTCAAGTCTTGACTTACGATCAGCTGGGGGAGCACCAGCAACCAGACCGGCGGCCATCAGCGTACCGATAACAGCAGAAATTCTCATGGTGATGATTTGGAGATTGGTATAGAAAATTTGTGTAATGAAGACTGATTGTTTTGTTTGAAGGCTTCTGTGTTGATGATTCGAACAAATGGGCGGGATTCCTCGCGCTCTTTATACCTTTCCAACCGCCTCTTGAAGACATCCTCATCACATCATTTCAATTGCACAGTGGTCTGACTTGTCCAGCCGCCGCCGTTGTCGTCAGCCAGTAACCCTTGGGGTAACCAGGAGGCACATCAATGGAGACAAAGATGTGGTCGAAATGTGATGGAGCCAAAGGAGGTTCTCCACGATGTGTTTCAATTGTCCCGATCTACATCACTCAAACTTGAGTACAGTACTGTAAATAGCACCGAGTCACCAATGCAGATGATGACGTTTCTCAAAGCTGGGGTGGAAAATAGCTTGGCGCCTGGAGCCCTAAGTGGAGCCCGGATGATGCAGAGAAGGCGGAATGCCTGTGTATGCCGGTCCAGGCTTACGAGTCTTGTTTACTAAAGTGGATCATCAATGAGGCAATCAAAATGATCTACAAGCTAACCCGGGACTTGATTCTGAAAAAGCGGTTCCCGGCATATGGATTCAATCTCTACATTGGTTTAGGTTTTGGCGCACACGCGGCCCTGTCGATCGTCCAGCCTATGCCCCACTTCTAGGCGACTACAGCTTTGCCATTAATTCGCACCTGTGATACAATTAGTAAAGCCTGATATATAGGTAGTGTATACTCAAAGCAGTATATCTCTGGCTATAACATTTCGGAAGTAGGCAACATCAAGAATGAACTCTGCATAAACTACCGGTCAATTACGTACGCATCGAAGCCCTGGAGTACATTCAGCCGCGAAGAATGTGATCCAGAAATAGTTATAGCGGATCTATAGAGACTTGGCGGTGGGCTTATGGGCCACTGCTGCACCTTCATGTGGACAGCCATGTACAGTAGTGTGCATCAAGGGGCAACAGATCATGGTCTTCGAATCTTGTCATGGGTAGATCCTGGTATCTCACAAAGATCGTCACAATTAGTACAGCCAATAGGCTGGATATACCCTGCGGACAATGCCGAGCCACTAATCGTACCAAATAGAAATATACCGCATATCTTGTGTTTCCATGGATCATAGGTCTAGCCCTGCGCCCGTACAAGTCTTGTTTTATACTGAATGCCCCACTTGCAGCCCATTACTATATATCAAGTAATATCATAGATCGTCTTATGAATGTATTCACTTTGTATCTCAGTAGGTTTTTTCTGGGCATATACGGTAAAGGTAGAGACTGCTAGGCTCGCCAATATTCCCGGTCTGGAAACGCACAGGGTTATAATGATGCTCATATTGGGCCCGGCCAAAATACTGAGTGACATGCTCTCTCAATAGACCGTGTGTGATGTCCGCTTTTGCCAAGGTTAAGACTTGGGTTCAGTTCCCGTGTCAATGTTTACGTGCTATACATACATTGAGCCTAGCACACAATAAACCGGTTTCTTCATACCCGGTCACGCCACTTTTCTGATCATAACCAGAATTAGGTCAACAGGAATACCGTCTACTAACCTGATATGCGCATTTAGGCTATACATTTACTTTAGGTGTGTGTATACGCGTCATTTCAGGCAACAAGTAGAGGGATCACGGGTACAGGATCCGCAGTTCATCCCTGTTGATCTTGATCCCATTGAACATGTGATGAGTAGCTAATCGATCCACCACATTTCCATCGAAACCAAGGCTTGAAACTATTATTGGCGGCTTGAAAGCTTGCTCATATAGTACAGTACTTCCGCAATCATCAGATTATCTTTTTGGTGAACCATCGGGGTAATTTCCCACTTAGGCCAGGAGAAACACATGTTCGGGAGATAGATGACCCACCTCTCAATAAGGTAGCTTATGGGGTGAGTAACTGGAAGAATACAAGCAAGTTTTACAGAATTGAAAGGTCATTATAGGGGGAAGGCAAATTGTAACAAGGAAAGAAAAAGCCAATCGGCATCACGGCTCGACCAGAAACGGTGTATGTACAATGCCCCGTCCAACCTAGTAGCCAAAATCGTGCAAGAGTGACATGCCCTCAGTCCAGCTCCTTTGGCACCAGAAAATCGTCAAATAGTAAGTTCTACGTGGCACTCAGTGGGCAAAAGCTGATAATTTTTACCCGAATTTTTGCATTTTTTTGGTTGTCATCCGTTGCTTCCTTGCCAGCCTGGAAGGTGTCTGAAATTTGGCGAGGTACGTAATCTCCACCCTCAAGCTTCTTGCATAACGCCTGAATGGCATCTTTGAAGCGAGACACTATGAAGGTCAGGAAGTAGGCAGGCATATCGATCACAAATCAATAGGTAAGTGAAGTACTGACAGGAGCAAACATCGCTAGTACGTGAGGTCTATTCTTGATTACTGCTAATTTAATTACATAAATTGACCCAGCATTCCCGCCAAGTCCTGCCCTCGATCCTTCATAACCCGCTTTCTTGATCCAGGTCGTCCTGTCATTTCTGGGGGACGTCTCTTCTCAGCTTGTAAGTCACAAATAGCTCTCACTAGAATAAAAAGCTGCGTCGGGTTTTCCGCAAACGACAACCCATACCTTCGTGAGATGTCGAGTTCCATTACTGGGGTGTCCAGACTCAACGAGTATGGTGTGAGCGGTTCCATACCCTTGAAATGCTGAGAATCCACATAACAACCATTATTGTACATTTCTTGGATATCCTCCGCCTGCTTTGCTTTCTCCAGCCCTTCTCTTTGGATGATCCAGTCTTGGCGGCGTACAATCCATCCGTCAACTTCGATCACATCTTGCCCCTTTAATTTGTGCATGGCCTTGAATTTCTTCGTAAATAAGTCGCACTTGTTTATAACGATATGTTGCAGTTGTGGAAGCTTTCTCAACAACGGCAACACATGAGGGGTCAATTTGTTCTGTCCCTCCATCCTCAGAAACCGCATATGCCGAAATGACCCCTGGCTTTCTGCCATCTCAAGCCAGCCCCGGATAACTCCATCTTGGATTCCGTCAGCGTTGGTTATTACCCTGTCACCAGTCCATGCAGGGTTCTCAACATCGAAGGTCGGGTGGATTTGGAGGGCAACCAAGTTTTCTACGTTGGCGATTGCGACGAAATCCGCAACTTCGGCAAGATTGGAGGGAAATGATAGAACTCCACGCCAGATGCAATCCTCGCTATTCATGATTTCGAAGTAATTTTTCCGCAGTGGCTGCTTGCAGGTCACAGTCTCCATATGGTAGCAAGGATATTCTTTTCTGAATGCTGGGTACACTGCTGTCATAATTTTCCACATGTGGAGAGTACGTTTCGTGCTGTGATGTAGTCAGGTTTGAGAACCAAAGGTGGCAGACAAGGCATCAAAATGAGCAAGTCACAACGTACCACTTCCCCAAACAGTCCCACAGGTACTCCGCAAGTAGCCAAGGAACATGCTCGAACATCTCAGCCTTCAGCGCGGATTGATCACGCAGCACGCGCTTCATAGCTGCGTGCTTTAGAGACGGAGCACCGCGTTCCTGAGTTGTTTCCCAGTCTACTGGTAAGAATGGGGACTCATGATTCCAGTGCGGACCCCGCGAAAAGTCAGTCTGGGCATATATTGAGTAATGTGCCACAGAACGCATATTTATTTACCGTGCGTCACTCTTCTGTTCAGTCAGTGGGCGGACAGTGAAGGTAGGAGTGAAATATACGTTGGTGATAGTGCGTGGACAGAGTGCTGGTGCGTGGAATGTAGGTGAGTGAAAGACGAAGACTTACTGAAGTCTGTGGGAAATGTCGAACGCTTGTGGAATATGAAAAAGCCCCTTTGGGGGTAAAAGAAGCCTCATGAATTGAGGTTCCACCTGATAGAGCCAAAACTATTATCGACGCGATGTGACGCGAAAGACGATTTCCCTATCAGGAAGGCGCAAGACAGATTGCCTGTCGTCACGTGAAATGTACCCTTGAACTAGGGATGGTGAACAATATAATTATCATATATATTCACTTCGGCAAAGCTCTGCCCACATCAGCAGGTAAAGTCACGTTGTATATGTAAACTCGATATAAATAAGCAGACGTGGTGGCGCACGAGGGCTGCCACCTCGGTACCTGCACCGTAGATATCAGTAATTTAATCAAACAGCGAAAGGATCATCATTATAGTAAATGATGTAAACCCATTGTAGTTTGTGGACGTAATTACATAACCTTGGAAGGTTCCAAGTATAATTTTAAAGGTCAGTGCAAGCAAGTGGAAGGCAGGTACGCTCGCCGGGGCCAGTCAGATGTAAATCCATGGAAACCACAGAGATGGCCTCAACTCGACAAATGTATATCCATGGGTCATCTAGAGCTTGACAGCTTCCCAAGTTTAATAAGCCAAATAAATAAACACTTTGGTACTCGTGGAATTCTCAAATGTTCATCTATCTGGGCATGTAGATATATAGCGGGCGTTTTCCCGTCTGCCATACACAGTATATATATGTATAACAAATCACCTCGGCACAGATTGGCACCTCAGGTATCACCCCTCATTACTGGTCGCGTGCGCATAAAAACAAAAGCCAGGCCACCAAGCAGTGGCATAGTCCAGTCAATCCCAAGATTTTAAACATGATAACCACCAGAATATCCATGACACCCACATCCAGAAGACGGAACATCTGCGAAGACGCAAGTGTACTGGCAGGATGGTTCTCGAATGCAGCAGCAACATGCTGGTAACTGGAGACAAGAACACCGAATCCGAATACGATATCCGCGGTGAGCGGACACCACATGTTTCCGGGAGAAGATGATGATGATGAGGGTTGGAGTTCCTACTAGCATGATGGTTGCCCAACCCACAAAACGCTAGCTGATATCCATGTTCTCGTCGTCGGTCTGCTGCATCCCCGTCACCCGGGGCTTGTTCTTGGGATGAGATCCCGCCTTCTTCTCGATACCAGTACCGGTGTTCGTGTGTCTAGACATTCTCTGAATAATCGTGTTTTACGACAGTCTGCTTGGAAAATGTTTGTAGATCCATTGTTCCAAAATTAACTGCATCATGTAGGCATGAACAACCGAGCTGGACATTGGATCTGGGGTTTCCAGTGGGAAAAGGCATTCTTGAGCTGAACTGATGGTCGGTGAGAAAGGTTTTTCGAGGTGAGACTACTATGAGGTTAGGGACCGCGGGTATCATCACTCCATCGTATAATTTCATATCCCATTTTTGAGAATAAGAACAGGTCAGAAAGATAAATCACAATTCAGGAAACCGGGTTATCCATAGCAAGTGATCAACGGACACCAGGGGATGAAATTAAATACAAGGCGAATCGTTAAAACTAGAAAGCAAAAGTGCAGAATTCAGGGCCATCAAATCTTGATTATGCTTGACGATCTACATCACATAGAGAAGATTTGTGTCTGCAAGAGAGTTAGCCAAGGTGTTCATATGGGGTTCAAAATGTGGAGAGGGTAAACCTTACCTAGGGGGTGACTGCAACTCAACTGTGGCTTTTGGGTATACTTATCAGCCAACTCATCACGAATGCTGTTTAGCAGCTGCACATAGCTTTGCTGGGGATTTTTCCGGAGCGCAGCAATGAAGGCCCATGACATGGCACCGGTAGCCTGTCCGGCGATTTGAGCATCTTGACTGGTCTGGTCATCCTTGCTGCCAGACCACATGATAACATCCGCAGGGCTAGTCTTGGTCTGCTTATTGCGCTCGTACACCTCGTCACCCTTAGTGGCCTTCTTGATGAAGCCCATAGCTGTGGACATCATGCTGCCCATATCACCACGTGCATATGCAGACACAACGCCCAGCAAGCCCTGACCAGCCTCCTTGGCCAGGTTGGGCTCCTTGAGGATACCAGAAGTGGAGTAGATGTATGGGAGGTCCAGCGCGGATCCAGAGTGGCAGGAATCGAAGATAGCTGTGAGACGCACACCAGGGCGCAGCGACTGCACCATGATGCGGTGCATCTCATCGTCGACGATGTGTCCAGCAACTCGGAAATCGACAGGATAGACCACCTCATCATTTCCGTCTTCCTCGTCGCCATCAAGATCGGGTGTTTGACCGCCGTGGCCTAGATCGAGGGAATTAGTCTCACCATCTACCCGTTCCATGGGCTTGAGCCGGAACTCACCAGAGTAATGGAAGAAGAGCGAATCGTTCGGCTGCGCATCCTTCACCAGCCAGTGCATAGCACGAAGAATGTTAGCCTTCGTAGGCTGGCTCATCGGGTTCTGCTGGTCATCGGTCAAGATGACCATGTCTTCGCGGGCATATCCGAAGTTCTGGTTCAGGTAGGCTGACATGTTCTTCACATCGTTGATACATCCCCGCAACTGACCTTTTTGACCGAAATAATTGATTCCGATCAGTAGTGCCTTCCTCTTACCAGTGCAGCGCGAGTACTGGAAGCTGTAACCCTGTGGAGCGCCATTTCCGAACGAGACCGCGCCAGTGGGTGGAGCGGCAGGAGCTCCTCCAGAGTGACCGTATGAGTTGCCTATATAATGATAGGATCATGTTAGCTCTGCTGTTCGGAGAAAGTGGTGTTTAGCATGCGGCAGAATGAGGAATGGGGTATGCGAACCGACTGGGCGGGGTTGGCCCTGGTACACAGCTTGACCAGTGGGGGCCTGCGGTTGATGTTGATATCCCGGAGCTCCCTGTTATGCAAAATATATCAATGTCCATGCTCCAAACGGGATTTGTCCTGGTTGGTGACGTACATTGTATCCAGCTTGCGGGGCAGGCGAACCGTACTGTTGCTGAGGTGGCTGGGGTGAGTGGCTGTATCCGTATGGATTCTGAGGCGGCGGGCCTTGCTGGTGGTAAGACTGGCCAGGATATCCGCCGTAAGACTGTTGTTGTTGGTGGTGGTGGTGGTGTTGGTTATTCATCGGACTGTAATAGTAAAGTCAGCTTTAGCGCCCGACACGCGTGACCGGAACAGGAGATAAAGCATACGGATAGCCTTGCTGCGGGGGATATTGCTGGGGTGGAGGGTAGCCAGGGGCACCGCCATAAGGCGGATAGTAAGACATGGTCGACTGTGAAAGATGGGGAAATGCGCGGAGATGTCAGAGAAGACGGAAGGGGAGGTTGGGTGGGGACGATCACGATCCGCAAAGCAAAACAGATCGGAAGTACGGGAGTTGCCAAGCCTCGGTCAAAACCACGATTATCGGGGTTTAGTTGACATAGATATGATGAGAAAGGAAAAAGAGAAGATATTTCAGTGCTTTCTTGTAAGTCACGAATCATGCAGGAACCGGAAGGGCAAAAGTAAAATTGGTGTATAGACGAAGAAAAGTGATGGCGCCGATGCAGATGAACTGCGATCGACAAAACCTTGCCACTTACAAGTTTTACTCCAATAGGGCTGTTATTTGTCAAAGGGGAAAGGAAAATAGAATCCAAGTTCAAAACCTGATCCGTCCCACCTTATGTATATCTGACATTCAGCCCCAGCTCGGCAGCCCCGAGAACGCGTACTATCCCTGCAACTTAGAGCGAGACCCCGCTATTGGAGCCAGCTCTGATCCTTTATTCGTCGATGTTTGAACCCTCATTGTGAAGGTTACGTTACACAGATCGAACTAGTTAAAAAGAAATATAAATGTATCGGATCCACTTCCATGTTAGTGGATGCAAAAGTCAATAACCAGCTCAGTTCGGGTACAAGACTTAGCGACGGATGAACCACCAATGATAATAAACAGAAAGCAAGATTAGTGAAGATCGGGACGGGAACTCTATCAATGTGCGCTATGCAGTGGTTCGTGGGGAACAAGCACGCTGATTGATTGTCACTGCCGAAACAATTGGATCCATCATATGGTTTCCAAGGTTCTACACGCAATTAACGAGACAAAAGCCAACGTAGCTGGTAGAGAGAATATCTTATGTGCCCTATGTACTTTGTCGGAAGAAAGTGTCTACAAACGCTTCTATTCCTTGTGTCATACATCCTCAAGTCACGGAAAGCAGAGTCCCTTGATGCTGGGGCTAAGCTTGATTCATTAGAAAATACAAATTCTCCAATCATTTTTTGTTGATATGAACCATCATCTCGTGGCATTAACTCGTTTATCCGCGACGGGGCATTCCGCGGCCACGACCGCGGAGGGCGCGCTGTGCGGCACCAGGAGGAAGGCCACCTCTCGGGGCTCCAGGCTGGGCGGATTCCTCATTCTCTGCAGAGTTTCGTTAGTCAGGTACAACATGACCCCTCTTGTGGTGAGGGGGGTGACAGGTCACTTACTGATCGTCTCGTCTACACTCAAAATCAGGCAAGCGGCTTCCACAGCGGCCTGAATGGCATTGACCTTGACCAGACTGGGCTCCCACACGAAAGCAAGCATGTTGTCACGGACACCCTCATTATCAAAGTCCACACCGGCCCATGTGTTGCCCTTGCGGTGCTCCACACGGAGACGGTTCAAAATGTCAGTGGCGTCGAAGCCGGCGTTATCGCAAAGCTGGCGGGGAATAACCTCCAGGGCCTTGGCAAACGCCTTGACCACCGCCTGCTGCTTGTGTGGGACGTTCCGGTCCGCGAAGCCGTGCAGATGACCTGACAGCTCCATCTCGGTGGCACCACCACCTGCAACAATGGTGGTGTTGCGCAAAGCGCGCTTGACAATCATGATAGCATCGTGCAGACTGCGCTCGACCTCTGCAATGAACTGCTCAGCACCACCACGGAGGACCAAGGTGCAGGTCTTGGCTGCAGGGCACTCCGAGAAAAGGTTGAAGCGCTCTCCACCAATCTGGCGCTCTTCGAAAGCACCGCAGGTACCAAGGTGACGCTCTTGGATGTCAGTGCAGGTGGACTGGGTGGCGGCAGCGGTAGCCTGGCACACCCGGTTCATATCGTCGGATGCGACACGACCGGCACAGAAGATGTCTCGGTCAGCGAAGTACCTACATGGTTTGTTAGTAAATATGTCCCCCAAATACCCAATCAAAATAAACACCGAAAGACGTACTGGGTAGCAAGATCACCAATGGGCAGCTTGCTGAGCACAACCTTGGCGCCGGTGTTGTAGATGGCCTCAAGCTTGTTGTAAATGATCTGCCATTCGGCGTCGACGATGGCCTGGTACTCGGAGACTTGCTCCACACGGACCTCGGCGTTATCCTTCTCACTCTTCAGCTCCAGCTCAACGTTCAGACACAGGATCTTGGGGTTCTTGAAGGACTTGGGCTGCTGCTCGAAACCGGCGTAGGCGAAGGTCTTCTTGAAAGCGACACCGTCGACGAAAAGGGACTCCTGAAGACCACCACCGGTAATCTTCTTAATACCGATCAACTTCTCGTTCAAGTCGTCCTGGTCCAGGGTAAGCACCGCGTCGACAACCACTGTAGGTAAAGAATCTCGTCAGCCATCTCCACCCCCTAAATCAACATTTCCGGACCACGCCTTACTCTTTGTGAAGAACTCCTGATTCCGCTTGATAAGCTTGCTGTTCATGGCTGTTCCGGCTAGTCGTCGGAGGGTCTCAATCTTCTTCTCCTCGTTCTCAGCGGAGTTGATCATCTCCACCGCAATCTCCTTAACCTTGTTGACCGCCATAGCGCTAGCCCTCCGCAGACCCTTGATGATAGTCTGCGAGCTAACACCCTGCTCAACGAGGTCTCGCACCTCCTTAAGAATCTCACCAGCGAGGACAACAACCGAGGTAGTTCCGTCACCGACTTCGGCATCTTGGGATCGGGCAATGTCCGTAAGAATGCGGGCGGCGGGGTGCACAATGTCGAGAAGCTATATCAAAAATCGAAATTAGCATGGACGGTCCCTTTGTGATCCACAGATCGGGTGAACAATGCAAGCTGGTCGCATCCGCACCTTCATCACGGTAGCTCCGTCATTTGTAATTGTCTGCTTGCCATTGCTGTCCACAAGCAGGAGGTCACCACCGTAAGGACCCAGAGTGCTCTTCACAGTCGCTTGCACGGCAACACATGCGTTGATGTTGGAGATAACCTGACCCTTGCCCTGAGAAGCATCGGTGCCTGTAGGAAAGAGACGAATGGTTAGCATCGATGCATCCCACTACAACGGGACCTCCGACGGGGGGTAAATGATCACGAACCCTCCTTCAGCACCACAATGGTGGGTGTTTGGCCGTTAAAGGCCATGATGAAAAATCGAGATAGATCGAAACCGTAACTCGAAGGGAATGTAAAAGCAAGAGAAAAGGAGAGGTCGTGGAAGTCGGAGGGGTTTCGCTGATCTTCGACCGCCAAAATTTCCCAGAGCTTCTGTTTCCCCCCAATTCTCCCGTTCTGCCAGGGCGGTGAACACTCCGGGGTTCTGTATAAAGTCCCCTTTTTGCATCTCACAGATTTGTGACTTTACAGCATCTAGCTCCTCGTTTTTTGTTCTACGCAGTCGGACATATCCGAATTTTTCAATCCAGGCCCTCCAGTTTGTCTTGCTTTACAAACACTTTGAATGATAACACCTGGTGATGGAAAGAAAAGTCGGTTCTTATTTCTTAGTACCACAATATACAACATTCATCAAGTCCCGAGCCTAAGCAACGGCATAAGGCTCGGCACCCTCACCGAAAATCAAATGAGGCCTCTCAGCAGCGACCTTAAGAATGGTCTGGCCAAACACAGAGTTAGCCCATGAGAACCATGGCCGAGTATAGTCCTTAATATTAGTAACATTAATAGACTCGTGGATGAGACCGAGCAAGCTCGAATCCCGAACGAGGTTGATGCACTCCATGATCTCAGTCTCGTTATCTGAGGTCTGGGCCTGTATGAGCAGTGACATGGGCCAGGCGTTTGTAAGACCAACTAGGAGCAATGTGAGTTCTAGTATCAATACGAGGATGGCATCCGTGCGAATGGAACTTACTATGGGGACCACCGATGCCGTGGAAAGCAGAACCCTCCAGGTAGTACGGGTTGCCGAGTTTATCAGTAATCATCTTGCGAGTATTTTGGTAGACTTCGTCTGTCTGATTGAGGAAGCCTAGGTAAGGCAAGGATAGGAGAGATGGAACATTCGCGTCGTCCATGATGGTCCGCGATCCGTAGCCATCAACCTCGAAGGCGTATACCTCGCCATATTTGCCATTGGTGACAATGCCATGCTCACGAACTGCCGCCGCGAGCTTCTCGCCACGGTCTTGTAATTCTGAGGCTAGGCTGTCATGACCACCTGCTGCTTGGAGAACCTTAGCAATACCCTGCAATTCCACGGACATCATGGCATTCGGAGGAATGAAGTATCCAAAAATAGAAGCGTCATCGCTAGGCCGGAAGGCGCTGCGAATGAGACCAGTCCCACTATTGAGCGGGTTACCAACACCCGACAAGGTCAAGGTCTCAGTTCCAAGAGTTGTCAATCGTTGGAAGGTATACTGATTCTGAACAAACTGGTTGCTTGAGTCGAATGTAGGTTTTGACTCTGCATCAATCACACTAAGAACAGTCTGCAGCGCCTTGAACCAACGATCCGTCAGGAACTCGGTTGAACCGGTGTTCTCATGGAACTCTCTGCCCATTTTGAGGAAGTGAGCCAAGGAATCAAGCTCATACTTGCACTCGTATACAAATGACTTTTCGTAAGCAGGATGCACGGTGTCGACCTGGGTATTGTTCTCAGGCTTGATACCGCTGACAGATGGTGCCTGATATGCGTTGCAAAAAGGCGACCGGATGACGAATTCGGCCTGGGTACGGATTGCCCCAAGTATTAAGTCATACAGTCCCTTATCTTGCGACGCTAGCTTCTGATAGTTCATGACTTGATTTGTAGAATCACGGAGCCACTCTGCGTTAATGTCACCTGTCACAATGAATGTCTGCAGACCACTCCAATCGGAGGTATCGCGCTTGTCAAGATTTCGACGGGTCGCAGTTGAGCTGCTACCATTTACGTGCCACCGAATTGTGGTGTCAAGCGTGTTGGGGTAGGCATTGCGGAAGAGCTGCGCAAGGTCCTTGTCTACCAGACGCGAGGTCACATCCTCGATGACCTGCTCAACAGAGTCGGATGAGAAGGTGCGACATGCCTCCGCAGGACGCTGGTATGGAAGATTCAAGGGACCACCACTGTAAGGACCACTGGGCGATATCAGTTCAGTGCCATTCTAGTGCAAGGCGGGGATGTGCGACTTACTGCTGTGTCGAGGCGTAGGTAGTGTAGTCGGGACACGCGCGACGCAGTATCGAAGGGGTATCCTGTCCGGGCAATGCATTTACCTTGAGGGCAAGAAGGCCAGCCGTAAGGAAAGTCGAGATAGGCATGACGGGCAATATTATCTTGTCAAACACTCCGAGCCTGGTGAACCGGCTAATGATGAGGGGAGCTCATGGGCTTTTTGTAGGCTTAATGTCGATCCCAACCACACCGGGATGCTTGCATTCCTCCGCATGGCATGAGATCGACTCCTGAAAACACAAATGAGATTAAATGTCGCGGGGAAATTCTGAGCGAGGTGACATCGGCCAAGGGCATGGTTGCACTGTCTCCACCATAAATGCGGAGAAAGTGCACAGTGATCGGCGTTTGTTTACTTTGGCCTACTACCACTACTTCCAGATTTACAGACTTTGGCGTATGGGTTGTATATTACTACTATGGACTTATCCGATTTTATTTCTTTCCAAAGAATGACATGATGTTTCCTTGTCCCGGTTTAGCCCCCTTCGCTTTGGGCACATTGACCGCAGGTTTCTTCTTGGGCGCCGGCTCATCTTCGGAGAATGACTCCCATGTCGCCTCTTCCCGAGTCACTGTCTTTAAATTAGACCAGCAAGATCAGACTTCACAAAAAGAAAAAGAACTTACCGAGATAGCCTTCTTCATCCTTCAGTGTGCGCTTCTTCATGACTTGGCGCTTGCCTCGCCGGCGCCCCCCTTGCACGGTGGCCTCTTCTTGAAGCTGCGTGGGCTTGGGCGGCGGCTGCTGCTCTACAGGGGTTTGCTCTCGTTCCGGTTCCGGTTCATCATCGGCATCCGGCATTTCTTCATCTATGAAGGTGTAAGTAGATTGCGTGGTGGCTCTGCCATCATGATTTGTAAACGAACCGTCGGCATCATCGGTTTCCATCATCTGTTTGAGCTTTTCCTCGCGCTCTTTCTTGCTCTCACGGATTGCGGCAGCCGATTTTTCGGCTTTAACGCCAGTATCGGGGAAAATTTCTTCTTGCTCATCCTCCGAAGCATCGTCAAGGACAACTGTACATTGTGAGCTATTATGACCCAGCCGTAGGAACAAATTGTTTGACTCACCATCTGGTGTCTCACTAGCCGTCTGAAAAGAAACCAAGTTAGTACCTTATAATAACTAACAGAGATTGATCAACATACTGGCTCAACGGGTGCTGGGGTTTTCTTCGGCTTGGCCTTCGCAAAAGAGCTAAAGAGATTACTCTTCTCACGCTTAGGTACCAAAACCGTAGACTTAGCAGATGACTGAGAATTGCTCGCAGAGGAGGGCTGGGACTTGGAATCTTCAGTCTTGTCCTCTTCTTTGGTGGAAGCTTCACTTTGTAGGGGCCTCTTGGCAGGGACGGTTGATTCGAGTTTGACCTTCGGCGCCGGCGCACTGGCCTTGGATGCTGGTGCAGCGGGGGGTGGACGAGCCCCGGTCCTTCGCTAGAATGACTGTTAGACCCAAACTGCAGACTAGCGGGCTGGAGTGCAATCTACCTTGACATGACGGTTCTGTATCATACCCCATTGCTTTCCACATTCGAGCGGGTCATCTTGTACACTCGCAGTCGCAACCTCCCGAGCCACATCGGTCAGAACGTTCAGATCCTGAAGGATTGTCGATTGTACACTGTAAACGTGCATTGTAGATATCGATTGGAAAGTAGCCTTCGCATCTGCGTTCATATTAATGATCAGTAATTGCCGGGGTGATGAATCGATTGGCCTTACCTTCCAGGTCCTCCTCGCGGGCTAGTATGATGGATGTGATGCGTGAGGCGTGGGAAACAGGTTCTTGATTCGGCATCGAGCTCGGCATGTAGGGACTGCTCTGCATAACTTCGTCTTCGCCGTTCGCATGGCCGTTGGTCGTTGTAGATTCAGGGTTCTGGACACCAGAGATGACGTAGGTCGCATGGACACTTTGAGGTTTCTTTGCATTTTCATTGCGATGGAATTCGTATAGGACTCTATATCAAATTGTAAGTTCTGGGCCTTGCTTTGAAGTCCCGGGGATAAAATGCCATACTGTTTGGCGCGGTTGGCATGAACTTTGAGAGCGCGGCTCAAGGAGCGATACGTCACCTGAATAAAATGAGCTGGCGACTAACAACAGCCGTCACGTAACAATACTCACTGTGCGTCGCTCATTGAGTACATTTTCAGCCAGGAAAATCTTGGGATCCATGGTGATTGAAGCTTGCAGACAAGCAGCTTGGTGATGTTAGAGACGCGAAACCACTTTACGCGTATCAGTCAGCGGTCTTGGCGTGAATTTGCTCCACTCTGCTGCTTCGGGCTCTTCCTCTTGCTCGGCCCTCCATACACTAAGCAACTCTTGGTTGCTCCGGACCCGAAAGAACTAGCATACAGCTGCAGGGCTGTCCGTTCGCTGCGATGGAAAATTCTCTAGAGATCACCGATTCCACCGATTGGCTCGGCACCCCTCTCCAGCTACTTGCGCCGCTTGAGTCCTCTCTCAGATGTCAAGTTTGCAAGGACTTTTTTGATACTCCGATGATCACCTCCTGTTCTCACAGCTTTTGCTCACTATGCATTCGTCGTTGCCTTACTGCCGACAATAAGTGTCCTATCTGCCGCGAAGGGGATCAAGTACTCAAGCTGCGTCGCAACTGGGCGGTGCAGGAACTTTTGGATACATTCAAGACAGCGCGACCCGCTGTGATGGAACTTGCCCGGAAGTTTAAGGCGCTTCAAGAACAGGAAGAAGATCAGGCCACAGAACCACAGCCTAAGAAGCGCAAGGCGAATCAAATGGAGCAGCCGCAGGAAGTTTCATCGGTAGAGGCTAGTCCACCGCGACATCGAACAAGATCAAGAAGCGTGAAAGCAATACCTCGGGAGCCAGAGATTATGCCGGAAGTCATTGAGGACAGTGAAGGCGAAGATGAATATATACCAGGTCGGTGATACTGCCGTTTCGCATGGCCTTGATTGGATCTAATCTAGCTACAGATGATGGCATGGCCGTCTGCCCTGTCTGTGATCGATCTATGAAGATAGAAGCTGTCAGCCACCATATCGACAAGTGCCTTGCCGAACAGGAAGCAAGAGAAGTCGCAGATAGACAGAAGAACACAGTATTTGGGTAAGTTGTGCCACCTAAAATCTAGGATATGGGATCTAATTCAATGCTATTCTAGAGTTCTTCAACGCCAACAAAATTCACCCTCGAAACAGTTAGATAGACTTCCCACCTTGAACTACGACCTCATGAACCCGAGCCAGCTGCGAAAAAAGTTCAAGGAACTCGGAATTCCAACAGAGGGAGCCAAGGATCTCATGAAAAGACGGCACACAGAATGGGTCAACCTATGGAACGCAAACTGCGACTCCCAGAATCCTAAGTCCAGAATGCAGCTTCTCCGCGAGTTGAGGGTATGGGAAGATACACAAGGCGGGGGCTCAGTGATGACGGTTCCTGATAGAAACACCGTGACTAGCAAAGGATTTGATGCAGCCGGGTGGTCTGCAAACCATAATGATGACTTCAAGCGCCTTATTGCGAGCGCTCGAAAGAAGACTGACGCCCAGGTAAGATCCACGATTCCTGGATCGTCGGAATCAGACCGACCACCATCGACATCTTCGAATGGATTGCCGGGCAAGGTTGCTGAGGATCTGGGTGATCGATGAGGTGTGACAGGCAGACTATAAAGTGACATGAGGGAGAAAACCCAAGGAGAATGTTGCTTGTTTTCAGGATGCTGCCTTTATTTAGCTGGCAACGGAGAATCTTCAACTGACATGTTAGAGAGCCTATCGATGCTCTCTGCCAGCTCAGAGTCCACATCGTTCGTCTTTTGTGCGCGGCGGGCTGCTTCGTCCGAAGCTTGCTTGATGCTGTCCAGCTCTGCGAGCCTTTGCCGAGTTTCCTCTGCTTCTCGTTCTTCCTTTGCCTCCTGGTCGCTCTTCTCCATGGCTTCCAGTTCATCATCGATCTCGCCTTCATCGATGACCGGGCCAGCTTCATTAATAATACTGCCAACCTCATCCACCTTGGCCATCTCCTCACGCAATAACTCAACCACATCCTCGACTCGTTCGGCACCACCAATTTGAGCGTGTAGCTCACGGAGAACACCAGTGCTGGCCTCCATGACTTGAACGATCTCAACCTGACCCGCAGCACCCTCGATCTTGAAATATACCTCTTCTAATTGTGCGAGGGTACTAAGCCGCTGAGAAAGATTATGCTCAACTAGCTTCTTTGACCGGACTGCCGAAAGAGCAGAAATCCTATTCTTGTTGGTCAATGCTGTCTTCGCAGACTGGGTGAGCTCCGCAATTTTCGACTCCATATCGGTAACCTGCTTCGATATCGTCGATATAAGCGTCTTGATCGAGGCAATGGTCGTATCCTGCTGTGTAATCTCAGCTGGTTCGTCTGATGACTTGAACTTGATAGTCTGGTTATCTCAGTCAGCCTCCACAGACGATTTTATTCTAATGTATATAGCTCCACATACTTTGCCATCATATGCAATCGCCCCGCAGTCGCGGGAAAGATAGAGCAAAAGAACATCAAAATCCGAGTCCGAGAGTTCTGTAGCATCATGCAGTATCGTCGAGTATTCTTCAACAAAGCTTTCTTTGGACCATATGAGATCTAACTTGGAAGGCCTGCCGCCAGTGGCCTTTTTGATCACCAAATTACCCGCTTCCTGTGAAATTATAAATTAGCCCGTCCCAACGAGTCATGCGAAGAAGTTCTTACCTCCAAGTTCTCCACCAACACCAACTCTTGCACCTGTATCTTGGGCGCAGATTCTCCCTCTCCAATCACAAACCCCTTCAACTGACGAACGCCCCAGCTCATAACATTCCATGGACTCAAGGCTGCGGGATCTATTAACCGCCACTGGCTCTTCCGTAAGCAACCCGGAGTCGTCTTGTACACCGACAAGGGAATCATGGTCCGTTTGCGCATTGCTTCATCCTGTAAGAGATTTGATTAGTAACAATAAAGTAAACTCCAGGGGTCAAATTTGATTGCCATGCGCCACATACAAAAACAGCGCCAAGCGCGACAGGTCTCCCCCACTCTGGAAGCTCCAGATCTCTCGCCAATGACTCGTCCGTACGTAGAAGAAGGTGATCCGTCTTCTTCCGCTGCATTGAAGCATTCTTCTCCGAGGTCACTGATCCAGAGCGTACACGCACACCGCGCGATGAAGTATATCCGCGCTTCGCGGCACGGTTCAGTGCTGCTTCCCATGCGGTGATGTTCACGGTGTAGCCGTCTGGGTTTGTCTTCTTTTGGGTTGTGAAGTCGGAATAGAGAGACGGAAGGCGATTCCTGGGTCGAAAAAGTTATATTGTTAGCTATATTTGGTTCTCGGTTTGTTTTGTACTTCTATTCGGGCTTGTCGCAGGTCCCCGATCTGTACCTTCGGAATGCATCCTCATTTTTGAGGATGTAGTTGAGGAGATCGCTCATTTTGGGACGATGGGAGAGGATATTATATTCCCGAGTTGCGTCGTTCAAGGCGAGAGATCGGCAGGCCCGAATAGGGGCGTGGTGAGGAGAGACGACGTTGCTTTGAATTGAAAGGTGGGATCCGGTCTGCGATTGATGTCAACATCATGCGCTCCACAACTTTATCGATAAGACGCACGTGACTTTATCTGCAGTTCAACGGCATATGGCATATGGAGGACAATTGGAAGCGAGATGAATTGGACAATGCCCAGAAATGTATTCTATGCTTATGCTATGATGAGATATTAAATTCATGCCTCACGCCCGTTCAAAGTCATCATTTGGTGAGTTTTCAGGGTCCCTAGTCCCTGAAGTCATATTGAGATTCCCCACATTCAGCTGCCCAGGCAGCCCAATCAGGGAGCGACGATGATTCCGCTTGTCAATCTTCTCAAGCTTCTCACTAGTTTCCTCGGTGAGGACTGGGTCCCCGGAGACCGGCTCATCACGTGTGTCAAACCCTCTTGCTCCGAGGTATTCAACTTTCACGGAATGCCGCAGGTTGTCAACAAAGGTCTGCATCTCCGGGATTGGAAAGACGCCGTCTGTCTCGAGTACATCGCCATAGAGACGCTCTCCTTCTTCTAGACAAGCCGCAGCCAAAGTAGGGTTGCCAGCTTTCAGCCATTGATTTGCAGCGAAAATGCTCCACATGCCGGCTTTTCGACGACGCCCGCCCCATTTAGCTCCACCTATGGAGATCTTCGATGCATAGCATGCTGAGACCCTCTCTGTGAACAATATTTGACCGATGGGGCCAACCAAGCCGAAATCCATGACCCGCATGGCCCATCTAGCTGCACTCTCCGTGGCAGATCCACCCCGAGACTTGAGAAGCTCGACGCCGAGAGATAGGGCACGCAGTGCATGTGGTACGTCTGAGCACCGTGTAAGGTAAGAATAGCAAGCATTCTCAAACATTTGATCGACACTCTCAAGCTTGATCTTGGCAGACATAGCAAGTGGGTTGAGGAGCATGCTCACTGCACACATTTCATGAGCTCCTGCATGATACTTCCACGCCTTGTCGTTTTTAAAGTCAGACTGGATCATTTCATACGTTGAGGCGGCTAACTTCCAATCACGAAGCATAAAGGCAAAATCAGCCATCTTTCGCAAGATAGCTTCCGGCGCATCTGGCCCATAGAAGTTGTTTGTTGGATCATAGTTGCCACTTCCACCCGAGGAACCAGTGGCCCCAGATCGTGAGCCAGAACCGAAAGTCATGAAGCGTCGACCGACCGACATGAACCTTCCGCTGATTCCACGTCTCCGAGAAGCAATTTGGTCATTCCAGACAGCAACACGGTTTTCCATGAAAGGAATCACGGACTGTACCATGAGTTCCCGAATAAACGTCCGGATGGCAGTGACATCAGAGTCAAACAGGTACGGCGTACCATCAGTACCAAGGTCCACCAGTGTCTCTGCTATGTTGTTAGTTTCTATATGTTTAGTGAATACAAAGGGTACTTGCCTGCTTCTCCGACACCTGAGAGGCGTTCCTGTGGGGACAGCCATTCGCACGAAGGTACTTGGACACTATCATCATCCGTCACGATACACTGACTACTGCGAAGCCGCAACAAGTGACAGTGTAAACCAAAATGCCGCTTCATCTGATCATATAGTTTTGTTGACTCTGTAATATCATCACGTTCTTCATCGTGGACCAAGACATAGTATCGAAGATACTCCGAATTGACCCAATCTGGTAACCGCGTGTCACCAGAACTGCTTTCGCCGTACAATTGCCTGAGGGTCTCTAGCGGGGCCATGTTGCGGGAGCTAATAGCAATCACACTGGCAACAGGGTGGCCAAATGTTTCGTGGGGTGCCGCAGAGGTAGCGGATAGTATTTGTCGTAGTAGCAATTTCCATAATGGGCTTGCCACCGGAACCCCCAATGCGTCCTTTGAGGGTATTGATCCTCCAAAAGGCCCTTCTGCCGACTCCAGCTGTTGCTCCAGGATCGCTTCCATCTGCGTCAGAGATGACTCTTGTCCGGACTCTCGACCTGCGGGGGTCCGGCCAAACCCTTTCAAATCCACGAACCGCACTCCATAGTCCTCCCAGGCACGACTTGATCCAACACTGTCCCGAATGACGACTTTTCCAGATACAATGTCGCCAAAGGGCCTAACCAATTCCCAGAATCCCCCTTTGAACCCCTTATTCCTGACCAATTCATCGGTATCATCGGAGGCGTAGATGGCGACAGTTGGCGAGAAGGCGCGGATTATTAAGGACCTGATATCTTCCGAGCCATCGAATCTCCCATCAAAAGGCGATCCAAGTGATGAGCGAGTTAATTGCGGAGTGGACGACCTGACGGACCGGGCGTGCGGTGATGAAGATCGGATTGGCAACTCCGCAGTGGTGGCCGACAGAGGAGGTGTCGGAGAGGACACCGAGCGGGCCTCTGCCAACTCGGCGTCTATAGAATGTGTGGACTCGGTCTCATCGGGGTATCTTGATTTAGAGGTGCCTCGCGCAACGCCGGGGGAGAAGGACGGCGGTGGTTTGACCGGAGCAGCATCTCCGGGCGATGTCATGGACTCCAACTGCTTTCTGCGAAATTAGACTTGATAAAATGAATGGATAGACCCCATGGACTGGGATACCAAGGCGAAAAAGGAATGCGGGCGCGGGCGACGGTGCTCGGCGACAGGGTCAAGGGTCCGGGTAAGTTGTTGTTGATGGGGAAAGCCAAGTCGCCTCAAGCCCGGTAGGTTCAGGTAAAGCTCTAGTGGCGGAAGAGAATGCCACACGAGATTAAGTGTGCAGTGATCAGGATATGACCTGAGTTGGGTCAGTCAACAATGCAGGTTAGGCGCAGAGATATGTAGATCGTTCGGGACTCGGGCGCATTACAAAGGGACAATCGCGGGTAATGATGCAACCACGTGAGAAGGAAGCTTTATCGGTGATTAGCACTGAGTCACTTATGCGCTTTCCCCTACTCAATTCACTTGACTCACTTATGGCTTTCGATGTACAGGTTGCGTTGCCTTGAGTCATCGTTTGACGCTCTTCGATTTAAAACCCCCACTCCACTCGCCCGCCCTCTAGCGACCCGAATATACCTTCAAACACATCCGCGGAACTTTTTAAACTTCACAAATCGTACCTTCTCAACCACCTGGCAACCTTTCATGCGCGCCCGCGAACCTGCTTCGCACTCTCCAGAGCCAGCAAGCAAAAGACGACGCATTTCAGCCTCCCCCGTGCGGGGTGGTTCTTTTGAAAAAATGGCTCGCGATCACCCCACACTTCAACTCACTCCGATCGAAAGTACCTTACAAACCCTCCTCCTTGATGTCGCAAAATACATACATGATAAGGGATTGATCGACGGCAGTAGCGATGGAGGCAATCGTGCCGAAACTGTCCTGCGGTTTACGGGCGGCTGGGTCAGAGACAAGCTGCTCGGGGTGGAGAGCCATGATATTGATGTGGGCATTAGCAATATGACCGGATACCAATTCGGTATGCAGTTGAAGGAGTACCTGGATGATCCACAAAATCTTGAGAAATACAAGAAAAAGTTGCCGAATGGGAAAATGCATGATGCGATTGTGAGCCTGCACAAAATCGAAGCCAACCCCGAAAAGTCGAAACACTTGGAGACGGTCACTACTAAGATCTTTGGGCTGGATATCGATTTGGTTAACCTGCGCAAAGAGACATACTCGGATGATAGTCGAAACCCACAAATGGAGTTTGGCACAGCAGTGGAAGACGCCCTGCGACGAGACGCTACCATCAATGCTCTTTTCTACAACCTGAACGAATCGAAGCTAGAAGATCTTACCGAACAAGGGCTGAATGATATGGAAAAGCGCCTGATTCGTACTCCACTAGAACCATACCAGACATTCAAGGATGACCCGCTCCGCGTACTTCGTTTGATTCGATTCGCCAGCAGACTGGGTTACGCAATTGACCCTGAAGCTGAGGATGCCATGCAGAATGAAGATATCAGAGTCGCACTGAAGCTGAAAATCAGCAAGGAGCGCGTTGCCACAGAGCTGGAGAAGATGTTAAAAGGTGAGTTCATAAGCTACAGGCCGTTTGATGAGCGATCCTGTTCTAATGGATTTATAATCAGGACCCGACCCTCGCGGTGCTTTGGAATTCATTGACAGGCTCAACCTTTACCCGACAATTTTCGCGAATCATCAGGACGAAGTAACGACCGACACATCGACTTGGCCTCTAGCCTACAATGCGCTACCAAGACTGCTGCAACTAGGGCCCGATAATGCGGCGGAGCTCTTAGTACGCGACAAGGCCAGCGTCTACTATATCTGGATGATTGCTGCTTTTGCTCCATGGACGTCCATTCCCCCTCGCCCTTCATCCGGTCCCAAACACAAACCACTCACGACTCGCGCTGTCGAGGTTGGTAGGGATAGTCTGCGCACCGATAACAAGACACTCCAAATTCTCCGCGATGCAACCTCAAATTACAAAGACATTACTGCCTGTAAATCTGCCCTGAGAGAAAATACGCTCAGTGGCACCCCGGCCGAAATCAGACAGCAGGTTGGACTGCGAATTCGGTCCTGGGGCAAGGATTGGAAACTGTGTGTGGTCTTGGCCATACTTCAAGAAGTCATGCAAGGACGTGACCTCAGCGAGGGTACGATTGCTTCCAACCACCTCCTTTGCTCAATGCTGACTTACTTCCAGTGGTCCCGGAGTACAATCACTTTATCGCATACATCGTAGGAAATGATCTCGAGCATGTAAATTCTCTCGTCCCCGTTGTTAATGGTGGTGAAATTATACAGCACCTAGGAGGTAAAAAGGGACCATGGATGACCAAGGCGACCACAATGGTAGTAGAGTGGCAACTTCTGCATCCTGACACCGACAAGGGCGCAACTCTGGAAGAGATTTCGCGACGTCGTGGAGAATTGGGGTTGTGAAGAGTCAAACATGGATAAATGCATCAATAAGATTTGATCAAGTGACGCGGGATCGCAAACCCAACGCGTCCACTCCAAATCCCCCACTTCCTCAAGTAAACAGCGTAGTTCATTAAACTTTGACGCACCTTTAAGCAACATGGACCAACTCCGAAAAGAGGCCCGCGTGGTTTTACAACAAGACCCTTGGACCCTGAGCCAGTCAGCGCTTCCTCGACTCCCGTCATCGGGAAGGAGAATCCAGGGTGGCCTGCCCGAGTTATGGCAGAATATTTCAACCTACGATCACAGCACCCGTTTGAATGTAAATTATTTGGCCACTTCTTCACAAGAACCAAGCTAACAGAATACATTTAGGTCTGCGAAAGCTTGTATGCTGCATTTGCTTTCATTGAGGCAACTCCTCCCCAGCTGCTGCCCGATGATTCGGGTTGCCGACAGCTTGAAGGCGACGAAATCACGGCGGCTTCCGAACTGTTCAAATGGGCCAATGAAGCAGCACTACCGTCATCGGAATTTGCAGCATGTTTTGACGACCATGTCGAGGTGACTGCAGGTGCGTATTCACGGGGTCAAGTCAAAGAGTCACAGCTTCCGCTAAAGCAAATTTGCAGAGATCAAAAAGGCCCAGCATGAAAGTATCTTGAAAGCGTCACTGGCCTTGGAGTTCCTTTGTCTTTTCAAGGCACAGACAAATGCAGCTTTGCCAAATCGGCGAACCGCAACTGCGCCGGATACCTTGCCGGATTCTCTAATTACCATGGCTACTTTCATGTCCGGGCAAGATCCATGGTGCACAGATGATACTGGAATGACAGCCGATATGTATTTCGGCGGGGGCTGGACCCATCTGTGGGACACCATTGAAATGGTACTCAAAGAAAAGATTCGACCTCTTTTTACGAAACAGAGAAATCCCAATATCACAAACGAGGGCCGCAAGGACTTCCACCCGGTGCCTTTGCCTCGTTTTGACGGGAGTGCACTCGACGATTCGGCAAAGCCATGGAAGAATACGGACATCTATGCTACTAGTGTTCTCTCCTGGATTGTATCTCAATACAAAGTATGTGTTTGAGCCTTTGGTCTTCCTGCAATCTTACGTGTCATTTTACTGACACCCCCTCCAGCCTGCCGACAAAAAGTATCTGGAAGCGCACTTCCCACTTCTGGTCCCTACTATCCTAGCTTTAATAGACGATAGCTCGATTTCCTTCAAGGTCAAGGGCTGTCAGCTTCTCGGTCAACTACTCAAGACGATCCAAGAAAGTGGCTCCGATATTCTCATTCGAACAAACCTTATTCCCGTCTTCGAAGAGGCCATCAAACCATGCCTTCTTTCCCTCCCCACAATCACTCCAGAAGACAAGTCCCTCCAGATGCTGGGCGCCGCCTACCCAGTCTTGATTGCTCTTTTCAAAACTGCCTTCAACAAGAATTCTTCAAAGGCACAAAAGATCGAGACTTACAATGCGAGTCTGGCAAAGATCCTTCGGTCAAACCTAATCTCGTCCTACAACCACATTAGCTCGTCGAACCCAACCTATGAGTCCTCGGCCTCCTTCCCGCACCCCAAGCTATCAACATACCTAATGGACGAGATTACTATTGTTATCAATGATCTTGGTATTGAAACTACCAAGTACCTCCAGGACATCGTCCCCCTACTAAACATGACCCTGGCGAATCCGTTCGGGTCTGCATACCCTCCACTTCTCTCTGCCGCCGTATCAGCGACAAAACTGTTAATACTGAACGCCCATCCTCGTATTTGGAGATGGCGTGGTGAAATATTGGCTGGGCTATGCGCGTGCTGGCTGCATGTTGCTGCAGAGAACAAAGAAAATGCGGGAGAGAGTGCTCTCGTGAAGCAGCTTGCCAAGTTAACAAGAGAGCTACAAAGCGCCGTTGTTGTGCTGAAGCATGCTTTGCAAAATCCTCTTTCGCCAGATGCGGACCAGCTTCGTACCAAAGAGGAGATGAGCGGAGAACTCCAGAAGCTTGTTGATGCCGACTCCGAACTAGCGGGTCTTTTAACGATGTAAGGTCATAAAGTGGCACTCAAACAGAATATCTACACTCAGAGGTTCTCTAACGAACACTCACGCAAAAGTCTCGAGAAATTTCTATCTCCTTCCATAGCCTGGTGATAACCACTATTATAGATTCATTTTTCTTCTCTTCCCCCATCATGGCTATTAAAGAGGTCTAGGTGTTCGGAAGACGTGATTGAGGCGCTCTTGCAATGGTTCATTGTCCACTATACAGCTGATAGGACATGAAGTAAAGTCAACACCAAAAGAAAGCGGAGAAAAACATAGATGAGAGCTAAATTGCAAGGCGGGAAAAAGACCGTCAACATAGCACTCATCTACAAAGCCAAGCCTCGTAAATTCTACATCGGGGTATCAATCTTGACCTGAATACACGCTAAATAAAACATGAAAACATGCCTAGGCCATCACGTATCGACACGTTGCTTGAAAAGACTCTTTCCTCGTAACCACTGTTTGTACCTCTTGTACCTCTTCTTTTCATAATCTTCACTGACGACAGTAAGTCCCTCCTCCGAAACATTGAGAAATTCCGCATAATCAGCCAAGTTGCCCTCTGCACTAGCTTCAAGAGCTGCATCCTCAACATTGCACTTGTTCGCATATTCCAGAAGATCTAGGTTCGGCTGATGTTCTCGAAGTGAGGCAGCTGTCACCTCATTGTCGGACGTAACGACCAGTGGGACTTTAAGGGGGTGATTGATGTATCGTTCATATTCCTCAGCTTCTGTTGCAGTGACAGACGGGTTCAAGGAATCGGTGACTAATTGTCCAAGTGTCCATTGAGCAATCTGTGCTTTGCTTGGGGTGGTTGAGGTAGTACTTGGATTTATGGGTGGGATGCGGTTTCCCTGGTACAACTCAAAAGTTGGTTCTTTGATGATGCCAACCGAAGGCGGTCGTTTGGAGGAGGAAGGTGGTTGATGTGTCCAATTTTGGCCAGAATCCGTGATTGGTGGGGTTGATGTTGTAGAGCAGCTGTTTGTTGGTTCTTGGATCTTCACTGTTCGCTGTGGACGGTCGCGCTGGACTTGGTCAGGGGTAATGCGTGGCACAAATGGACTCAGATTTGGGGGAACATTGCCTCCACGAATATGTGGTAGGTATCGGAGAGTAGAATTCATCTTGTAGGAGTAGATCTTGGAGAGCGTGGAAAGTGCGAGTGGACGATAGTATTCCAGCCAGTAGTCGTCGAAGCGGGAAAGTGGCTCTTTGGGACAAGCTGGGGGAGGAGGAATCTCTCGCTCTTTCAAATATTCGGGCGTGTACCAGGAAATGTAGTTTGGTCGCTTTTTCTTTACATAGAACCTGGGGTTTTCATGATGAAGGTAGTAATCGGTGGAAAGGTCCCAAAGCATTGGGGCATCGTTTGAGAAGACGTAGTTGCCCAAGAAAAGGTTGTAGGCCTCTTGTCGCTGAGCATCGAGGAAAGAGTTATTGTAGTATCGCTTGAAGCTTTCCACCATATCACGCGAATGGCTACTCCACTGATTGATCTTGCGGTATGTGGCCATGGTGTTGACCAAATGAGATCCTCCATATTGGATGGCAATTGTGTCGCCATGGTCGTGCCACATGTTCGTGATCAGATTGACAGCATCCGTATCATACTCGACCGTGGTCCCATCGATGACACCAAGCGCATGAAGTTGGTATCCGAGAGCTCTTTTGCCAATTACAAACTGCGCTGCGTTTGTCCGATCAAGGCAGTCGATGCAATTGGTACGTGCCACGCCATTCTGAAGCTGCAAGCCTGATTCGACATCGGCCCCGTTTTTGAAGAATCCAGTCTTTGGAATAATATCTCCAGCAATCCCTTCCAAAGTTTCTATGACATCTTGATCTCGGCTTTTCGACGCACGGCTCATATCCCACGCTTTGTATATCAGCTTCTTATCAGCAGGCAGAAACTGATTGAGATATTCCACAGCATTGGTGAACTCTTTAAGAAGCTTTGACTCTCTTGGTGTCCGTTCCCGAGCTTTGACGAGGTTCAGAATATAAATCGGTGTCCCATATCTCTCGAATAAATTGTCAAAGTGCAATGCCGCTGCAGAGTAGAATGGATCGATGAGACTTAGTTGGATGTCGGGCTTTGGTGAGACACCAGTGCTCTCTTGTGTCCAATAAAGTGGAATACTCCCACGATGCTGGACATACGAAGTGTAATTAGGATTCGCATGAAGTGTTGGGCCCGCGGAGTGGAAAGATGTTGTTGTTTGCTCAGAAACAATTTGCTCGGTTTCCACATCATTGGCCACATATCCCAGATCATTAGCACCGCGCTTCAGGAAACGTGCACCAGCAAAGAGCCTAGACCGTCGAGCAATGATCGAAATGTACACCAACCTTCCAAATACACTCATCTTACTCTGGTCCACGTATCCATGAATAATCGGAAGGCACCATTGAAATGGGTTCTTGAGTGCTGCGATCGCTGGAGCAAGGAGATGGTTGTTCCAAACAAACATGGTATTGTAATCCTGAGGCAAAAATCGAGGTAGTCCATCCTGATGGGCTTTGCGTTCTCGGCAGACGTTGTGCTGCAATGATCGCGTGATATCGTAGGAGTAGCTGAAATAGAATGATCGGGTGAGGTCCAGGTTGTTCAAAATGGCCTTATACCTCTCCTCATCTGGTTGGCTCTCTGGTTTGAGGCGAGATATATCCGATGTTGTCAATGAGATGAGTTCTGTCTGATCGATTTGGTAGACATTATGACCACCTAGCATGGCTACCTGGCTTCTCTTTGTGACAAGGAGCATGTAATACGCGCCCGTGAATTGAATAAATCCGAGCAACGCCCAGGCACTGCATTTCTGGTTCAGACCACCGGAGCTCTTGTTGCCATCGTCGATGGCGTCAAGCAGCTGAACCATTTCTCTCTTGGTGTAAATCACATCATCCTCGATGATGCTCAACTCGCCCGACTCCGTGGTGCGATCTATTTTCAAGATTCGGAAACGCGTCTCGGCTAGATTGATGCCGACCATGTAAAACCTTGTTGCAGTCTCGTAGAGAGTGAACTTGTGCAAGCGGTTGATGCTCTCATCGTCACCCTCCGATCCCAATCTGTGCTTTTGCGCAGAAGTAGGTGATGACTCGCGCTCAAAAGAAGTCGCAACGTGAGGCTCCTCATCTTCCTCTTCGGGAGGAAACTCCGTTGATATTGTTGGTGCCTCCACTATCTCAGAACTAGCTCCTTCGATTTGGGCGCGGCTTGCATTCACCGACTGGCTGGAGGTGGGGGTGCCCGTGCCACCCGATTCCAAGTCGGGTTTCCTTGTCTTTGTTTCATGGTTGTTCGAGGGGATATGTTCATCATGTACCGCGGGGTCTGATACTGGGCCGATCAGCGTCACGTCGTCGAAGCTCTCCATCGGGGCGCGTGGATACAGATGAGGAGCTGGAAGCTTTCCCCACAAGCCGGTGACGTCGCCCGAAAATCTCTGCCTGAGGAATAAGGAATCAACCTTTTTGTTCAATCACTTTCAATCAGAAGACCCACAGTCACAAACACATCAATGTCAGGTAGTGTTCAATCTCGATCTTGTTTAAACTAGCCTTTGTCACTTTTTAAGTCATTGTGCGAAGATGAGTACGCAAGTCAGGTGCGCAACACCTGAATGCTGTCGCTCACCTGGTGAGTTGCATAAAACCAATGGAACTCTTTCCGAAAAAAACGGAATCAAAGTAACAAATAGATAATCATGTCCTACAACCTTGGAAGCTGAGAATATAAGAACTTGATACTCCAGGCTTCTTCAGACACCTTTTATTTGCCTTCAAACCACTTGAGCATCGAATTGAACAGTGGACTTCCAAGTTCAAATAGATAAACTGTGAGAATTAAGTCTTTGGCCAATTTCCACGGAATATCACGCAACGTTAGAAGTCTTAGTCCACGGGTTGTTGACTCCCAAATTCTTCGGAGCTCTTCTGCTACGTACGTATCCCTGCATGCTGGAGCTCCTGGTCGCTTATCCTGCTCCGATACAATATCAATTCTATAGGTTCAATTTGATTAGATACTATGCCTCATCTCTGTGAACCCAAATTGTATACGAACAAAATTGACGGGAAGTGATAGGGAGCTACAGCTAAGGGGCTAGCTTCACAAAGGAAGTTGGAGATAGTCGAATCGGCAATCTGTGTATATTTTCAATCTAGAATAAGCAAGTTCGAATCTTTAAAAAGGAGAAGAAGAGGAGACTAAGAAGGGAGAAAGAGGCAGAGCGGAAGGCTCAGAAGCTGGTCATCAATCGGGAAGAAGATGCGTCAAACAGTGACGGAGTCTCAATAGCTAGCCTTGTTAATAGGACCTGGTAAAAGACACACGAAAAGACCAGGTACTGGCCCTGTGCCCCTAATAGCGATGGTTTCTGGAGGAGAAACTATAACTTGGTCTTCAAGAGAAGGTCATCCAGAGCAAGAAGGTCAGGGTGGATGACACGGCCATTGTTATGATAGCCAATGATCATTTCCATCATGATCTGCTTAGCGCAAAACAAGTCCAAATATGAGAGCCATGAGAAAAAGGCCAGGGTAAGTCAGCGGCTTCTTCTTGAAAGGCTGGACCTAGATGATAAGTGGCTATTTTGAGCAGCAATCAACTAGTCACGTTGCTCATATACACGTACATTATACACCCAGTCATCGGCACGGCTCCAATGCGTACTGTACCGCATGGTGAAGGAGCTTCACGGATATATGGACCAATTTTTCTGAGACTTTTGGTCGATAAAATGCTGCGGCCAGATGGTACTAGAAATTGAGTAGTTCTCAGTACACAACGACTTATGCTACCACACGAGTTATTGGTAACAATCTTGGCGACGGTTTCATGCAACATCTCGTTGTACATCCTTTCCCTGTCCTACTTGACCTCGACGAACGAAGCATGGTATTGAGCACTGGTGCAATAACCTGAATGATGAGGTCGACATAGCTGAATACCAGTTAGCGAACTTCATAAAAAAGGATAGCCAGGATGCAGATGAGTGAGAAGCGATATAACTTCTGAAACCATATAGCGGTAAAGACCTTTGATAAGAGATCTTGAATATCTTTATATCTTTAGTAACGCTTAAAATCTAATCGTTAGCCTAGACCTCTAGGAGCTAGTCTCCTCTATACTCTTATCCTAGATAAATAATATGATCTTCTTATTAAACAGTGTAATAAAGACCTTTGAATGGCGTGGCTATTCTACCTAGGTCACTATTAAGGATATAGAGCCTATCAACCTCTAAAACCTCTATAATAGGTTTTCATGAATATTATTTAACCTAAAATACAAGTATAGACCTTATTTAACCAGGGAATGAAGTCATTTCGCCTTCAAAATACCTTATTAATAGCACCAGGATTAGCAATCTGGACATAAATGCCAACGAGGGTGACCAATGCCCAAATTGGACCATATTAGCGATGGGAGTCACTGTTTTCCTTGGATAGCCAGCCGCGACGAGAACATATCCCAAAGGTACCCCAATTAATAGGTAATCGGTCAAGTAGTGGCAATAGGTGACTCAATATGTATGTTCTTAAATACTTGAGAAAGCATTCAAGAAAGATTTTGAAGGTTCAGATTATGCAGAAAATGGCAAGTTCACCTTTATTTATCCTTATCGTCACTGAATACGGTTAGGAAGAGTGGAGTCACTAAGACAGCAGTAGAAGCGTCAGCCAGGATGTTCCGAGGTCTGTTGGAACTACACGGGGAGCTTTGCAATATTCACTACAAACAATGATATTTCCATTCACTCGGGCAGCTTTAATGCCAATAAATTCAATCCGAATTCATAACGGATGAGATTCACTGGATAAAATCATCCACATTCATTTAGGAGATTCACTCGGATCATTCACTGAGGCCATTGGGATCATAAATACAGTCCTAGAAGTCGCAAATAGAGTAGATGAGAACAGCACCTTCCAACTTCCAAGACTCTCGCCTCAACAACCATTTATCTGAACCTGATTCATATTCTCTATTTCGAAAGTCCAACGAACCCGCCATAGCTTTAGCCAAAATGGCCTCTGCCTCATCCTCCTCGGCCTCTGCCTTTTCCAATTTTTACGTGAGTGTAGCTCAAATGAAGGAACTAAGCAAAAATTACCGAGACTAACATTGTATCAAGTACATACAAATCCCCATTTTGAAGGTGTATCTCAACCAACTTGTTTTTGAAAGCCGGGAAGATCGAGTGGACCATCTATGGTCAAACGTACTTCGATACCACTTCCCTTTGTCCGAAGGCTTTGGCCTCGAAAGGGAAACGTACACTGCGGAGGATGCCTTGCGCAGAATTAACATCGTGGTCACAAATGTTCTTTCGGGTGCAATCAACAAGACACTTTTCGTTGAGTGTAAAAGACCGGCTATACTGACAGAAGGCATATGGGACGATCCTGAGTCGCAACTACAGAGCTATATGCGAGAGTGGACAGCGAGACCTGCCAAGAAAGCCATGTACGGAATGGTTTGTATCGGCTACAATGTCATATTTTATGAGATGCCCGCTGATCAGAATACCTTGCGCCCAATTGATTTCCCTAAGCTAGGGACCAAGCCCGTGTCTATCAGGACGCATCCTGAGTCAGTGAGGACTCGTCTCAACCTAGTGAAGGAAATGATTTGAGATGTATGATTAGTTTTGACTTCAAAAATGCTTGACTGTTTTGCCCGTCCTTCGAGCGTCAACTTAATCAATCAGGTCCATGTAGACACAGCGAGTACATCTTGAATGAACTATTTGTATTTAATAGAAAAAATATAATCAAGCGGCAGAACGCGGGACGAGTGTGATCAAACCCACTTTGCGGCATTGAGGTGTACTTTCAATTGAGTGACAGATATCCAGCTTGATATATGATGCCTGTAGCCTTGTAGCGTCGGGCCAATCATGAATCATGAGGTTGGCAGGGAAAGATCTTGCCCCTTGCCGCTTGCACTTTCGTAAGCCTCTTCCCCAATTCCCTTGTCTTGTGAGGCGGTAGAATTCCACATTTGCAGGTGAAATTTTCACCTTTCATTAAGAATTCGGAAAGCAAAGGAGGTCAGCAGGATATTACGCGAGCAAAAAAAACAAGGGCAGCGGGGATGTAGCGAGAGATTATTTGACCAATGCGCGTTTTAGGGTGAGCGAACCTAACCAGGGCATACCTAGAATCCTAATTCAGCATAAAAGTGAAGAGAAGATAAGTATTATTTTCTTTTCTGATCATTCTGGGGCCAGCCACTGAGCACGCGTTACGCCCTCCATAGATGCCCACAATAACCCGGCGAAAATGGACTGCAAGAGTGCATCGCATTCAGCGACTCGCATTCAGCAGTAAAGAACGATCGCCCGGAATCTTTCTGCAAGGCCAATTAATATTAGACCAAGATTTCGATGACTAAACATAAGAGCTTTTCACCATCATGGACACGATACCGCGAGTTCCAAATCGGGATGTATTGATTGAGACCCTCTACAATTCTTGCAAGATCAACACTTGTTCTCTGCTAAAAACAAAAAGAAATTAGCGCCGAAAGTCGATATTAACGACCACAAAGACCTAATTTGAATTTTATATAATAGAAACGTAAGCAAGAAGATATCCGGGCTCTCCTAAGTGAGATGTACTCTATTAATATCGGGCGAACTGGCTTTCGATCACGTCTACGGGAGTGGGAACTACACAATAAGGCTACAAAGAACAGTAAGGTAGCTACTATATAGGCTAGAATTCTTAAGCTACTTCCTATCTATAATCCAAAGGAGACACCCGCCGTACTTGCAAAAGATGGATTTCCGACGTCGAATAGAACACTATAACGGATATATAAGCGATTATGCGTGAGGCTTCGGGTTAGTAAATTTCCGATAGAGCGAGCTAAGGAGGCGCCTAATATAATCGACGAAGACCTAGCCTGCTAACTGTAGATCCACGCGTAGACTAACGAACAAATTGCTATGGAGGAGGCTACCTAGTATGATGCTAACTTTGCTACACTAAGCGCAGCGAAAGAGGGTAATAAGCACGTATTCCTGCCTCACCACTAGTTCGCTGGATTTAGTGAGATATTACGCTTTATGGGGTTAGGAACTGCTTCAATTTCCAAATGAACGTGATTTCTCTATATAAGAATAGACCAATATTTTTGGATGATAATAGAAGTCTTGAAATTTGTCGGTTAATCTATTGATTTCCTATAGCAATCAATATAGGAGCTCTTGACTCTCTAAGCTTAATTTAGTTTTGATATCTTAGGCCAAAATTACTAAGGGTATAGACTTCTGGCCGCTAGAAGCCACCGCATTATAGTAAGCACCACATCGAATGCTGTACCTGAATCGAATGCTGTACCTGAATCGAATGCTGTACCTGAATCGAATGCTGTACCTGAATCGAATGCTGTACCTAAAATTTATCCAAAGACGTGTTTAAACATGGTACCTATGCGAGAGAATGGAAGTAATATAATATGGCACGTAGTGTAATATTGGGTAGCGACAAGGAGAGGAAGAGGATCTACGAAGATGAAGCCTAAGTGGTGGAATGGAAGACACTAGTCCCAATCAGGACATCAATAGTACCCCTATTGGTGTGAAATATTGATATCAAGCCACTGGTAATCTTGACCTAACCTTGGAAGTACGGCTTCCGAGTTGATGTCATGATGAGCCCCTGACCTGGGTGAAGCAGAAGCATGATATACCTATCTGAGATCCCTACCTAATAGGCATTTTCCTCGCCGAGCATGCTTCTTCGTATATGCCCTAGCTCAAGCGTTTGAATGTCAATATGGATGCTCAACCATTAAACGGCACTCAGCCACTGGCGTCACAGCGCGAAATGGATGCGGATCTTGCTCTGGACCTACAGAATCGATATTACACTTGTGTTTGCTGTCGAGTATTAATAATAACGCCGTTTAACTTCTGGTCAAAGTATCGCGGAAGTAAGTCTGGATGATCACCTTTATCGGTCTTTAGAAGTCGTGTCTAATTCTTCATGGTTCATCTGGCAGAAACGAGAGTCCAGCCATCAGATATCAATCGAAACGAGGGTAACTGGATTAGATACGTGATTGAAACAGATACTACGAGTGCTAAGTATCTGGGCCCCTGCTTTATGATCATCAGGGCCAAACCTACGAAAGCCATCTTGATTCATGAGTATTGTTGCTCAGTCTTACTTCAACATATTTCAAGTGAAGATCTTGATCTTGAAAGGCTTTTTGTTGTTTGCCAAGATACATGGGATTTTGTGTTTGTATGTTCTGGTATGTCTCTAATACTGTGACGATATTATAATGGAAGCTCTAACTAATGGAATTTTTGTTTAGAGGAAAGACTTCGACGATTTATTTTCACAAAACAGCCAATAGTTCAAAAGCCTAAGCGTTTCACAAGGGCTTCCCAAGTTCCACAAAACGCAATGACTGTCCCTAAAGGATTGTCTGGACATTCAACCGACTACTTTGTTTTCCTTCCTATGGAGATAAGAATGCAAATTGCCATGTATCTTGCCACTGCCGATTTCCTAGCTCTTCGACATGCATCGCGATCAATGGCAAAAGTCTTTGGTATCCAATCATTCTGGAAGTCAAGATTTCATGTGGTGCAAGACAGAGGCTTCCTCGCCTATCTGGCCGATAACCCACCGGATGATGAAACTACAGATTGGCGGCTTATGTATCGCTGTACGGCAAATATTGATCTCATGCTCAAAAGAAGATTTCCCAAACATTCGTACAAATATGAGAGCATCTGGAATATCTGGATTCTAAAATCTCTGTGGAGGAATACACAGTGGTTGAGACAGAGATGCTCAATGACACAGGCCTCCAATGAGCAGATTGCGTTCGACAATCATATGCTTACTGGAATGCATTGGACGGAGTTTTATGCTGGATTGGAATGCAGAAGGGCGTCTCGCCAAGGGAAAAACAACGATTTATGTGAACACTGCGGGGCTGAACATGTTCCTCTCATCCAAGCGATTCCATTAGAACATTCAGTTGTCAGCTTGGCAGTGTCCATTCTATATGAAGGCCCAGAGACTATTATTACAGGGTTTGAGTTGGTGAGCGGTGAAAAGGACGTGGCAAACAAAATCTTTGGATGTCGCCTGCCAGGAGGGCAAGTGACGGTTAGCCTCCGCGGTCAAGATTTAAGGGGATTTTCTATTGTCAGTAGCCGCGGAAAAATCCACGCATTGCGGCCAATCTTCTTCGACAACGATGTGGAACGTAGTTGGGTAGGTCAACCAGAGTTGTGTTTAGACGATCTATTTAGGGAGTGGTACACTTCCCCTAAAGATTGGATCAAGCGCTCATCAACAAAACTAGTTTCTGAGCGTGGGATTAAGGCCTTTCGTGGGAAATTTGATGTAAGTTGCTGCCTTCTTGGTATGATAGACAATATTAACTTTGGAATAGTCTTATAAGATGATTGGGTTGTCTATAGCCTAGGTGAGGCCATCTGGTACAACATTCTTGTAACTAATAGCTATCTAAAGAAGAAATATCACCTTGCTACAAAGCACCGAGAGAAGTCTTTAGTCACTGCAAAGGATATTGAATATATGTTGCGCAGACTGTTAGTTAATGACTCCCACGACTATCTACATTAAAGGGCAAGAGTGCAAACCGGGGCTTCACTAGCTTTATTTGCTGGCTCTGGCGCTAGAGCGGGTGCCATAGTTGAATCCAGTGCATATTGGCGTTTCAATGGAGCTTGGTACTATAAGGTTTTGGTGCATTTCCCATTGCCATTCATTTTGCTAATAGTCCTCATCAGCATCTAAAGTTACAAATTAAGGCAGAGCTCTTTATTTTGCGAGGTCGCCTCCTTTATTACCAGGAGCTTTGAGCTCGGCACCTAGAACCTCCAGCTTCGCTTTATTCATAGAGGTTGCTTTTTGGAATAAAATTGCTCTCTCACCTTTCAAATAAAGCCCAACTGCTCGTCGGGAAAGTCAAATCTTTATTCAAAAGCGCATTCTTTACAAATGTAATGGATGTAGACACGTCTCTTTGGCGGGAAGATGGAAGACCACATCACTATGAAGCCCGATCCAGGATCAGATGCGGCAATCCGTATTATCAGACTGTGAGGCTCTTTGTCGGGGCAACAGATGCATTCGCAAAAGATAGTGCCCATCATCTTGTCGATTAGAGTTAGCAATGATGCACAAATGAATCCACACTCGACAACTTCAATATTGGTCTAGGAATTATGGTTTACCTTGAGCTTTGTGATTGGAAAGGCCGCTTCTCACTAAGTAGGCAAGAAACAGAGAGTAGCATATTATCATACAGTGTCTATCTCCTATGCGCGCGGTGCATAATTAAATGATAACGCGTGGCGCTAGAGGGAAAAGAGGAGACACAACAATGTGGTATGTCTTGTGGTTGTTGACGAGAGAGGAAAGGAAGGAGAAGGAGAAGCCCTGATCTATCTATAAAGGCAGTCACATGATAACTGACATAAATCTTTCACACGCAGCCATAGCTCAATTGAGAGTCCCTAAAATCCAAGACTGCTTCCTTTCTGCCTTCCTAGTTCGGGGGAGGTAGGACCCTTCGCCAACAGGCAACAATAAAGGCCTAGTCGAGCAGTCTTCCTCTTGTTGATCTAGAGATCTTCATCCTCCTCGTTTTCTATTGGCCAGTCTTGGTATACACCAATCAAACGGATTCGATCGCCACCCACAACTTCGGCCGCTTGACATTGTTATTTCCATGTGATCTCCTTCGCATCTTTCAGAAGATGCTTTATCAATGGCTTCGCTTTGACATGCATATTTCATCCGGATTTATCTGAACGCTATTCAAAATATGACGTTTGACGTTGGATTTCAGATTTTCACAAACTCTTAGTACGGCCATAAATTCCTGAAAAGCTCCTTTTCTTTTTCGTACTTTGCTAGCCTTATGAAGGTCTGTTTGAACTTGCGATTATTCTCACGAGCCAGATCGTAATCTTTAGGTTCAACCATCCAATCTATAGGGAGTATAGCTTGCTCTCTAAACAGTAACAACATACGCCCGACGCTATTGATGTTTTTCTCTTCCTTAAACTAGAGCTTAATTTCTGCACTCATCCACGATTTGACCTTTCCGGCAAGCAGGTCTGCTGGACGCAGTGGCACCATCCAAATATGCCTTGGGTCGGGACCGAGTTGTTTGTGGCATCGTGGAATCACGACGGCACTGTTGAGAAGCCCAGATTGCTTGCAGGAAGAGAAGGACATGAGAGTATCGCTCAGCCTCGATGGGGCCCCGATGGAACTCTTTACTTTTTTCCAGATCAGAGCGGTTACTGGCACTTTGGCGATGGAATTCAGCATATGCTGATTCTGTTCCTACCCCTATACTCCTGAGTGGACTGGAGACTGGTGAGTTCGCTGGACCGGAATGGTGGCTTGGCAGGTACATATTTTGGTCTAATGCTTTTTTATTGGATTGGTCTTCATCTTGACTAATTCTTGTACTTGCTAGTTCTACGTATGGGTTTCTCGATTCTAAAACGATGGTAGCTGCATGGACATATAATGCCACCGAGCGTCTCATCATCATTGATCTCATGACTTTGAGATATGAATCCCTCAAAGGACCTATCGCGGCGCTTACGGGTATTGTTGACAGTGCCCTGGCTGTAACGGCCTCCACTAGCATAGCTATCATCGCATCTTCAGCCGACTCCGCAGGCCTTATACCACGTGGAATTTGACAGGGCAGCCTCTCTTACAACTCTTCGTCCTTTGACTACTATTTCCATCCCTAGCACATTCTTCTCGCAAGGCAAGCCCATCTGATTTCCTCGCTCAAATGGAAGACTTGTATCTGGCGAGAACATAGACGCAACTACCAAGGCCCAGTCAACTGCTCGTGCGATTTTCTTTCCACCCCAAAACCCTCACTACGTCGGGCCTCAGGGCTGTCTACCCCCGTTGATAATCTCAATACACGGTGGTCCTACCCTTCACTCGGGCCCTGGGCTTTCGTTACAATGGCAGTATCTTACAACCCGCGGCTACGCAATCGCCTTGCTGAACTATGCTGGGTCTTCTGGCTATGGAAGGCAATACCGCGAGATACTCAACGGCAAATGGGGTATTCTCGATGTTCAAGATGCTGCCGACTGTGCACGTTACCTAAGTACCTCGGACATAGTTGATGCAAATGCCATTGGCATCATAGGAGGTAGCTCAGGCGGCTATGCTGCGCTGCAGGCTATCTGTGATTTTCCATTTCTCTGAGCAGGTGCAGTGAGCATCTCAGGGATCAGCGACGTTGAAGCACTCGTCAAAGACACACATAAATTTGAGAGCTACTACCCTCTGCGACTTATCTTCGGACAAGACGTACCTAAGGATGAAAGCGCCCGTCGACTGATATATCGTGAGAGGAGCCCTCGTTTCAAGGCGCAGAAGAGCAAGATTACCGCTTGGACTTTGCTGCTCCAGGGGCGGGAAGATCAAATCGTTCCTTTGAATCAGGTCGAGGCCATGAAAAGCTCGATTTTATCAAATGGCGGCACTGTGAAGCTGATTGTTCTTGATGGCGAAGGCCACGGGTTCCCACGAGGGGCAGAGAATGCACTCCGAGCAGTGCGAACAAAACCAGTGGTGGCGCCGCAGTCTAGTAATATTTCACGCCCCCGTGGACCGGAAACTTAGCTTTCTACTTGTAGTTCTCGGTTTGATTGTCCTGAGCTTTTCGTGGAACAGACTACATTTATTAATCTCGAAATATTATTTAAGCAATTGCATTATGTCTAATCTAGCACTGGCCGGGCTTCGAATACTGCTGTAGTCAGAAACCCCCTATTACTTATTGTGGATTAGACTAGTGTTACCTAGTACCTAAGTAGCCATGATGAGTATCGCTTATATGGGTAATATACATACGTTAAGGATCATCCTGTAGTCTTAGTCATCGTCGTGCTATTACTGATTAGTGAGCTATTATAAAAGAAACAATGGCTAATAATTTTCTAAGGCAAAATTCATCATATATTTAGAACAATACGTAATCACTGTTAATTAAGTGTCTAGACTAAATCAAAACTCGATTTATTCACCTATCTTATAGTAGTAAGTGTTTCGGGCATCACGAGTGCTAAAAGGGTCTTCAATATAGTTAAGTGAGAAAGGGAGAGGGATAGATAGAAAGAGGGAGAAAATGCACACGTTAAGATATATGCGAAGCAATTTGGTAATGGTAGTTAGATAGGGTTGGAACATGTTGTTCACGCGCCACGACGTGCGAATAAACGGCTATCACCTACGGAAGTCTTCTTATTTAGCTAGTATCATCGAACATCTCGTTGGAAATTAATAATTTCCAACGGTCAATCTGCCCGCAGCAGCTAGAGTCCCGACGGACATACCATCTTTTAGCAGGAGAGAAGAGAGATGAACACCCCGTGGAAGAGGCATGATAGTTATTTGCCCGAAGCGGCGTGGGAACTCACTCACGGTTGTAAGGTTTGTCTCCATACCCAAAGGTGGGCTGGATCGGAGCACCTGGTACCCAATTGCCCCTGCTGAAGTCAGCCTGGGGCGGAGGTAGACATTGGTTTCCCGGGAGCCGCCGAATAGGTGAATAGAAATCGTAACGACGGGCGCTCACTAGGGCCTCTCGATAGGCCGCATTGATTGCTTGGATACAGCATTTAATGTGGTGCTCTAATACGGTGGCCTTTTAAAGGCCAGAAGCCCGCATGCCTAGTCAGCAGTCTTGGCCTGAGAAATCAAGTCAAGCTTATAAAATCAAGAGCTCCCAATTTGAATGCCATAGCATAATAAGTTTCAATCGATGTATTTCGAGGGCTATGTGGTTATTCCAGATTATTGACCCATTAATGTGCAAGAAATTCACGTCCGATTCAAATTGAAGTATTACCACAAAGCATATATCTCCGTGGGACTGGGCAGTTGAAACTGTTCGTGATTACAAGATCCGTCTCTGCTGACTTCGGCGAGCTAGTCTTGTAAGAGGGAGGCGTGCTTGCTTCGACACTCTAGGCCTGGCTCCACGCTCCCCTTGGGCCCTTGTCGCTTCCGTCATCGAGGACGTAGCTATGGCCGATAGGGATAGTGATGAGACCTCTGGCGACGCTGCGTGCCTCGCTATCCTCACTCCTTTCGCTACACTTGGTGTAGCGAATACAGGATCACGCTGGGCAGCCTCCGCAGCAATTTGTGCGTCGATCTGCGCATCGATCTGCGCCTGACAAGCCTGGTCTTCGTCGATTATAACCGACGCCTGTTCAGCTCGCTCTGTTTGAAGCTTACTAACCCGAAGCCTTACACCCAGTCGCTTGCGTATCCGCTGCAATGTTCTATTTGACGTCGGAAATCCATCTTTTGCGAGTACAGCAAGGGTCTCCTTTGGATTACAGACAGGAAGTAGCTCAAGGACTCTAGCCTGTATGGCAGCTGCCTTGCTGGCCTTGGCAGCCTTATCTTGTAGCCCCCACTCTCGAAGACGTGATTGGAAGGCAGTTCGCCCAATATTAATGGAGTGCGTATCACGTAGAAGAGCTCGGATATCCTCTTGTTTGCGTTTCTGTTGTATAAGACCAGTGATTAGGTCTTTATGGTCGTCAATTTCGACTTTGGGTGGCATTTTAGTGAAGAAAATGGTCAAAGTTGCATGTATGATAGTGATTTTAGTTAATTCATACCAAATGGAACCTTGCTATATCATCCCCAGGACGGTGAAAAGCTCGCATGCTTAGTCATCCGGTTATTGGCCTGATCTTGGCCTGGCCGAATGGAATCCGGGAGGTGTTTTCGCGCTCTCGGCTATGTTGTTTGAGCGAGTCCATGAATGTGAATTATGCCATACATTTGCGAAGTCCGTTTACGCGTGAGTTCTTCTAGCATCTATGGACACAATATGCTCGATCGTGAGCTCTAATTCAAAATAATTCAATCCTAATGTTCTTGAGAATCATCATACTAACTCAGGTAGGCTCATAAGCACATTGTAGACTGTTAACTGAACACCACAAAGTCTTGGTTGAAAATCTCACTCACCAGATATGGTATCACGTTGTAGTATAAATTCAAAAAAAAAGTGCTACGGTGACTTACCGACCAAGTAAAAAAACATATGACCTCACTTGATCTAGGTGAATCTACAATATAAAGTTCAGATAAAGCCAGGACAAAAGCGAAAAGACGCCGGCTTGGTGGGTATCACTCTTCGACAGGTTAATAATCAGGGGTATCCTAGTGTGAGTGAGTAGGCTTCTGGGTATGTACGCGGTAGAGTTATTGCTCCGAATCTTGAATATCTGCGTGGCGTTCAATTAACAGTAACTAGTACCTGACAGTTTTGCTCACATTTTCGTGCTCAAATATTAGGATGTGGCGATGGTAATTTTAGCTTCTAGGTGAGACGCCCGGCGCTCTACAATACGCGAGAACCACCCACGTAAAGTCAAGCTTCTGAGAAAAGAATTGTTGTGTAGAACATTATCGGGTTTGCTGAGTCGCCGAAAGACAAAACCGCACGACAGGAAACAGAAGCGTGGGTCAGGTATTGACCGCGAAATGGAGTGACATTAATTATTTGTAAAATGGCCGAGTTCAAAAAGCTAGGATCAGCAGAGTAGCACCGACCAGCAAATTGCTCATCCCTAGGCTTCTCTCCAGACGCGTACCGGCTGAGTCCTTCTTCGCCCCAGGCACACCATTCTTGCCCGATGTAATCTCGACAATATCGTCAGGAGCGTCATCCCAGCTGATATTGGCCAATGAAATCTCTTCATTTTCAAGATCAAACACTGCATAAATCTTGCTTATAAAGTTGGAGCCCAAAATGATACTTCCCTCAAATTGGAGCTCGGTGTTCTCACAAATCGTGAAATAGCAAGTGTTGTCACCTTCTGCCCACCCATAATCCTCCGCAATGTCAGGTTGGTGGGAAACGAAGTCGCTGAGGTAGAACTGGAATTCCAATTCACCGAATTTGAACTCAATTGTCGAGTTCTCGCCCACCGCACTACAAGAGAAGTTGACTTGTCCCAGCTCATCCGGAACTGAGGTGGCGCCGATCTGGGCATTCAGAGCTTGGGCCACAGACTTAGGCACATATGTCATTCCAGCCCCAATGTCGAAGACAGCGTCCAGCGGAAATTCTTTTGATGACGCGGTTGTTTCGTTGATCGAGATGCCACTCATATTGATACGGAGAGCCTTTGTCAGGTCTGATCCGTTGACCATAGGAAAAGTGTATAGAGAGCCGTCGTATCTTGCCTTGTTGATACCGCCAAACAGAGCTGTATGGCCCCAAAGACTAAAAGCCGGAGAATTAATGGCACCGGCGTCGGCTAATGCCTGGGTCAGAGAGGTGGAAGATGCATTTCCATACCCGAGGCTCAAGGTATCTGAGCAAGTTCACGTTAGTGGGTATATCAGGTATATTTAGATAGCCGGGACCTACTGTCGTTGATATCGTTACCCGTGATGATTCCCATCTTCATAGCGTCCACTGTGGCATTACCGATGTTCAGAATATCGGTCACAAAGTCTCCACCTGTCATGACACCGTCATCGTTATATGCAAACTTTTCGTCGAGCTCTTTGCCAGTGGTCGAGGCAGTCAGGTTGTAGCCTCCATATCCACCACAAGATGATTGGTCAGTGTAGAGCTCGCACCAATAGTTATTCACCCCGGCAAGCCAACACCCATTACCCCAGGTCTCAATGTAGGCTAGAAAATGCTGCGGCGGGGTGCCAAAAGTCAAATTTGCGACATAGGAAGTGTACTAGGAAGTGAGGTTAGCCGGCAAACCATTCCAATCTTCAGCGCTATACCCACGTATTCTTGGTCGTTGTCAAGATTGGCTTCGACAGTCTTCGATCGCTTTGAAAGCTGACGCGAAGTGTCGCGTACCATTGGCATTGCGAGAACCGCGGGGTTGTCTCTCTTCTCCAAACTCAAAGCATTAGTCAAGGCCACGCCAGCCAAGCCAAGTAGGCAGGCCAGCCCGCTGCGCATGTTGATAGATGTGGGATAAATGGATACTAAATAGAGAAGCGCAAGGTTGTTGTTGAGGAGAGAAAAAGGAGGGGAAAAAAGCTTTTTTGACCATGGCAAGGCTGGAGGTTGTATTGTGACTAGTTAGGAGAGATGACTCCACCTCCGCCAGCCCGGCTACGGGGATGCTACAATGGCCCAGTAAGGTTTTTTTAGCGGCGAGAAAGACTACATTACGCTGAAAGAAGCGTCCACGCCGGGTCCAATACGGTCGTTTTCCCCGTTCGTTTTTATTGACTTAAGCCATAGAGCACATACCGATACGATTTACTTTTACCCGATAACGACGCGCTACCTGGGGTGATCAGCAAGCGGAAATTTGAGATCCTCCAAAAAGATGGCAAGTTGCACTTCGTAAGGGGAAAAAAAAGGGTCTTGGTTAATTTGGCCCCCAGGGCCCTAAGTGCTTAGATCGTCTTGGCAGGGACCGAAGCGAAATAGCGGGGACCATTAGAAAAGGTACGGAGTCGAAGGCTAATCCATAAGTAGAATGGACCCCGAAGCGCAAGAAAAGAAAACTGCATTCCCACACACGCATTCACCACGAGAGGAACTGTAAAGCCGACGCTCACAGACCTCGCGAGACAATTTAATCGCTTATTCAGCGCAGAAGGCCTAGTATTTAAGAGACTATATCGAATAAGTAGTTCGTCGACTACCATCAGGGTCACGTGAGAACCATAGACGCTCCCTGGGATAACTCTCAACGCTTGTCTGTAGAAAGCATTCTTCACTTCTTCCACACCACTCTGTAGCGATATGTCATATGGATTTATGCTCTCTCCCTCCCCTTTGTCCCTGCCTGATAGTTACCAAATGTATGTGGCCGCCATTCCCGTCAGGCACAAACGTCCACTGCATACAACAGCTATATGCGCTGTTATCCGCAGCCTGCACTGAGTGGTTCCATAGACCTCCAAATGTCGGCGAGTTCACCTGTTTCACCGTTTCACCGCCTCCATGCAATCGCTGAGCCTCCAATCTATATCCGTCCCGCCAAGAATGTTTTCCTGTTTTTCCCATTGTAAAGTAATAATGACATTCAACAGTATAAATATGTCGACTCATTCGGAGCTCACGGTTCGCTCGTGGGCTCGCCCCCTCATCGGGTCAATTTCAGGCGGCTACCCACCTGAATAATCATCTCCTACTGTGTGCTTGGTCACAAGGCTCCAATCTTAATTTGAGCTCGTTACACGTTCTCAATGAGCCATGGATGATATTCAATAAGTGAACTTAATATTCAGACCCTTCTGTTGGACATCTTTCGGCTCAGTCGTTGGTTGTTTGAATGGCAGTGGTCCGTTTGCTCTAACACCAATAATTGCCCAAAAGCATAAACTCCCTGGAGCAGTCTTGCATTGTCACTTTTCTCTTGCAGGTAGTCGTGAAGTCGGGAATGCAATCGAACGGGATGTTCCGAGTTCTGTTGTCAAGTTTACGTGGCCCAGTTATGATGCCCATCATATAAGCCGCATCCTTGACCGTTCGTGTCAATGTACTGATGATATCCTGCCGTTTGGAGATTTGGAAGGCAGCATCTGTGGCAATCAATCCTCGAGATGGTTTGAATCCTAGGACGTTGGCGATTGCTGCAGGGTCAACAATACTGACGAATCTCTTGGGCGCCCATGCGATTGATGCTTATATAATAAGCTTGTCTTTAGTTAGATAGATTTCAAGCTCTTACATACTGATGACATCAGCGGAATTTCCGCTCACGCGTTACAACGCGTCCCACGCTTCTCTATTCATCACCACTTCCAATTGGTAATGGAGTATTGAAGAATGGCATTCAAGCAACTTTAGTCGGCGATCAGAATATGGCTGTCATTAGGCGCTGAGAAACTTGTTTTACAGATCTTGGGCTAGGCTGTCATCAAGACATATTGCGACCGCGTTTTCCTTCGCTAAAGTGGTGTTGATTCTTCACCGACGTATGTCGTTCTCGTCTATCTCCATTCCCGCGGCCACTCTAGCCACAACTAATTGGTAGGACAGAGATCCCGCAAGGATCCCGCAAGGATCCCGCAAGGGTGACATCAAGCCGCGCCTGATGGTACTGCTTCATAGTTTCCTTCATTTGGCCTGATGGAAATTGGCAGACGAATTGATGCGATAATCAGTCGCTGATTGTTGGAAAACTGGGCACGGGCCATTATGTGCTCATACGGTTGCTGTATTCTTGAATTGAACGTGAGGTTTCCCCACCAAATCGAGGACCTAGAATCCTTGAGAAGGCATGGTACCTGCAAGGCGAATATGTATCTACGTTGTCATGAGACTATTCGGACAGGGTTGGCATACGTCATATAACCATGCATTAATCATACTTAGTTGGACGTTCTGATTGGTGGATGGCAAACCGACCCGGCGTCTGCTTTTTAGACTTGAACAAGGCACGACTTAGAACAAGGCACTTCCTTCTCAAAGTCAATCATTCTCTCCAATCATGTCGGCTATGACCAAATCCTTACCTACCATTGACTTCATGACTGAATTAAACAATCCTCACATTCGTCCTACCATCGTTTTCAACCAACACTTGTTTCGGTCGCAGTAGTTCACTGACGTAGAGTAGCAAAGTATTATTTAACATCATTCCGCCCCTGCTAGAGAATCAATGGCTTTTCGATTTATCTTAAAACGTTCTCACAGGACTTTCTCCACCAACTTCCCATCAAAGCTTCCATCTTTCCCCTCATCTCTCAGAATGTCTGCACAAGATACCAACCAGAGCTTCAAGCTCGAAAATGTCTTCAATGTCAAGGATAGAGGTGAGTGAAACAAAATTTGGATTGTATATGAAATGCGTCCTCTTCTTTGGGGCTAATAGATTTTCAGTGGCTCTTGTCACCGGCGGTGGATCTGGAATCGGCTTAATGGCCACTCAGTCCCTAGCAGTTAACGGTGCCAAAGTGTACATCACCGGTCGCACGGGCGAGAAACTCGACCGGGTGGCAGAATTATACGGAAAAAACATCCCCGGCCAGATTATCCCAATCACGGCCGACATCACCTCCAAGGAGTCCATTAAGAAGCTCGTTGACGAAATTTCCTCGAACGAGTCTAAGTTGGATATTTTGATCAACAATGCTGGCATTAGCTCCACAACTTATGAGACTGAACGCGAAGATCCGAAAGCACTCCAAGAAGAACTCTTCCACAGCAAGAGCACGATCGAAGAGTGGGAAGATGTGATGCGAACCAATGTCACGCAGCTATTCTTCACAACCTCAGCCTTCCTACCATTACTCAGCAAGAGCACGGAGGCCGAATATGGCTGGTCCAGCACTGTGGTTAACATCACCTCTATTTCGGGTATCGTGAAGACAGCCCAACACCACTTCGCCTACAACGCTAGTAAAGCTGCTGCTATTCATTTGACTAAGATGTTAGCACACGAAATCATGACTTCCAACCTCAAGATCCGTGTGAACAATATTGCGCCAGGTGTTTTCCCATCGGAGATGACGGCCAATGAAAGTGATGACAAACAGAAGAGCTCGATTCCCAAGGAGAAGTATGAGTCTAAGGTTCCTGCTTCGCGCCCTGGAAAGGACCAGGATATGGCAGGCGCCGTTCTTTTCACTGTTGCGAACCAATATCTCAACGGACAGACTATTGTCGTTGATGGTGGCTACGTTCTGGCCGCGGGAACTGTTTGAGAGGCTACTCAGACCTTACTGCGTTTATGCATAGTCAGACCCGTCACATGAATGTGAAATTCTTGAAATGTATGATAGGCAAAAATAATTATGAATTTTTATCTAGCAGGCTTCGCTAGTATATACTCTCGTAGCTTGAGGCATCTCAATACTGCCTTGGTGCAGACGTGCTTACAATCGGTGTCACAATTTCTTCAAATCTATGAAATACGCTAACAAGTCCTTTCTTTACCATTTAGGATTGGCCGAGTCAATAGACTGGCTATAATCTCGTCTTTGAAAGATCCTCATTACAGCGCAGGTGAACTTTCCGGGATATAGTACGTCTTGATATAAAGGCTTCGATTTCCTGTGGTGCTGCAGGTACCTCGACTGCTGCCCCGAGTGCCAGGAAATTGGCACACAGAAGACTGAAACTGACGGTTACACACTAGTCCAAAGGCTTCTCAGGCAGCCTAAAGAACATGAAAAGAGCTGGAGCCAAACTGATGGCGGATATCGCTTTGCCCAAGTTAGCTGAGAAAAAGACGGATCAGGAATTTCGTTTTTACCTGGAATGATTTGGAAAGATCGCAAGTAACAAGACTTGACAATTGACTGAACCGGTTCGGGCAAGGTAAAAGCAAATCGAAGATGATTTAGAATCTCTGCAACAAGCTATGAGTCGCGGTCATGTTAGATATGCTCAAAGTAACAGATCAAGCAGATATTGAACACGAACCTGGGATTTATTTTTCCCAAGGGGTATTTCCTGATCTAGGTACTTTTCGAAAAGTGCCTGACTCGCTGCAGATGTCACGGAAACGCCTAGTACTAGCCCCAGCTGCTGGCAGAGATAATAATTTGTCATAGCAGTAGCTGTCATCTGGTCTGGGACTGATACTGACAATGCTGTGAAGGAACTGACGAGAGTACCACCCACGCCTATTCCGAGACCGAGATAACATATCATTTCCCCCAGTATTGGTCGATGTGGCCATCTTGTTGCTATCATTAGGTTGCTGGCTATTACGATCATGCAGCCAACAATCAGCAGTTTCTTGTATTTCCCAGTCCTAGTGTTGAATTAGCTTACCTATCTGATGTCACTCAAGGGGGGAATCCATACCTATGGACAATCCTGCCACTGACAGCTGCGCTAACAATATTCCCAAATATGATTGGCAGTATAGCTGTAGCCGCAAGAGTGTTGACATAGTTCTCTTTGCGGATCCAGAATTCTGTGATATGACTACAGATCTGTGCAATGTTGATCAGTATGGGTGCGATAAAAGATGTATAACCAACCTACACCTCCATAGCTGAAGAAGAGAAGAATCTGAGCAAGATAAATCGCACCAATTTCGTTTGTCTTGATCAGTTGTAGCGGGACCAATGGCGTGCTTGTCCAATATCTTTCGTTGATCCCAAACAGCAAAACGCTTGCAAAGAATATCGTCGATAGGACTGGCAAATCCAACGTTGGATTGGTCGTCAGATCGCCAGAGAACTGACAAAATACCATTATTGAAGCAATAGACAAGCCGAGGAGAAAGATCCCCAGTAGGTTAATATCTGCCTGAGTGGATGTCTGTCGCTCAGTTTCAGACTTTTGTACAATTCTGGCGGTTCTGAGCCGCCAGGAAGTCATCGCTAGGCAAGCGAGGCTCAATGGGACTTGCAGAATAAAACCCCATCTCCACCCAATCCACTGAGTCAAAGCACCACCCAATGGAGCACCGACAGAAACCCCAATTGTCATGACGATCGAAACGTATGAACGTAGGGCTGTAGCTGCCCTTGGTGGCACCATGTCTGGATTCTCGTTGTCAGCACAATTTCCAACGCCTATGTGGATCAGACACCAATCTTCAAGTGGAATAGACAAACCGTTGATTATGACAATGACTAAGTCCGTCATTCCCGAGCCACCAGCCCCGGAAAGGAGCCTTCCAATAATCGCAATCCACAAAGAGCTGGAAAATCCTCTAGACAAAGATTAGTGTTCTCATATCTAATCTACTCCTTCTGCCTCAACTTACGACATTGCGCATCCTATGGAGAATAGTAAATATGCGCCTTGTATTGGGTACTTGTAACCGTAGATGTCACAAACTCGTCCGTACTGCCACCGTTAGACCGAGGAACGCAAAAAAACCATCAGAAGTGGAAATCTCACGAGGGGTAGCGAGACAGCAAATCCTAAATTATATGCAGTGACGAGCCATGATCCCATCGTGCCAGTTCCAAGCTGAGAAGCGATCGTAACATGGGTGGTGAAAACAAATGTGTCGTCCGCATATGCGAGAAAGGCGCCTATAAATTTTTGTTAGATCAGCAGTGCATAAGAGGCTGCATATTTTCAATGTCAATTGACTGACCCAACATTAGAGTAACGAATAATCCATAGTCCATTCCCGACTTCTTGGCTTCACTTGAGGGTGGTTTAGCTCTCTGGCCATTTTCACATTCGCTGAATAGGTTTGAGGTTTCCAAAGGTTCATTCGCATCCATTCTTCTTTCTCAACTCCTGAGAGCTTTGAGCGTTGGGGCTGCAAAGAAAATTATAATCCAGCAGGCTGGCACTTGAGTATGGTGAGGAGAAGGAGGGAGAAAAAAAACCAAAGCCACCATTCTTGTTATGGGCTGACGTAAGGGAGAGAAACACTTGACAATCCATCACCTGACTCTAAATGAGATGAATCAACATCAAGAGGAATAGTTAGTGGATGATTTGCGAGTGAAGTGGGTCTTTTTTTGAGCTGAAGCTTGTGGGGTAGCACAAGGGCTATTCTATTGATACCTAGAAAATAAATACCATTGCCACTTCGGCAATACCCCCACAAACCCCTCCACGTGAAGGTCCAAGGGTAGCTCGAAAGGTTGGATTTTTAAGTTTCCAAGACATCTTGATTTCGTAATTTTAATCTGAACGGAATCCTAGAAGACAGCTAGATGCTAGGCGGAGTACTGGGCCTGAAACTCCATAATTCCTTCCAGATTTCTTCAGTACAAAACCATATCGATTATCTATAAGGACTAGTATCTTCTATCCGGAGTCTTGGCTGCCATCTGGAAGGAATGGATATTGTTCGTGGATCGGAACCGATCCCCACCGTTTTACATGTATCAAGCCCTCCGAAAACATTAATTTTGCACAGTCATCATCATGGATGCTGAGCTCCTCTCAAAAACGAATACAAGACCACTCCCTCACAGACAGATCTCTGCTCTTCGTCGTCTAATATTGATTTTGATATCTGCATGGGGCAAAATGTTATGCCCACGCAACTGGATACGGCCTGCCTCTGGCAATATCACTTTGAAGTCATACTTCAATATAACATGACATAATAGTATTTTGCCAAAGACGGCAGCGTAGTGCCTTCCAGGGCATGCCTGTTTCCCGTGCCCAAAGCCCATATGGTTTGCACTCGTGGAAGTAAGTTGAAAAGGGCTTGTCAAAGAGTTCTTCGCATTTTTGCGTAGATTTGCAAATCGGTAGCCATCATATTTGTCTCCATCTGGCCAAACCGAGGAGTCCATCATATGACAGGCTGACACCATAATGGCTGTCCCTTTCGGGATTATCAGTCCGTCAGGTAGGACTACTCTCTCCTTTGCGACTCGCTCCATGTTGCCTTTCACACCACAATCAGTTATTTAATAAGATCTTGCATAAACCGATATTATGAGGTCACATACTATATCCAAGTGGCCTGATTCTTTGGCTTTCCTTCATTGCGCTGTCCAAAAGATATAGCCTTTGCAGTGATGATTTGGTCAATCCCTCCTCTCCAACAACTTCAATGATTTCCGTCCTAATGTCATCCACCAGGCTCGGATTATCAGAGAGGTCACAAAGCGTTTTGACAAGCAAGTCGTTGGATGTATCAAGTGAAGCAAGTGCAAGCGTGAGTTGTAGTGTAGTAAAGTCATATGCGGAGCCTTTACTTGCCTCTTTAACCCAGCCAAGAGCAGTCATTTCTGTATCAGGGCCATCCTCTTTTTCAAGCATTGGCTCAAGGTATTTTACAACTTCTTGAAGCTCTGCCCGAACCTTTCGACAGCTTGGCATAAACCGAGAAGCAAAATTCCTCATGGGTATTGGCCATCGTCGCAAATGATGCGCGGCAATGAACGAATCTTCCAGGAAGTCATACATCAAGTTGAGGAACGCTGGGTTCCGACACAAATCGTCATCACCAAGGAACCCTCGAGCTACCATTTGTGCCACAATTTGACTCATTGTCTGCCTCATGCTGACTTGGTGCCATTCTGCTTTGCAGTTAGGAATATTCTACTGGTGATTCCAGGAACCTGGGCAATGGAAGCTTTGCATACCGGTTTCATCTGTCCAATTAGTTTGCAGTGCCAGACTGGTTTCTTTGGAAAGTGGTGTGACGAGTTTTGCTTTGGATTGCAGAGTGTCATTCGAATGCTATTTTCGAAGACTTGTCTTCAATGCTCAATCGACTTACGAGTCTGGCGTGATAGCTTTGTTTTGACAGTGATCTGCAGAATCTTTGACTCCAAGGCAATGTTTGCAAGTGGCTCGAATCCAGGTATTCCTGCGTGGAAGTCCTACAAGTAGGGTGGTTATCACCTTGCGCTCACTTTGTCTTTGATCGCAAATACTAACCTCACCAATAAACACCCCCAAATCAAATCTGTTATCATACCCAATCACATCGGCATATTTTGGGCCAAGAATCAGGCGGAAGTGTGCCTCTGTACATAGGTAGAACGCTTCCCCACCCTATCGTGAAATATCCAGTCCCAACGTCAGTCATCCATACCAGTAGTAATTGCACAAATGAAGCTATACCCACAGTCTTCAGCCCGTTTCTTATCAATCCCTCTGGATCGGCAATGTACCGCCCTGTCGCTTTACCATAGCCAAACTCGAACCATTTCCGGTCATTGAAAACTGGCAGTCTGGATGGATTCAGTATTCTCTTCCTGATCTCAACCAGAAAAATGGTTATAACAACCACTGCGACAACAACCCCTGCAGTGGTGAAGTCGGGGCGTAATAATTTCAGATCCATTGTTTCAACCTCCTTCTCTCATGCAGATTGATCTTTGCTGTACGGAGTAGAAATGGCTGAAAAGTCAATCTTGTGGAGGGCCTGAGATCTTATGTCAGGCATACATCAGTGGGCACCGAGTCGATGTCGCTTTCTCATCATTTTTAAAATTCCAAGTGTACTGGACCTTGCATCACTGTATATATTACATGCGTGTATTACTAGCACATTACTAGCAGCTTCATATACATACGCAAGCATTGTGTATGTATGTAGTACCAGCTGCTGTATCAATAACTTGTGTGACGCTAGCTGTCGGGAAAAAGCAATAGTGAGCACCGATTCAAAGGCGAAACAATTAATACGAGTGCTATAGGCTAAGCGAATCTGGGGAGACTTCTCTCTAAACCTGTTATTAGGCATCGTCTCTAAAGGAGACTGGCCCCGACATTTCGACATGCGACGTGCATGGTAAAAATGAGCACTGCATCCCGACAATCGTGTCGCTATGCATTTCCTGTCCATTTTGCTCATAATAGCGGTAGTATATGCTACCGGTGTACTGGCATACCAGTGTAATGAAACATGCCATTATATCGTAATGCAGACCTTACTAAGTAACGTGATTTCATCAGGTAATATGCAGGGGGGTATCCCCACTACACTACACATCCAACAGTATCCCGGGTAAATTCAGCTGTAGCTCTAGCCAAGTCAATAGCTGGGACCATTGACCACTTAAGGAGCAGGGAAAAGGAATGAGAATCATCTGCATGACGCGATGAGGCGATCTTCTTTTGCGGTGTATAGTATAGTACGACACCGCGGCCATCGCGCACATCAAGACTATCCCGCAGCATTATCATGATGCGTTATTTCATGTGGCTGGCTGTTTCGACCCACTTGGTGATTCAATAGTAAACAAAGCAAAGTTCATGCAGGTTCGACCACCTGGGTACATACTTGGGCCTTGACAATTGATCTCCGAAATTTGTTTTCTATTTACGAGAAGATCGCCGAGGCAATTGTCACTACTGCCGAGCAGAGTCTATCAATTTACTTAATGGTCGTTTTGTAGATCCATGGGCAAGCTTCTCATGCACATGTGGTTGAAATAAGGAAGTGATCATCGTGCACGTACAGAGAGCTGAACCACGACTCCACTTCATCTCACATTTACTTTGAAGTCAGCTAAGCCATCCGCTGATCAGAATTCTCCTGACTGTGTTTTGACTTTATGCACATACAACTCCTGCATACTGTATGTAGGCATCTAGTTTGCACATTCATATTACCATGATGTAGAGATAGATCATCAGCTGAGATCGTCGGGATCAACGAAAAAAAATACTTGCGATCGGCCTTTTTTCTTCTCTTTCTTTTCAAACTCAAAAGTAAGTAATGCTTATTGGCTTTGCCGCGATGCCATTTTATCGAGCATTCGGAAGGATCACTAGTGAGGAAATGTGGCTTATCTGGAGAGGAGCGGAGAGAATACATGGGTCTGAGGGAGTTTTCGTAAGAATGGCGGATGCCAAGATAGCGAAGTTGACTAGCCATCTGCGTAGATGGGGACCAGGTAAAAAGTATTATCACTGTCTTTCAGTAGGTCGATACCAACATTTTAGAGCCTGACACCCCTTCCAGGTAGAAAATAAGTTTGAACCCGCCTGTCTGGACTTCTTGTACTTTAACCCACATCCTCGTCAGCCGAAATATATATAACAATTATCCCCAAATTTGATCGCTACCCTCCAAGCCATTTAAATATTGAGTGTCAAAATATAGACGCGAAAGTCCCTCGTAAAGCACCTCTAGGTATAATATTCTCCGGCTTAGCCAGGTGGTCAAACTTGCATGCCTTAATGAGCATCTTCAAAAACTTCAACACCAGAACATTCTTGACAAAGACTATGTGGTACCTTGACCATCTTTGGAAAGATCTTGTGATGTTCGGATTGGGCCACTCTGTCGACCTGAAGTATGACGTTCTGAATGGTTTCTGCCCTTGCAAAAGGGTTCATCGTACACATTCGAAGCGTGGTTCGTCCGCGAATTTTGGTGGTGAGGATAGAAGCAACGTTCTCCGCCAAGAGCCTCTGTGAGATAGCTTTGTTTAATGCGTCTAACTCTTCTTCGCTAAGTCCACGAGGTGTGTATCGGAAAACCACGATGCTAGCGACCGTTAGGGCCGCAATAGTCCAGTTCTTGTATTGGCGGATATTATATTCTGCTGTATGAGCAAGAAGGAAACCTTGGTCAATCATCTCACCCATACGACGACGACCCAGTGTTTTTACAGTGAGCCAAAGAGACATGGCACGCGCTGGACGACTGAGCTCTGGGCCAAGATTGTAAAAGTTGGTGTTGCCCTGTGGCGCTGATACACTATTGATATACTCTGCGTCCACGGCGAAGCTGCGCAAGAGCGAACCAACGTGACGTGTGAGCACTATACCACATCCATATGTTTGAAAGAGCCACTTGTGTCCATCCCATGAAACGCTGTCTGCGCGACCAATCCCATCAACAAGATAGCGATGCTTGTCGGAGAGCGCAATAGAAGCACCATATGCACCGTCTACATGTAGCCATAGCCCTTCATCTCGTGCAATATCAGCTAGAGCATGAAGAGGGTCAATGCTTCCTGTGTTGGTGCTTCCACAGCTAGCGACGAGAAGAAAAGGTACAAGCCCGGATTTGCGGTCTGCATTGACAGTGCGTTGTAGCATATTCACGTTAATGCGAAATTCATCATCGGTGGGTATCTTGTGGACCTGGTGTTCCATGAAGCCGGTTATATGTAACGCTTTCAAAATCGAGATATGTGTCTGATCAGAAATATAGATGATCGCGTCGCCTCGCTGTTTAGGATGAAGTATCTCATCACGGGCTGCAACTATAGCAGCCATATTTGCCATAGAGCCCCCCGAAACAAAGCATCCCCCAACTGACTCTGGCAGTCCAAGTTGAGCACCCAGCCAGGCTATCATGGCTTTCTCAACCGCACTTGGACCAGAGCTCACATCCCAGCTAACAGCATTGACGTTGCATAGAGAGGTAAGAAGATCACCTAAATGGGCAAGCGAGCTTGGGCAAGCCGGCATATAGGAGAAGCAATTTGGGTGGTTGAGGCGCATTCGATTATCGAAGACCGTTATGGCTTGTTGAAGGACGTATGAAAGGTCGCAAGGATGCTCATCGGGCATGACCTGATGCTGCATGTCTTGTATCTCATGGGTGCTAAGTTTCCGAACAATGGAATCCGAAGGGGCGGGTGAATTGGGGGTGAGAAGTTGAGTCAAGACAGATTCTGCCTCTTGCATGAGCTGGAACAATCCGTCACCTGCCTTCTCTTCTAATATATTGGAACCCATATTGCGAAATTAGGAAAAGGACCAATTCGCGGGCAATAAGATCGAAGGAAGTAAGCAACAAACAATGACTGTTGTAAAGCTATGCAAAATACGTGATTGATTTGTCGTAAGGGCTTTATAGAGAGAAGAGTAGGTATGGAAATTACTAAGTCATACTATCTATAATATATAGTACGGAATGCGTAGCAAGCTTTTATGTTCCTCCACAATAGTTAGTACGTATCTCCGGGGCGACTTTTGATGTATGAGCAGAAGGAATTTTGAATTTTCTGACGCAATGATCTATCGTTTTCTAGCATGCAGGAATGAGAATTCCTGACAGTTACCGCGCTCTATTGTATTGATTCGCAGGCCAATGCCCAACCCTCTCATATGCCTCCACTTCTTTGCAGGTGATTCCACTTTTCGCAGCCTATGCTTCAAGTAGGTTCACCCCGTGCGTTCCTAGTGATTAAGCCTTACTTGGTGTTCGCATCTCCTCGCTTTTATCCCGGTAATTTAGAGAAAGAAATCTCCTAGAAGCGCCTGATTAAATCTTCCACCGCCGCTATTTTCATTAAAGATACATTCGTATGCTAGTTAATGACCTATACCTCTATCTGCATCTCTACTTATTCAAACATTTGCCCCTGCAACTATATACCTATATTCGTACTTATGTTGGTTGAAAAATAAATGGAATTGATAGCCGCCCGATGTGATAAATATTGATCGCCGTAAATTACTAGCGTATAACCACCTGTTTTTGGTCTCATCAAATTCACTCTTGGCTGTCTCCACAGCGGCACGTTCTCTCATATGCATGAATCCCATCCCTCACTTGGCCTCTTCGTTTCGTTGCTCTGCTTCTCACATGCATAGAAGCCACGTTCGATTTATAACAAGTTCCAAATCAGATGAGCAACCCATGCGATGTCGTGATTTTCTTTTTTTGTTTTACGGTCGCCATATTCATCAGCATATTGTGGTACTATACATATATCTCCTATCATTGCATGGTCTCCATGCTAGCTTAAATTGGCCGGTTGCTAGTGTTGAACACAGATATCCAAAATAGGTCACTTCACTTGCAGCTCTGTCTTACTTATGCTTTACTAGACTCAAAATCTCGATATAAACCATACACGTTTCTCCTCCGGATTCATCTGTTGCAGAATTTCTGACTCGCACCTCTTCACAGAAAGATACGTTGAAACCAGGTTATCACCCAGTATTTGTTTGAGACTTTTATCTGCTTCCAAATTGTCCAGGCTCTCGATCAGCCCACAGGGCATCTTGTTCCTTACGCCAAGTGCGTCCCGCTCTTGGGAGGACATATTGCTAGGCTCAATGGGACAAGGGCCCGCGGTTAGAAGCAAGCGTTGGTTTAGTCCATCTAGTCCAGCTGCTAACAATGCACAAAGTCCCAAATAAGGATTGGCTAGCCCGTCCATCATCTTGATCTCAAATCGCTCATTTGAGATTCGTCGCAAGATTGTCTCTCTGTTTTCCCATCCCCAGCACACATAGTCACCTCCACTCCCGATGCCTGCCACCACCCTGTCGTAACTGATTTCTTGGGGAAGGGTAAAGGCGGAAATGGAAGTAAAATGGTCAAGAATACCAGCGAAAAATGACTCCACTGTTGGTACTTCCCCCTTCTCAGAATTGAGCGATATGTGAACATGGGCCCCAGTACCGGGTTTCTGGGGTGACAATCGGGGATAAAGGGTCGCCCGATATCCGTGCTTAGTCGCAACTTTCATCACAACCTGTCGGGCAATGACCAGAGAATCGACGGCTTTGAGCGGGGCGTCCGGGGGAAGAACAAATTCCCATTGGCCAGGGCCTAATTCGCCATGGAATTGTTGAACCATGATTCCAATGTTTTGCAGGGCTAGTACGGCTTCCTCCAGAAAGCCAAGTAGAGACTCATCTTCACGAGTCATGCTACACCATGAATGATCAACATTTATCGTCTCGTACTCGATATTTCCGTTGGGAAGTGTTCGTTCTCGTAAGAGGCTGAATTCTAGCTCGAATCCAACCAGGACTGAGTAGTTCGACTTTTCCGCAATCAGATTTGCCAAGAAATCCAACTTGGAGCGTGCGCATTCTCCTAAAGGCGATTTGTCTTTATTGGTCCATGATGCCATAACAATCGCCTTGTTCGAATCCAAGAACGGGGAACATGATCGCGGATCAGGTTGTAGAAAGAATGACCCTGTCAAAGTCCCACCATTCGCCACGTTATCGTGAGGAAGAACATGAAGTATGACCTTTGGAACCGAAACACCCTGGTCCGTCTCCAACAGCCGCTTGAAAGCTGGCATAGGAAGCATGCGGACCAGATTCGTGCCAATGTATGTTGTGAAAAGCACCCAAACAAAGTCTACGCCTTTGTGGTCGGCGTAAAACTTTTGCCATTGGGTCAAAGCAATTGATTGTGTCATGTTGATCTGATCAAAATAGAAGAGGGGATCTGGTTGAAATGAAATAGGGACAATCAATCACTGGAAGCCTCGAAGCTCGACTGTGCTGATGGTGCTGGCGGTGCTGCAGAGAAAGCATACCTCCAGATAGAACGCCTGAATTGACTATATGGAAGAATATCACATCGGTATTGTCATGTATTTTCGAACTCGTTTTTAGACCATTTCGCATGCAGATTGCAAGGTGGGGAAACCCCACCCATCCCTGGTGGTTTGGATACATCACTGGGTAATCGTCAAAACCAAACTTTCTGTTTCCCCATGTGGCACTAAAAAAGGAATTATAGAGCAGCTTGTACCTGTGCCTACGCAAGCCACATCCATAGTGTTTAGGTTGTACGAATCAGATCTCACACGTATCTTTACCATTGTATGGTGTGGAAGGATTGAGTAGCTGAATCACACCGACTCTTCATGTATAGTACCTTTGTTTCCAGTCCCCCAGCTGAAACTTGCATTTTTACATGCATGAACTTACGCCAAATTCCAAAAGATCTACTTTCGCACTATACCGAATTTAAATTTAGTACATCATTACACTACTTCAGACTGTTACCAAAACTTCCACTGGCTTGTTGCGGAATGTCTCGGTCGCAGCAACACTTTGGTCGTGTGTTGGTAGATTCCACAAATCACCATTTTCGATAGAGTGGTGGACCTGGTCTCTCGGCTTAGTTATCTAGTGAATGGTACTTTATCGCGGCTACTTAAAGGTGATTTGTATTTATATTCACGCGATGTATTAATGATCTGCAGACCACCCCACAGCCCCTCACTTGTGTTCGCACCCATTTTTCTGACTTTTGCTGGGTTTGGCCTGTTTGCCATTGGTGTACGTTAATTAATCACATGTGCTTCGGGTTAGGAGAACAATTGATATTAATGCACTCTATCCTTAGCGTTCGCCTTCATCCCACAAGGTTATAGATTTGTGACTGATTTACAGATCCCCTGCATAAGTACCTGCGCAATAGGCATAGTGGCTTCTTCTTTTCATTCAAATTACATTCTCTGATCTCCAGCACATCTAGTGACCGAATACATCACGAACACTGGGACTGTACAAAATGGCGGCCCAAGAAACGAATGGTCTCCAATTCGAGCTCCTTGACAAGTACATGAGCTGCCCGAATGATAGCCATAGAGCATGGTGGAAAAAGACCGGGCCTTTACTGGCCAGCTTGATGAGTTCAGCAGGCTACTCGAACCAATCCCAGTGTCAATATCTCATCTTCTTTTACACCTCTATCGTCCCATTTCTGGGACCATACCCTCAAAGGTTCCCCAGTGCCATGACCCACAACGAACTGCCTCTGGAGCTTAGTATCAATTTTCAACAGCTAGGTGGTGCTACACCAGTTGTCCGAGTAGCAGTGGAACCTGTCACCTCCATCTCTGGAACGAAAGAGGACCCATATAATGTCAGCCCTATCCGTGAATTTCTTGATCGCTTGGAAAAGATCAATCCTGAAGGATATGACAGTCGGCTATTTGAGTACTTCTATCCCAAGCACACTTTGAGTGAAATTGAGTGCCAAAAATTGCAATCGAAGAACGAGGCAATACGTGAGCTTTCTCAAGTGTCATTTGGTTTTGATCTAAAGCCAGATGCCATCTCTGTGAAAGGGTACACATTTCCAGGGTTGAAGTGCCATGCGACAGAAGAGGACCTCTGTTCGGTAGTCATTGGATCCGTTCAAGAGTATCTTGGGGATGCAGATCGCTACAAAACACTGGACATGATCAAAGAATATATCGCAACAACTGATTCAAGACTGAACTTTGGATTTGTCTACTCGCACGACTGTGTCACTCCAGAAAAGTCTCGTCACAAGCTATACGGTCGTGCTAAAGACATGTCCTGGAGCAAGGTTGAGGAAGTTTGGAATTTGGGCGGGCGTAATGATTCGCCCGAGTCAAACAAGGGTCTTGATTACTTGCAGAAATTGTGGAAACTGTTGCGGATTGGCGATGGTCCCCATCCACTTGGTCTACATTTGGTGTGGAACTACGAAACCAAGGCCGGTCTCAAAATGCCGGCTACCAAAATTTACTTCCCAGTCTATGGTCTAAATGACCAGGATAATGTGCGAGCTATTTCTCAATACCTCACGCAAATCGGACTCCAAGTCCATGGCAGCGCCTATGAGCGAAATGTGCAAGACTATTTGTAAGTTTCTTGGACAACCCAGTGAGCTGTGCTGTGAACTAATCGGATAAGTCCCGAGTTTGATATAAAACAAACAGATCGCCTCATTTGCTGGGTGTCATTCGCCTACACGGAGAAGACGGGAGTGTATTTAAGTGTTTACTATCATTCTTCACTTGAGTACCGGTCAGCTTTGGGCTTGGCTTGAGAACCCTGAACTTGGTCATATATTGAAGATATATGCTTAGTATCGCTATGAATGTTCTCTCATTCATCATGGAGGCGGATTCTACCAATACGCACTCTGAGGGTCTTTCGTTTTTTAACCTATTAATATATCTATATTCAGTAACTCTCTGTGTTTGGAAAAAACATGTATAGTTGTGAGGAATGGGAAGACAAAAACTCAGATTATTCATACCCAGTGTAGTGGGGAACTATGGCACGCCCTTTGCAGGTGGCTGGGCAATCGGGTATCTGGATTAGTGACCAGCGGGCAAGTTTGAAAGTGGAAAGCTCTAATACTGCTAATGTACTCCTTATGGCGCTTGATCTTCTATACCTCAGAGAGACATAACCAAGTCCTGTCCCCGCCCTGTTATTACTATTCAATTCATAAATTTGATGATTGTGATAGAAATACGAACAAATAATTATTGTGCAGACAATAACGCGAGATAATTCATAATTGAGCGTTGAATCATAAATCATACCATTCCCAGGCAAAGATCAATCCCATTTATCTGCCGCTATGTGAAGACTGCTCGACTTCCATGTATCTTCCGTCTTGAATCGAGACCCTGGAAGTAGTCAGCTAGAGCAACCGATTATGGGCGACGCCCTCAGAGTTTAACACAAAGGGTGTGGGAAAGCCAAGCTTCTGAACAGACCCACCTCCTGATATTGCCCGCGCCGCCAATACCAAAGCCCATGTATCGCACCGATGGCTCTTCTGGATTGGAATCTGCTGTCGCCAAGCTTAAAGACCGGGGCTCCTCATTTATTCCATGTCCGCTTTTAGGTAGCAGGACGTCGCTTCCTTCGATCTTCTTTTTCATTCCGGAATTTGTACCTCGTACTTTGGAATATGGGTTACTTTTCCAACGCCTGAACATTCTTGGCTTTATGTTCGCTGTAAAAAGGGGATTTCCTTCGCTTAAAACCTGTTGTTTCTCAGTCTGGACGGGCTGTTTGTTTTAGTAATCTCTTCTCTTGCCTCAACTGACCTTTGTGGGCCAGGCAACTTTCCTGGGAGAATGAAGCCAAGTCGACTCGATCAATGGATGAATGAAGCAAGCAAGCCAAGAAGTCCTTGGCATGCACTTCATATGAATTATGATTAAAGTTTATCTACAAAAATGTATAGTCAAATTATTACTACCACGCTAGGATTTGAGGATTACACTATGAGGCATTTCTTGTAATTTGACAGATGAGTTCCCATTGGAGTGAAATTGCATATACTGAGCGAGTTCACCTGACGCATTTCTACGCAATGCCTCCATCCAAGCATTTCAAGTCATATGCGAACAAGGAAATTGATGTAGATTTGTTCTGAAGATAAGCGGATGCATTTTGATTGCTCTACTGCTGGGCGGGCTTGGATGGCGCACATGCAGCAAATCAGCTCTCAAAGGATACGGGCCTGTTACTATGGCAGACGTCATCGTTGCTTCGCCGGTAATTCTGTCGCCACCACAACCCAATAATCGAAAGAAAAGAATAGGCTTATCTCCACATTCTGGCCGTCTAAGCTTTAAGACAAGCTTCTTTGGACAGAAAGCGGGGGATAAATATAGTGGGGCCGATAAGGCTTCCTGTCACATACAATGATCAGACCACCACAGCTTTCTATAGCAGGAAATAGGAAACTGGTTACGCCTCCTTATCTTTGTTTCCGTGTGTCATGTATCTTTTTCTTGACATTGAACACTGCAATAATAGCACACAGGAGCCCTCATTGGCTCAGAAGAACAAATATCTTCTTATCACTCGGCGATTCTAGGCATCAATGCTTATCTGGGATTTAGCTTAATATCTGGTCGAAAGACGACTCGCTATTTGGTACAAAATAAGCCACAAATGATGAGCAGGCTCACAATATGGGGCTTGATTGGTATAATAGATGACCAGTAGTTAATGAATAATTTGAGAAACCATGTAGTGATTGATTTTTGACTGCATAAGGGGTCCAAGCTGCATATATCTCCCCTACCTCCATATTTGAGAACCCACTCTGTCTGAAAGAATCCCCACTGACCCCAATATATCGATCTGGTAGTGCTCGCATTATTTTGGGCCTACCGTCAGCAAAGGATCAAGATGTCAAACTCAACTTTGACAGATGCAGATCCAGAGTAAGTCAACTTGCTTGGATGCTGTTTGTAGAAATGATCGTGTCCTAACGGCACATCAAATAGCTGGCTTAACAAAGGAGATCAAGCATGGCAACTTACAGCAGGTACACTGGTGGCACTCCAATCAATTCCGGGTCTTGCGATTTTGTATGCAGGTTTTGTGAAAAAGTAGGTTGTGGATATTCGGAAGTCTGAAGCTTTCCCCGCAAGGCTAACAGGGATTAGAAAATGGGCAATTAACTCCGCGTTTATGGTATGATGCAAGAGTGATTGGATGCCGTTATTGGATCGAGACAAGTTAACAAAAGAAAGGTTTTTTATGCATTCTCCGCCACGCTCATATGCTGGGTCATCTGGGCCTACAAAATGGCCTTCGGCAAGCAATGGGGCAAGTTCCCTTTGGTTGGAACACCTGGTCCTGTTTTGACAATGCAACAAAATTTGGGCCAGGCCACCCTGCCCGCGGCTGGTCTCTCCACCAACTTTAATCTGTCGACGATGATTTACTTCCAGTTCGTTTTCGCCGCCATCACTGTCATAATCTTAGGCGGATCCTTGCTGGGCCGGATCAATCTTCTGGCTTGGATGATATTCGTGCCACTATGGATCACATTCAGCTACACTGTTGGGGCATTCAGGTTGGCTTCATACGTTCGCGATTGAGTTGGTGGGATAGACTGACAATTATTTTAGTCTCTGGGGAGGAGGTTTCCTATATAATATGGGTGTTCTGGATTATTCGGGCGGATATGTTATCCATCTCAGCTCAGGTACTGCGGGTGAGTAAACAAGGAGTGAATGCCTCGTCGTTATTAAGTGAGATATGCTAACTCCACACTCGACCTAGGCTTTACGGCAGCATTCTGGCTAGGTCCTCGCTTGCAACGTGACCGCGATTCTTTTTTTCCAAACAATATCTTGCTTATGTTGGTTGGTGCGGGGATTCTTTGGGTATGCTGGAATGGCTTCAATGGCGGTGATCCTTATGCGGCAAGCCCCGATGCAGGCGTTGCTGTGCTTAATACAAATATCTGCACTGCTATGAGTCTGTTGGTTTGGACTACACTCGATTTTATCTTTTTCAAGAAGCCATCCGTGATTGGTGCTGTGCAAGGAGAAATTACGGGTCTGGTTGCAATTACCCCCGCTGCAGGGTTCGTCACCGGCTGGGGTGCTATCATTATTGGAGCCTGCTCAGGTTCCATCCCATGGATATCGATGAATGTCATTGGAAGGATGAAATGGATGAAAAAGGTCGACGATGTTAGTAAGTATAACATTCTGCCCTACTCTTGATCCTCTGGTTGGTTAACAGATGTCTTAGTGGGCGTGGTCCATACACATATGGTTGCCGGATTCATGGGCGGTTTCCTCACTGGCATATTTGCTACAATCGATGGATGTGCTGCATTCGGCCTTACGAACCCCGGTGGTGCAATCGAGGGTAATGGCAGGCAAGTTTGGCTGCAGATTGTGGGTGCATTGTTTATTATTGGCCTGAACTTGTTTATGACCAGCCTGATATGCCTCTTCATCAAGTTTGTCTTGCGTATACCATTACGGTTGAAAGAGCAAGAGCTTCTAGTTGGTGACGATGCAGTTCACGGTGAAGAGGCATACGCGCTATTTTTCGAGGGCGAAAGAAGCCATATCAGTCTACAATCGACAGGGTTGGAAAGTGGCCATATTATCGATGCCCACAGTCCTGTGAACCATGAGGGGAGTGGTCAAGAAACTCCTTCCACCCCAAGTGCTGCTAAGGTTGCCAGAAAATTATCATAACTTGGCAATTTTGATTAGAATACTAATCTCTTGCAAAGTCAAGAGACTGTTGTGGCCAAGGCATGTCAGGTGCCTTCAGTTGATATCTCTCTCTCTTCATCAAACATAGCTCGATCGATCAACCTCTTCCTCGCTCCAACCATACCTCCTGCTTTGTAAGAATGCCTTCAAGGCAACAAGTAAACGTTTGTATACAGGTGTCACGTATGGGGATGTTTCGTCTTCAATGTGATTTCCGTATTGGGCCTAGTGTATGCTGTGCAGGTGGCGGATACGAAGGCGGTGAAGCATAAATTAGATGACTCATCCTGTTCGTCGTAGCCTCACGAGCAATAAGCCTTTGGAGGCAACTCAACCTTCAGATTTTGATCTGTACAAACCCCATTCAGCCCTTGCCTTGTAGGCAACATTTTTATTGCTCTCTGTCTTGAGTGCCTCTTGTCTGTTGGTAAAAGTGGGTAGTACAACACCAGCGTTACCCGCACGACACGCCCTTCCAGAGACAATTAGAATCCGATGGAAGCTTGAGTGAATCATTCCCCTGTCGGGTTTCAGAGCTTGTTTACGTGTTCAATTTGCACGGAACACTGCGTGCTATTATAAAGCTAAGAAGAGACCCTTCCGTTCAATTCTGACGTTTTGAATTGAGGGTGGCTCTAGACACTATACCCCGCCAAAGCCGTACAATTTCCAAACTTGACAGGGCAATATCAACAACCCTCCAAGCGGGAATTCCTTCCTTTTGAGCCACGGCTTCGTGCCGTTTATCATTCTTTTTTTTTTTTGTATTGATGGCGGAGGTATAATCCTGACCCGGGTTTATCTCATCTCTGGCTCTCCCGAGGTCCCAGGCCAACGCCAAGATGTCCATGTTCAGACCAGCTGGAGAGATATCCTCATCAGAATCTGAATCTGAATCCGAAATAGACTCGGATCCCAGCAATGGGGGACAAGATGAACGGAGTAGATCAAGTGAACGCTCGAGAAAGAAGCTAGACTCAGAAGGATGGGACGCGTCAAGTTCACTTGAGGATGTCTCGGCGCTATCCCAGGGCGCTATGGAGACTAATATAGATCACCATGCAAATGTCATGACAGCTGCATTACTTGAGTTTTACTGTCAAAGTCGAGCTATCGACATCCTCAATGCCCAGCATGGCTCCAGCCGAAATTTCACCCGTCACAGCCCTGAGGTCCAATACCTGGGAAAGCAGTTATACAAATTCAAATCGCAATTCTTGTCATCGCATGGTGTCATGCCAGAAGGCATTGAAAATGAAGAATTGGGTCCCACGAGACAACAATATCGAGATAATCTCGACTTGCTGGGTATTACTGCCCTTGAGAAGATCGATTTGAATTCATCTATGCGCTCACCCATCGAGGGTCGTGATGAGCTCGCGCTGGTTTCAAGACCACCGCTCAACCATCAGGAAGGAGGCGAACATACCAACAGGTTTTGGCGAACAGAGGGGGATAATTTGCAACTTCCGCCCATCGAGCGTATTGATGGTCTTGGAGGCATTCCCAGCATTCCAAGAAATCTATCAGCCTCATCGATACCCCTGTTTGGAAGTTCGCCAGTCAGCGTCCCGTTATTCAGCGGTCCGGCTGGTCCACAATATAACCACATGTCGCGGTATTCCGTCGAATTCAGTGAACTCAAGATTCTGGGCCGGGGATCATTCGGCGAGGTTTATCAGGTCAAAAACCACATCGATGGTCAGGAATATGCCGTCAAGAAGATTCCGCTCAGTCAGCGAAGACTTGACCAGTTACAGTTTGGCGGTCAGAACCAGTTAGAGAGCATCATGAAAGAGATTCGAACACTTGCTCGCCTGGAGCATTCGAATATCGTTCGATACTATGGCGCTTGGGTTGAACAGGCACATGTCTCGAGCAATGTGCCATTACAACCAAAGCCCCAGCCTAGATACGAGCCTTCACACACTCATGAGCCCAACTTTGGTGGAACCAATGAACCAAGCATGGGCATCGTCTTTGAACACTCCGAGAATTCCACTATGGGGTCATACATGAGCTCTGTGCCCGACGAGCATGGTTTCCACGACAGAATCGAACGATTAGATAGCCATGCAACATCATCCTCCCGTCACACTAGGAATGGTACAAATGTTGAGCTGGAGGATGAGGATGATATCGAGTCTGTACCTCGAAATTTCGACAACCCTTCTTATGGCCAGACATCCTCGTTCGGGGAGACCGATGATATTTTCACGGATGGCATAAGTCAAGATCACTCGAAGATGGTACAACGCCGCTACGGACCCGGCCACCAACCGCCAGCAGTCATTCTCCATATTCAGATGTCGCTCCACCCGATTTCTCTGAATGCCTATCTCAATCCTCAATCACCCGAAAGGAGCAGCAAGACCGAGACCCTGTCCAGGCGGCATTGCTTCCATCTGGTGCCATCTTTGCGACTTATCTTAGACATTGTCTCCGGAGTCGAATATCTCCACTCAAAAGGGATCGTACACCGCGATCTGAAGCCTGCCAACATTTTCCTCTGTGCTCCCGAGAGTTATGCTCTAGAGAGCTGCTCAAAATGTTGCTCTGGTGGCGAACCTCTGACCCACTACTGCCGTCCTCGAATTGGTGATTTTGGCCTTGTCGCGGATGTTTCGCGTCTGAATGAAGGCTCGGCAGATGGTGTGGTGACTCCATTCCGCGAATGTCCCAAGATCCAGCGCGTTGTCGGGACCGAGTTCTACAGACCCCCTACCAACGCCAGTTCATCAAATTCAGAGTCTGGGTACTTGGACGAATACAGGATTGACGAAAAGCTTGATGTGTATGCTCTTGGAGTCATTCTATTCGAGCTTCTCTACCAACTCAACACCAGAATGCAGCGACAGATGGTCTTAAATGACCTGACTCGCGGATCAACCGTTCTGCCCGAAGACTTTTCTTGCAGGATTGATTATGGTGAGATAAAGCTGGACACCGGAGAGCTCGTGGCTGACTCCTTGATGACTTGCATCAAAGGAATGTTGACGACACAATCACAGCTGCGGTGGACTTGTCAGGATGTGAAGGAGCATTTGCGTCGGATCTACAAATCTGTCAAGAAACTAGAGCAAGGGAGCGGATAGCTTGTTTTCATGCATTGCGGATGTCCACATTGGAATTTGATGATTTGAAATGCATAATGAGCGCACATGTTTCCTGTCTTGTTTCCACTAAATGGAACTGAGCACGTCGATGCGGGTGCAACCACTCCAATCTATTCTACTTAAGCAACACCCACCATTAGTAGACACACAATCTTCCGATTCCAAATGTTTTCATAATTCAAGTAAATGAGCATCCTACTAACACTACACCCACATTGCATCATCGTCATTATATCCCTGAATAGTACAGAGCAGCGATCCGCCAGCTTTCTCCTTCAACACACTCTTTTCCTCCCTGAGCACCTCAATCAGGTGCTTAATGACAAGTTTCTGTCCGCATATCATATCGAACACAATATGCTTAATCTGATGCTTTGTCGGCATGGCTTTAAACGCGTCTCTCCACCCTGCCATCAGTTCAGCGATGTTCGGGCCAGGATTCCCAATCTTCTCGTCGGGTGTCAGGTTTACACCAGAAAGAGGATAGATGATGCAAACACGTAGTTTTGTTGCGTCTTCAATCAGACCATATTCGTTAATGAAAACATGCTGAAGGGCTGAGGGATCTTGGAAGACGACAGTACGATGGCTATCATCATCACGGATGGACTCGAGGGATGTGGGAGTTTCTTCCTTTGTAATTGGGTTATAGTAGAGAAAATTGACGGGCTTCTCATCAGGCTTCACGAGAAGTACTTCGGGTTCCATTTGCGTGAAATCCATAAATTGCAAAAGACAGTGGTGATTACTGCTAGAACACAAGGAAATTAACCTCGGAAGAGAGGGGGATCTGCTATTGTTATATGAAAGAGCACAATGTGAGGCGTCCGCCTACGATCAGTCGCACCCTAGGAATTAGCGTCTCTAGGGCTCGTAAGATATAGATTGGAATTAGCATGGGCTCAATCGCCTTATCTTTGTCGGTCTACCAATCCTCTCAAGCTAAGTAGACAAAAATCATAGAAAAGCACTAGTCTAACCCATTGTAGTGGCAGAGCTACGTATGCAGTGTAAACAGCCAATGAGAACTCGAACCACGTGAGCTTTAGAGAAAAATAATAGGAATTGCACCATATTAAAGGTATTAGGCAAAGCGCAGTACACAAATTATCAAGTACATATCAAAAAATTATTCAATCCTCTGGATTTATGTGTTAAGTGAGGTGTTCAATATCACTGCGTGGTGTTCAGTCAACAGCCTCCAAACATGTACATACCCGTTAATGCACCACATTCGGGCCTCGGTTTGACTGCAGATCTCCCTCTATCACAAGTTCCCCCGCATCAACCAAACCTTCAAGACTACTCAGCTCAGCAGTTCAAAATGTAGCTCCAACCACCATTTTCTACACTAAGCAACACTGAAATAAACAATCATGGCACACTCTCTCCGTGCCCCAACGGCTCCATACAGCGAGCCCCTTCTCCCCCAACTCGACGTCCGCAACCCATATTACACCGATCTACACCACAACCTTCGCGCCTGGATCCGCGATTACGTTGAAACATCTATCGCGCCCTATGCCCAGGAATGGGAAGCCGCAGGCCAAGTCCCCGAGGAAGTACGGCGACGCCATTGCGAACTGGGATTCGGCATTGTACATCCCCTGACTACTGAGGAACATGCCGCTGGCCTGTCGCTGCCGGGCAATGTACCGCGTGATCAATGGGATACCTGGTGCTCGCTCATCTTGACAGATGAGTTGACGCGTGTGGGGTTCGTTGGGGTTGTCTGGGGGCTTGGTGCGGGGAATGGAATCGGGTGTCCGCCCATCGCCAAATTCGGCACGCCTGAGCAGCAGCAACGGTGGCTTCCTGGCGTTGCGAAGGGGGATATCCGGTTTTGTCTGGGCATTACGGAGCCAGATGGTGAGTTCGTGTGTTTTTCTGAAGCTATAGTACTCTGGCGATTCTAATATCTTTCTATCTGTGTTGTAGCTGGCTCTGATGTGGCCAATATACGCACTACGGCGAGACGCGATGGCGATCATTATATCGTCAACGGAGCTAAGAAATGGATCACCAATGGTATCTGGGCGGATTATTGCACAGCTGCTGTGCGGACCGGTGGTCCTGGACGGTCGGGTATTAGTTTACTGGTCATTCCTCTCGCAACCGAGGGCGTTACCTGTAGGAGAATGTTCAACTCTGGTGTGAACGCGAGCGGTATGGTTGACACAGCCAACATCCAGCCCTCAGATCCAACTGACCATCTTCCGCTAGGATCCACTTTCATTGAACTGGACGAGGTTCGTGTACCCGTGGAGAATCGTATCGGAGAGGAGAACAAGGGCTTCCCACTCATCATGTCAAGTGAGTCGCGTCCGTTCTTCAATGGATTTCATTGTCTAATCTTTTTCAAGATTTCAACCCAGAGCGCCTAGCACTAGCCTGCGCCTCTCTCCGATTAGCCCGAGTCTGCGCGGAGGACGCATTCAATTATGCAGTCCAACGCGAAACGTTTGGCTCTCCTTTAATCCAGAGACAAGCGATCCAATCTAAGATCTTCAAGTTTGGGTTGATGATTGAACCCGCCTATGCCTTTATGGAGCAGCTTGTTCACATCCTGGAACTCACCAAAGATCGCCCTGTGGACGATGTCAAGATCGGTGGTATGACCGCCTTGTTGAAAGTCATGTCGACAAGGGCTCTAGAGAAGAGTGTACGAGAGGCACAGCAGATATTTGGGGGCGCGGGGTATAACAAGGCTGGCAAGGGTGCCCGTGTTGAACAGATTAGCCGTGATGCTCGGGTGCACGTTGTCGGTGGTGGCAGCGAAGAGATTATGCAGGGACTTGCGCTTCAGGAAGAGACAAAGGCCTTGCATTCACGACGCAGGGCTCTTGAGAAGAAGCAGTCAAAGATTTAAACTTGACCAAGTATAAAGCTCGGTCGATATTTACGTACTTTTGCTTTAGGGGTTTGCGGTTCAATCTAATACTTGGAAAGCTACAAACTTCAAACATCACGAATTCGAGGAAGGTATAATGCAGAGAAAGAGATTGAGGTGAAAGTAAGATGAAAGAGCAAACGATTTATTTTCTATTTTCTTCTGCCTCCTTGTATGCAGCGCTACAGCTCGTCGTCAATTGCAGAACATCGTTGGTCACTTTATCACGTGATAAGCTTAATCAGTTGTCTTATCGGCATGTGACCCAATCCGCGTAAAGGGTGTCACGCTTCGACGCGACTACGACACGCTTTAAGCAGTTGCCCGCCCAACCCATTTTCTTCTTCATACACCTTGGATTCTTCGGCTTTCGTGCCTCTACATGTCTCTTTAACCGAATTTCACAATGCCAGACGCTACGATGCCCCACAAGCGGGTATTGGTCGATACGAACCAAAATGCCCGCAACGGCGTCGCATCTGCTAATGCGTTAAAAAAGCGAAAGCTGGAAAATCAACCTTCATCCGAGCTTAAACCACCCATGGCGTCATTTCAAAGGAAAGGTTTTGGTTCAAGTCAACCACAAAAGAGTCAGTTCGAGTCGGAAGTGCTGGAGAAATTCACACAGGACATCGGAGACTTGAAAGAGAACAACGCGGAAAAGGACCAACAATGGGAACGCCCGCCGCTCCCTCAATGGGACCCAGCGAAGGAAAATGTTTGCTTCCAGCAAATTGACGCTGAGGAAGGAAGACTCCCTCGCGGAGATGTCATGGCTGTCCGGCTCTTTGGTGTCACAGAGGTAAATTGTCGCGATACAGAACCCCCTACTGCGGGGCATCAAATCTAATGAAAGGACTAGGCTGGTCAATCGGTTTTGCTTCATGTCACCGGATTCCAACACTACCTTTACATTGCCGCTCCTGTCGGCTTCACCGAAGCGGATTGTGATCCATACAGGGCTTTTTTAGAGACTAAGATTGCGCAACCATCAAGGGTCATCGAGAAAGTGGAGGTCACATTACGGGAGAACATCTATGGTTTTCAGGGAAATAAGAAGAGCTGGTACCTCAAGATCACAGTTGCTGATCCTAAGTTCATTGCTAAAGTGCGCTCTTTACTGGAGGGCGGCGGATCTGGCATGAATTACAAGGGCTTGTGGAGCAATATGGACTCGGGGGTCCTCACTTTCGACAATATTCAATACCTTTTACGATTCATGATCGATACCGGGCTAGCCGGAATGGCCTGGGTAGAGGCGAAGGCAGGCAAATACAAGCTTTTGCCCGAGCAAGACAAGTTGTCGAACTGCCAAATTGAAGCTATCGTCGACTACCGTGATATGATCGCCCATCCACCAAACGGCGAATGGGCAAAAATGGCCCCTCTTCGTGTTTTATCATTTGATATTGAGTGTGCTGGCCGACAGGGCATTTTCCCGGAACCGAACGTGGATCCGGTAATCCAGATCGCGAATGTTGTTACGAGATACGGAGAAGAAAAGCCTTTCATTAGAAATGTGTTCTGTCTCAACGAGACAAGTCTCATCGTCAACACCCAGGTTTTGGAGTACACAAAAGAGGAGGCAATGCTGATGGCATGGCAAAACTTTGTGGAGAAGGTGGACCCTGATGTGATCATTGGATACAATATTGCAAACTTCGATTTTCCTTATCTTCTTGATCGCGCCAAACATCTCAAGTGCCACCAATTTCCCTATTGGACTCGATTGAAGGCCATGAAAACCGAGGCGAAAGAGTCCAGCTTCTCTAGTAAGCAGATGGGCAACCGAGAAACAAAAGCAACGAACACCAACGGTCGAATTCAACTGGACTTGCTCCAGCTAGTGCAGCGTGATCATCATTTGCGAAGCTACACCCTCAACTCTGTGTCATACGAATTCCTGGGGGAGCAGAAAGAAGATGTTCACCACACTATGATCACGGAACTGTTTAATGGAACCCCTGATTCTCGGCGCCGTTTGGCAGTGTACTGCTTGAAGGATGCTTATTTGCCGCAACGACTGATGGACAAACTAATGTGTCTGGTCAACTACACGGAGATGGCGAGAGTTACGGGTGTCCCTTTCAACTTCCTCCTTTCTCGAGGTCAGCAAGTCAAATTCATCAGTCAGCTGTTCCGGAAGGCACTTGAACAACAGCTCGTCATTCCAAACCAGAAAAGCCAGGATGAACAAGATTATGAAGGTGCCACGGTCATTGAACCCAAGCGTGGATACTACGGCGTGCCTATTGCAACCCTGGATTTTGCGTCGCTATATCCCTCTATCATTCAAGCGCATAACCTCTGCTACACCACCCTCCTTAACAAGACCGCCGTTGAGAAAATGGGTCTTGTAAAAGATGAAGACTACATTGTCACGCCGAACGGAGATATGTTCTGCACGACCAAGGTTCGCAAGGGTCTTCTGACACAAATTCTTGAGGAACTGTTAGGTGCACGTAAACGTGCAAAGAAGGAACTGGCCATTGAGACTGACCCGTTTAAGAAGGCTGTGCTGAACGGTCGACAGCTTGCCTTGAAAATTAGCGCAAACAGTGTGTATGGTCTCACTGGTGCCACAGTTGGCAAGCTTCCTTGCCTGCCCATTGCCAGTAGTACAACGAGTTACGGTCGTCAGATGATTGAGAAAACCAAGCAAGAGGTGGAGGAACGATATACCATTGCCAATGGGTATTCCCATGATGCCCAGGTCATTTATGGTGATACTGATTCTGTCATGGTCAAGTTCGGTGTCACCGAATTGGCTGACGCGATGAAGCTTGGTGAGGAGGCGGCAGACTTTGTCTCATCCAAGTTCATTAAGCCTATCAAATTGGAGTTTGAAAAGGTGTATTTCCCATACCTTCTGATTAACAAAAAGCGATATGCCGGTTTGTACTGGACCAACACCAAGAAGCACGACAAGATGGATACCAAGGGTATTGAGACCGTGCGACGTGACAACTGTCTTCTTGTCCAAAATGTCATCGAAACCGTTTTGAACAAGATTCTCATTGACCGGGATGTCGATGGTGCTCAAGAGTAAGGGAAAATGACATATCTTCCATGTTGAATCCACGCTAACAATGCCATAGATACGTTAAATCAACTATCTCTGATCTCCTGCAGAACAAGGTTGATATGTCCAAGCTGGTCATTACGAAAGCCTATGCGCAAAAGGAGTATACCGCTAAGCAAGCACACGTCGAACTTGCCAAGCGCATGGCCAAGCGCGACGCTGGTTCCGCCCCGGCCCTCGGTGATCGTGTGGCCTATGTAATGATTCGTGGTGCCACCAATTCTAAAAACTACGAGCGAGCCGAAGATCCTATCTACGTGTTGGAGAACAACGTCCCCATCGATACCAAATATTACCTCGACAACCAACTTGCAAACCCCCTTGGTCGTATTTTCGAGCCTATTCTAGGTGAGAAGAAGGCCAACCAACTCCTGAATGGAGAACACACTCGATCCATCTCCGTTGCTGCGCCTAGCTTGGGTGGTCTCATGAAGTTTGCGAAGAAAACTCAAACTTGCATGGGCTGCAAGAAGCCGCTGTCTGGCAAAGAGGAAATGGCCGGCGCGGTTTGCGAAAACTGCCGGCCTCGTCTTGGTGAGCTGTACACCAAGACTCTGACCAAGGTTTCGGATCTGGAGGTGCGGTTTGGTCGTCTGTGGACACAGTGCCAGCGATGCCAAGGCAGTCTTCACTGCGAGGTTATCTGTTCATCGCGTGATTGTCCCATTTTCTACATGCGCATGAAAGCAAAGAAGGATGTTGAGGACTCGCAGAAGGAGCTGTCTCGATTTGACTTTGATGCTGGATCATGGTGATGACTGTATGTGTATTTTGTTGTTTACTGCAGCATTTCTCTTTGCAATGGGTCGGGGCGTATCTTTTAGGCTGGCGTTGGAATATGTACACATGATACTGCATGATAATCGATATCAAAACACTCGCGATTTCAACTGTTATGAAAACCTTGCATTCAGTCCAAAGACCTATATAATCTGTAAATTGCCAAAAGGGCGCGCATCACTGGCCCTAAGAATCTGTAATCTGTAGGTCCAAAGTGGATCCCTCTTGGCGCGGAGAAGCTTCCATCCCCGCCGATCCCTTCAAGATTTCTAACATCGTCCCTTCCATGATGATACCCCCAGGCTATACCACCATGGACTCTGCTGGAGATCAAAACGGGAGCAACCGACATTCCATGCCGCATGACTTTGCGACAAATGGCTCTCCGGTTCCTTGGGCAGAGGTATGTCGTCATGACTTGTTCTCCGCGGCCGCGTCAAACGCAACCACAATGCAAGCTCCCGTCGCTTAATTCTCATTTTGGGACCAGAGGCCTCAGTTACTGACACGGAATCTCCTATTTATGCAGATCTTCTCTCGGCATGAATCAGTCCTCTCATCCCACCTCCAGATGCTCGATGAAGTAAAGGGTCATGTCTCAGACGATGAGGCTCTTCGGACCGTATCCTCGATGCTCAATAAGACGATTCAAGCGATGAATCAGCTCAAGGTTATCCGGAAACACACAGTATGTTCAACAAGATCCGATCAAAAGGAGGTTACTTACGGCTAACACTGTATGCCTTAGTTAAACAGTACGTTGTCAGAAAATCCTGCCTCAAAAGCCCTCGATGCGCACGCCCACACGAGCACAATCCCCAGAGCCCAGCCATATCATGACATGAAATTAACGCAAATTTTGCAGAACCAAACTCCAATAATCCCTTCCAATCCACCTCCACCACACCTAAAACACGTGCCGCAGAGTCCCCAACCCCGCAATCCACAGATACAGAACATACCGCGCGTCGCAAGCGATCTCGCACCGACAAGGATATCGAGCCTAGAGTCCCGAATGCTCCAACCGACGATGCCCGTGCTTCCAAGCGCAAGCGCGATATATCGTCCTATCAACTTCCAATCGACACTCCAGACGCCAACGAGACAGAAGACATATCTGAAGAAGTCCAGCGACGATTACGCATCAAGGAAGAGCGGCGCCGGAAAAAAGAAAGCTCACAACCGGAGAAGCGGAAGCGGGACAGTATGATTTCGAACGAAAGTACATCGCCCGGCCCATCACGGCATCGAAAGAAGAGGATTAGAGTAGGTGATGAGATGGGCTTGGTGGAATTGGCCAGTGGTTCCGCGACTGAAGGAGGTAGAACTAAGAAGTTGAAAAACCTGCGGTAGATGGGACTCGTGTCCCTACGCTAATCTTTGGGCACTAATTCATTGGATTATGGACCACACACTGATTGGATCGTCCATACATTCAATTCTTTGGGCTCTTGTATAAATATCGATACCCAACATTATTACAACTCCATGCTTCAAATTGACTATCTAGATCTCGCAAGTATGAGTAATGAAAGATATGTATTCAAGTAAAAATTCCGTGACAACAATATATTGGGCTCTAAATAAACACACCTTGTTTCAGGCATCTGCACGTCCTCGATCAATCCAAATCCAGGCTGGCTTTCTGAGTCCCAGGAGTGTCGTCGACGATTTCACCGTATCTTACCCGTTCCCTCCCTTTTCAGCAGCAAAGCAACATTGGCATTTGCTGATACCCTGTGTCCCCGCAGGAGTGGTGCATTATAGGCTCTGGCTGTTTCAATCAGACTCAGCGTCATGGTGCGACCAAGCTGCCAATACGCATACGATACCACACCTTTCCTCCCTCTGCACTAAGTAATAGCCTTCTTTCTCTGTATACGACTCTTGAGCGATATCCTACATCAAGCTTTGCAACATGGCACAGGGTATTCCCCACCAAAGTCGCATCTCATCTGTGACGTGATATGGTTTTTCTGAAAACCGACTTGACCAATATACACATAGTACCTCCTATCTGGCCCTACAGCCAGGCCCTCGGCGCATTGGTTATTGTATTGAGGGGGCGATATTGAATTGAGGGTCCCGAGGGTTGAGTTTTTTTTCATTGAAAAAGGGTAACATTATCGAGATATCGAAAATGTATCCAACCAGACTCCTATTATGAATCCTATCGGATGCCCCATTTGCCAACAGGTATATATAAGAACACTGTATTTAGGGCTGAATGCTTCGTTAGCTATTGATATATTATATGAGGACCGGGGATCAGCTTCTAAGCCTACTATAATACTGTACTCATTGGTTATGGTAATCAAATTCTGCGATATTAGCTGCCGTAAGGACTATTACTTGGTCACAGATAACATTACCTTAATCAAGATATCAATTCGCCGATGACATCCACTCATTAAGATTCATAATGTTCGTGCCAAGGGATCAATCAGTCCACTAACCTTACTTCATAAGTAGGCCAGAAATAGGAGTGAGCTGGACACCGAAAAAGCGACCGCGTCACGCCTTACCTTCTTAACCACCCATAATACCACCTAAATGCACCTAATCCTCTTAAATTCAATCTAGTAAGAAAATAGGATACCACTAGCTATTGAAGCTATCGAAAATCAATAGATCACCTCTTTATCGTCAAGTAGCACGGCGATTGAACGTACGGTGCTCAACCCTCCACGTTAGACTCTTTAGCTATACCCGCCCAAAATTAGTGCAGAAAATACGTTAAAAGGCACCTAGAGCTATCAAGTCGCTTCTGAAGGCCCCATTAACAAGCGCTCGAGGTTCGAGGATCCGAAGCCGATTTCTGGATGGTTTGGTCGTGCCCAAAAGGATCCTTCATTATTTTCCACCCCGAACTTTGACGAGGCCTGTTTCGCGATGGGTTTGATCGCGACAGCTAAGATAATAGACCGGGCTTATACCGAGTAAAATTACTTTTATAGCCTAGAAATCGCTAGTAGGTAACTGCTCTTGGGTACATAATCGCTGTGTGGTGGGCTTTACCTCTATATATTATTTTCAAAGGTAAAGTCTATATTGAAGGCCAGTTTGGCGGCCACCCACGCGATGTTCGCATTAAGTCAGTCCTAATAGGCTCGGAAAGGTTTATACTCCTTTGCTTCTCTCGTACAAAGGAAATATCGACTTTTGTTGCTTGACGATTACGAAATCTAATTGAACATAATTATTTGACAAGATTTGCAGTCAGAACGATATCATCTCAAATCATATGGTTTCCTATTCATCGCACCTTTTCCATCTATGTAAGATGAAAACAGCCGGCGCCATCGCATCTCCATTCACCTAGGGACAAATCTCTATCACTTTAGATTCGGTTATATTAAACGGTTATATTTATGCATACACCTACTCAACGTGCCCACCCGGCTATTTCAGCTGTCACATCATACAATAAGGGAAGCTCTTAGATAAATGACAACCCCATGCTGATATTGCCATTGAAATATCATCCCAATAACCATACCTTAAGGGGTTTCATGGCCAGCAAGACGACCATGGAAATGCTTCTGGCTTGTCGACCGCTTACCGAAGTTCTCACATCCCGAGTTCTCAGCGCCCCACATTTTGGCCACATGTGGAACCCGCGAATATCCTCTCAGCCACTCATAACCTGCGATCCAGATGGAAAAAAAATTCACAACCACGCAAAAAGGAAATGCCAGGTTAATCCTGAAGAGAAACCGAACGCGGGGGTCGAACCCGCAACCTTGAGATTAAGAGTCTCACGCTCTACCGATTGAGCTAGCCCGGCTTGCTTGTTGAAGACCGGAATTATTAAGCCGTACAAGTGCCAGATACAAGTCTGAATTGAAGTCAGGCATAGAAAAGTGGACCGCACTCTCGACTTAATGAAATTATGGCAGGTAAGTATGACTGGGGAACTGAACATGCTATCATGCATCTAGGCAGGTATCCGGGTAGAAAGGTACGGGATTTATTCTCAAAGGCATATTCGAAGACCGGAGGTGAGTTCAAGGCATATAAATTACTGTTGTAGTCACATCTAGAGTATACTAGTAAATAGTCACTCGCAATACATGTGACAAAATTAGAACAGTGCACAGTTTACGAGGTGGTTGAAGAGTAAACCCGATAAGGTTTCGGCCGTTACACGTCGTCGTTGTGTTTTCAAAGCTTTGAGGGGCATGCATTTCGCTACAAGTCACATCAAACAGCCCCAAAAATGCGACCCTTGGCATGGTTGAGTATTGTCGCAGGACGTGCCGCACCAAATTATGAGAAATCTCAAAGCAACCACCAACGCCACGTTTTCCGACCAATACGAATACAGCATATACACATAAAGTATGCATGTATAAAGTCAGCATTACAGACACTACCAGCACCAGCACAGCCTCATGTTGACGTAGGATCCCCCACCAAACCCTGCCCAGCCACGATCGGTAAGTCGGATACACACGTCGCGACTGAGCCACGGGAAGCAGGAGTTACTAAAAATAAAGCGAACGATTTGCACGAATGACAAAGCTTACCCGAAGCTTAGCGCAGGGCTGAGTGGGGCCGGAGTTTCCGTTCATCAACACGTAACGGAGCGGCAATTGAAATCTGAGCCGTGGATGGCTCAGGCACCAACAATACTCCCTAATATCCATGGAATGTAGACGGTTAATCATTTAACACGTTGGATAACTCGGTATCCAAGGTTCTTCATAATGGAAACTTACAGGGAAGATGTGGCTGAGATCGACAAACCAACAGCCATTCACATACCTTCATGCAGATTACGCATGATCATGACGACGCCAGGGCCTCCGAACCAACCGGGTGGAGACGTGTATCAGGGTTTTCGAAGGGCCACTACATCGGTGGGGTTGACATAGTAATTTAGTGGGTTTGGCTTTGCCATTGGTGGTACCCTTAGCGCCGTCAAATACCGATGCTTGCACTACGTACATGGGTCTCGGAGTTGGAGTTTAACCTCATATAAAGAAACCTCCTCCCCGCCTTTTCCCTCTTTTTCCTTCACATCTCCAACTTACATCATTTAAGCAAAAATAAGCTTTTCTATACTTTCTTCAACTTTCTATCTCAAAATGTTCGGCAACGGTCTCTTTAACTGGTTCTCGTCCCCTAAGCAGGAGTCTGCCCCCGCCACCTGGGACGCTACTACTGCTACCGTGCAGAACCAGCAGCCTACCAGCCCCGATGCTCCTTCCACTGAGCGCGTTGTCTCTGAGCAGCCTGTATGTGATCACCTCAGCCTTTATCCATCTTTGTTTCCTGAATTAATCATTTCATAGAACTCCCAAGAGAACATGATGAAGCTGCGTGGTGGTGGTGCCGGCGACATTTGCTGTGGCGTGTGAGTAACCCCGCGCGTTTCGCCGAAACACAAGAGGTTCATACTGATTCAATCTAGTTGCGCTGGTCTTCTCTGCTTCGAGTGCTGCGAGGACTGCTGCTAAGCGTCCACCCAATTCACTCCAACGATCGACGCGATCGAATAAACCATTATTTTTACGATCTAATGACGGCGTGAATGTGATTGCGACACGTGAATGTGATTGCGACAAAGAGGACGATCCTTATAATTGACTTTTTCGAAAGCGACGGACCGCAAATGGGCTTGGAGTCCATCTAGGCAACTGGATCGGACACGATTCCTCGCCGAACTGATGACAATGGTGGTACCCATGGAAATCATTTGAGGGGCAGTCTCTTTCTTTATCTCTGGCTTGATCTTTATATTATTGTGCCATTATGCCATCTTTGCTTTTTTTTTGCGGGCGTCTTGCAGTCCTTCACCGACTTTCGTTCGACTGGAGTCGGGCCCGTCAGATTAATACCCTTCTAGCTAGAAAAATATTACTTGCTATTTCTTTATTTGCGATTATGATACAGTCAATGTGATCCTTTTAGGCATATTGTAGAGCTTCCAGGATTCACAAGTTGCTTGACATTGATGACTGGCGAGCATATTATGCTCTGCCCCCCAGCGGTTGAAGACACACCTTGATGTTTGGCTTCAGTAGCTGTAAGGTGGGGATAAGAATGAGCCTGGTACATTCTCAATTATACTCGCGGACAAGCATTCAATGATTCCAAGTGCAGTGATCTCATATATAGGATGGCTGACGAAAAGATTGCAAGCAAAAGGCAGTGGAGGGCTTTGCACCCCGATTCATAGTGTGCGAAGGCGCTCATCTTACGTAGAGCAACGCCTAGCCAACAAGAGGAAATAATGAAGACTGAAACGAGCTAAAGAGCTCCGCAGCATTTATTGGCATATCCCACAGAAGGAGAATGTCATGCGACTAGAACAGCATAACAATTGGAATGCGAAACCTACAACAGATAGACGCAGTCAGGGCCGATGCATACCCCAACAGCGGCTGTGGAATCAGAAAATGCGACGTTGGTAGGAGCTAACACCCTGGAACACCCCAATCCTGAAACGCCACAAGGTATCTTGAGACCTATTGACCAGCCAGCAGGCCAGACACCCCAACAGGTCCGGGCGTCTATTGGAACTAAAGGGATCAGATAAGCCAAGCGCAATACCAGCCCTTATTTGCTTCAGCCCAATTTTCAATTATGATTTGCTTAATTGGTAAACCATGAAAAGCCTTCCCAAAAGATACTTTCCGGGCACCATGTTGTATAGAGAATAGCCTAGTTAATTACTAGCAGAGCTATGTCTGTAGGTATATCTGCGATAAAAATCGAGTTCCCCTACTAGTCCACCCCGAGCTCAACATTTCGATATCAAAATCGGGAGAATGGCAACCTTAGAAATCATTAGACTTGAGGAACAAGCAGCAAAGATTTTCAACTCACCATTTTCCACGTAGAGTAATCACGGCCCAATTATTACCATCAGCATCTGTCTCCTTTTCCACCTTCGTCGAAAATGAGATAGCACTCATGATTCCGTCTCCAAACTTCTCATTCAGCACCGCCTTGTACGCATATCCATAGTTCTGCACGATCTCGTACAGCCGATAGATAAGAGGCTCTTTCGGTGGCATCTCCACTGTTCGGCCTCGGTCCGGGAATCCACCAAGCTGCTCCTCCAGCTGAGCTTCGGGAATGTCGAGCACCTCAGACAGCTTCAGAATATCCTCTTTCGATGCTTTGGCCTGCCCATAGAAGATGGCGGCCGCGGCAACTTCATTGCGACCGATGTGTGATGCGATTTGCTCGAAGCTCAACTTCTTTGCTGCCTTGGCCGAGAAAAGGGTGGCCGCCGAGGCGGGGAGATTGGGGTGTTGCGACGTCTGTTGGGGTTAGTCTAGGATTCAAGTTAGGCGAGGCTCATGCATACATCCAAGGTTGCGAGAGACATTGTGATTGATTATGCAATGGGGATTGGAACAGGATGATGTGGAAAGTAGGAAGTATTAATGTGTTGTTATCTAGGCGGGGTATCACAGAAGTGCGGGGATTCTGTTTCAAAGGACTGCATGTTCCACTAGTATAACGCGGATAACGTCATGATTAGCAGTCTTCAACCACGGAAATTTCGATCGATTCACGCATAGTCTGGTTCGACTCCAGAGTCGTGGCAATTGGATCCTGGTATATTTTTCTCATACACGATTTATGCATACATAAAGCCAGGTGACTAGGTAACTACCTGACACCCCAAGCTACTGCACGCCAAGGACAGATCGTCTGCCTAGTACTGTCCCCAATATCGCAGATATTTCGTCATCGTTACGAGATTATCAACCCATACCTCGACGCAGGTATTATTCAAGACTCATGCATGGCTGTAAGCGCTGGTAAGATAATCGATGCTAACGGGTTCAAGGTCGATCAGTGGAGCCGGAGGCCCGAGACGAATCTATAATCCAGATCTAGGTCTTGTATCATGACGGCAGTCGATTTCTTTACAAACCCATAATTTGGTTCATCAACTCAGTCGCGTCAAGTCCACGGGGTACTCCGAGTCCTATGTTCAAGATAACATTGAAAAACAATAACCCGAATGGGTCAAACGGACCAATTGGGCTTGCGAAGAAGTTCGAGGCTGAATCGAGCCAATAATGCCTCAATTGCAGTAAGCAACGCGGGACGGGGTCAAAAATCGCATTCACATGATGTGCGGTGCTCCAAAAAATCGACTGTATCAAAACAGGAAGCTATTGACCCCCTACTTCGGTGACTTCGGTCTCACGAGGCATAAATCATGAGTGGAGGATAAACAATGGGTGGACCCACATGGGCATCTTGGTTCCCCTGAACGCGAGCAAGCTACCTTTCTTTTGCTTCCTCGCGCTACGTCTTGTATTGAGAGTTGACTATAGCTTTTCTTTATATTAACTATTCTCTACAGTAGAAATGTTAGTGCAAGGCACACGTGAGGTGAATGGCCAAGAAAAGCGCCTTAGATGAAAGCAGCAATAAACACATGACAGACATGCCCAAAATGATACAAAAACAGCTATTAGAAGTTGAGGCAATCTAAATCGCTATGGCATGACAGTGTCCAACGGCCATTGAGGATATTGAGCAACCGCAGAAGTAAAATGACTTCTTTTCTTCTCCACGATGGCCCAACAATAAAAATCATGGGGCTATATTTTCTAGCCTTGAACACAGTGGGGAACTAACGGACTCAAGATTTGGAATTCATATGCGATAGTACTTGGCAGATGTCATGGTTGCTAGTAGGTTGGGGGCCATTAGGGTTCTGACCACCATTAGCTTTTTCCACAATATGATATTGCCACTTGGAAGGATTCAATATTTCTAGAAATAGAAGTCACGTTCGTCATATCCAATCCGATGGTGAGGGATTTTTACATAAATCACCAAGTTACTAACACTAGGTTGCTTGGCACTGGCGGTATATAAGTCGTCAATATGCCAGCGTCTTTAGTCCGCCTTGAGAAGTACCACACAGTATCAATCACATCGAAGCAAAGGATATTTCATTTCGAATTTTTGTAAGTGTGAATCTCATGAATTGCTGATATGCGGAGACTTACGACTTGAGCATGACAGTTGAAAGTCAACAACATGCATCTGCCAACTCTCTCTCTTTTAGTTACGGCCGCAGCCCCAGCCCTCAGCTATACTGTAGCTCTTGGTGCAGAGCATATCACATCTTTGAGTGGCAATAACAATGTCAAATGCTGGGGCTACGTTTTCCCAGAAGATGATCTTGAGAACCCTACCGACAATCTTCCCTCAGATCGAGACTACGGGGTTGAACAGATGGAGTGTAGCAGCGGCTGCAAGGATATCGACTATGACGGGAAAACGTTCTCTATCTGTACCGATCAGGGATGGCAGGACCTGAATATCCGCAATGAAGCTACGGTTTCTATTGACGGTGGTGATGCGATCAACATTTATCCTGATGGAACCACGTACAGCGATACGAGCAGCCAGTATCTCGGTAGCTCCGATATGACCTACAACTACATCAACAATGCTTCGTGAAGGTCTCGTACATGTGGGATCTATTCATAGACTAAGTCAGATTTGGGATTGAGTTCTGTTGACAAGCGTGGTGTCAAGATGATATCAGCGACATGGGCCTTCGTCTCTGGATTATCTAAGTTTCCTATTTCTTTGCTCCTTTAAATGCTATATTGTTTCATCGCACCTTCATGACACTTTATACTCCATTATTATTATGATATTATCTAGCATTGGAGTCATTTCAAAAGTGGGTAGCTGGCATGGTTAGTCAGTTTATGGTCCGTAGAACTAGTAGTCCAATTCAATGACTGTTGGATCTCCAGACTTACGGACTATAGATCCATTATAACAGCACCACTACTGGCCATGTTGGCTGGACGAACCAAGATCAGCTATTGTATCAGCAGTACAACTTTTCCATGGGTGACTTCCGGAGTTTTGTGGAGCTACTATTTAGTGCGGGGACTGGGTCATTTCCCAGGATTCCGTGGCGGGCTAATGTCGAAACAGCATGCCGCTTTTGAACGACACCTTCCTCCAGTTGGCGTCGACGTCGGCAATAGTATTCAGTGCTGCGTGTCTGCTTTTTGTTCCCCTTCGAGTCGCTGGTAATAGACATAATTCTTGATACCAAAATTGGCCAGCAGAGATAGGTATGGAAGGGAGAAGCGTTAACAACCGAATATAAAAAGTGCGATGGTATAAACCGTTACCCCGAAGAGGTTTGGAACGTAGCCAGGCGTGGAATACTGTATCTCTATAGGTAAAGGAGATTGGATGAAGACAAGAGTTTTGGCAGGTGTATTCGAGAATCGGTTGTACTACGGACTATGCTATGCACTTAGCAAGAATGTTTTCTACAAACGGAGAACACATTGGACAAGCTCTCGCGTCACTCCTAATTGTTCAACCTAAGCACGGTAGGTCGAGGGTGTGGTAGGTGGAGGCTGAGCTAGCCACTGAGTACTCCCTGAGGGCTTCTTGAGTAGCCCTGTGCGCTCCCTGCGCAGTCCTTGAGTATTCCTTGAGCAGATCAGAAAAGTGGGTTGGTGGGTATCACGTGGCTCAATGATGACTCAGACCGCGGTAGAAAGGGCCATTTTCGGCGCCCAATTTACCGTCAACTAGCGTTGGGATGTAATGAAGGTCTCTTATAAGGGGCAAATATTGACCTAGGGTACCTTTTGAGATAGAGAAGTTTTCTAAGCATTGTCATTTTTTATCCTTCAATCACAGAAATAAAATATATGATTAGAGACAGTATAACAATACATAATAGATTTATCTGATCTTAACCTGTTGACAAGAATAGTAGTGGAGGTGACACTCTCTATGTAGATATATGTATGGGGACGATCGGCGATGATGTAATGTTTCCATAAACCATTGGCACTGATTATTTACACGCCAGGGACGCGTTTTGGAACCATAGACTTATTATGATTTGAACAATAATTGGTTAATTTATAAAATGAAGGCTGAAATAGAAATGCAAGAGATTACAAGTTGCGGTAACAAACTAAGCGGACGCGGGGCAATTGTCGATCTCATCACGCTGTGCATGTACTGTACATGTGGCATGACATCGGCACCTGAACTAATCATCAAGTGTTACAGACACGTTAAACCGAATCTGTTGCCTAATTCAGCCATCCGAAATTATTATTGGTGTTTCTCGGCTCACACACGCTATACGTATTACGACACAGCCACGATGGAGTCGTGGCTGGGCAGCGGGGCATCGGGAGCTTCATAAAACAATCCCCGCCCAGGCATCCCAGTTCCTTATTTCTTTCCCTCATTATCCTCTCACAAAATTATGTCGCAGCAGAATGATGATTTGGCCTACGGCCATTACAGTGACTCCTCAAGGGGCTTCAGCGACACCTCCAGGGGTCTAAGTGACACCTTTAAGAAGTTCTACAAGGGCCACCAGAGCTCATCGCAGCCGGGTCAACCGGCTCAGCCCTACAACCAGGCTTATAACCAGTCGGGATCGCAAGCAGTATGGTCACCTCACCCTCCATTTTTAACGTATTTCTAATAGTGATTCGCACCGCAGACGCACCAGGACCAAAATCAGCCCCCGCAATATGGATCTAGCAATCAGACGCCCAATGCTCCATACCAACAACACCAACAACACCAGTACCAGGGACAGCCACAGAAGCAGGATAAACTTTCCGGCTTCCTTGGTAAGATCCAAGGTACTGTAGCCGAGTATGGCTCAGAATGGGCTACCAAAATCGGTAACACCATCGATCCCCAGGCTTATGCCCAGTACGGCCACACCAACCCGGCCACTGAGCATCGGTTCGGTAGCTTCGCACCACCCCGAGAGCACAACGATGTAAAGTGGTACGTGGACGGCGCCAGCTATTTCTGGGCCGTGTCTCGCGCTCTCGAAAATGCGCGGGAGTCTATCTGGATTTTGGATTGTAAGTGCCCAGCTCTTCCGGTGTGGGTCCCCATCTAACATGTAAACAGGGTGGCTCTCTCCCGAGCTTTATCTCAGACGACCCCCGACTAAGAATGAAAACTACCGACTGGATCGCATGCTGCAGGCAGCTGCCCAGCGTGGTGTGCGCGTGAACATCATCGTGTACAAGGAGGTGACCCAGGCATTGACGCTCTCTTCTTCGCACACCAAGAAGGCTCTGGAAAGCCTCCACCCCAATATCGCGGTCTTCCGTCATCCCGACCACTTGCCGGACGGACACGAGGTGGCATCTGAGATCGCAAATGCATTCCAGCACCTGACGTTGGATTCTGCCAGTCTGACCCGGATGAACAAGGAAAACCTGAAGGGCGTGTATGGTGCGACTGATGAGATGATCCTATACTGGGCCCATCATGAGAAGCTCTGCTTGATCGATGGGCATATTGCCTTTATGGGTGGACTAGACCTGTGCTTCGGTCGCTGGGACACAAACCAGCACGCAATTGCTGATGTACACCCAGAGGATTTGAACGAAACGGTCTTCCCAGGCCAGGATTACAACAACTCTCGCGTCCTGGATTTCCACAACGTCGCTGAATGGGAGAGCAACCAGCTTGACAGACGGGTTTCTTCTCGCATGGGGTGGTCTGATATCTCGATCAGTCTGCACGGTGCCGCGGTGGAGGATCTGCGCCGCCACTTCGTTGAGCGATGGAATTTCATCTATGATGCCAAGTATCATTCTCGGAATGACTCACGGTACGCAAGACTGGCTCTGTATGGTCGACCTACCTCTTCGTCTGGTCAGCATCAGGGCGGCCAACAGCAGTCCAATCTGTACCCGTCTGGACAGGCGAGTCCACAGGTTCATCAACCGTCGCAGCAGTACCCAACTCAGGCGGGAGGTGCGCCCACTTTCCCTCCACCCCCAACTAGCCAAGGCCAGCAGAGCCAGCAGAACCAGCCCTCGTGGCAAGCTGGAAGTACTCATCCTTCTTCAGTTCAGTCCTCGGTCAGCCCACAGCCCCAGCAGCTGTCGCAACAACAACAGCAACCTCAGCAGCAGGCAACAACTCCATCTTATCAGCAGTATCAGCCTGCTACCTACCCTCCCAACCCCAGTCAAACACCCCAAACGCCCGGGCAGGGCCAGCACCAGCAAAATACCCCATCCTGGCAGTCCGGAAAGACCGATTATCCTCCCCATGGACAATCCCAGTCTCCATCCAACACTCAGCCCCCTCCTCCTGCATACTCCAGCAATGCTCCTCAGGATCATGGGTCGGCTCAGTACTCTTACACTGGGGACTCTTTCCCGCCTCCGCCCCCGGGCCCTGCTCCTAGCCAGTCACCTGCGAACACCCCCTACCACCCCCAGCAGCAAGGACAGACATCCTACTACCCACCCACAACGTCCAATGTTTCAGAGCTACCGGCCCAATCAACTGAAAACTATGCGTCCCATGGCCAGTCTCAGAGTCAACCGTCCTACTACTCACCTCAGAATCAGGCGTCGGGAACTCAAAGTCAGACGCAGGCTCAGGCACCCTACTACCCGGGTCAAGAGTCCCATTCTGCTACTCGTGGGTTTGATGAACAGCACCACGACAGCGAGCGCGGCTTCGTGCCACAGCACTACCAGGATAAATTCTCTCAGTACACCCATCCGCAGCACTCTGACGGAGAGCGTGGATTCGTGCCGAAGCGCTACGAGGAAAAGTTTAACAAATATGTCAACCCGCTTCGTGGACAGCTGGCTGGCCAGATTCATCAGTACCAGGATCGCTTGACTGGCTACGGGCGTCCTGCATCGCAGAGCCAAGGCCATATGTCCTGCCAGGTCGTGCGAAGCTGTACTAAGTGGAGCAATGGTAGCCCCTTGGAGCACTCCATTGCCAACGCTTACGCCGCTGTCATCAAAAACAGTCTGCACTTTGTCTACATCGAAAACCAGTTCTTCATCACCGCTACTGGTGATCACCAGCACCCGGTGAAGAACACTATCGGTGCTGCTATTGTGGAACGTATTCTGCGTGCTGCTCGTGCCGGTGAGAAGTACAAGATTATTGTGGTGATTCCTTCGATTCCCTGCTTCGCTGGAGATCTCCACGACGACGAAACCTTGGGCACGCGAGCCATTATGGAGTTCCAGTACAACTCGATCAATCGTGGAGGAAACAGTATCATGGAGTTGATTGCCAAGGAAGGCTACAACCCCATGGATTACATTCGATTCTACAACCTTCGCAACTATGACCGAATTAACAATGGAAATGCCATGGCTGCTGCGGAACAGCAGAGTGGTGTGAACTACGGGGATGCCAGCCATCAATACGACCAAAATGCTTCGGCGCCTATCAACTATGGTCAACAGAGTACCCCTGCGCCTACCAACTACGGTCAACAGAGTGCTCCTGCGCCTACCAACTATGGTCAACAGAGTACCCCTGCGCCTACCAACTATGGTCAACAGAGTACTCCTGCGCCTACCAACTATGGTCAACAGAGTGCTCCTGCGCCTACCAACTATGGTCAACAGAGTACTCCTGCTCCTGTTAGTTATGGTCAACAGAATTCTCCTTCTCATGTCAACTATGGTCAGCAGAGTGCCCCTGCCCCTACCAACTACGGCCAGCAGAGTTCTTCTTCTCCTGTCAATTATGGTCAACAGAGTACTCCATCTCCTGTCAACTATGGCCAACAGAGTGCTCCTGCTCCTGTTTCTGCTCCTCGGAGTGTTTTCGACCCCACTGCTCCGTTTCAGAAATACCAGACCGCTGCCCAGCAAGTTCCTGGGAACAAGGCACCTGGTGCTGGACGTTGGGATAGTGTCAGCTCATGCTATATGCTAGGCGGAGAGGATATTCGTAATGTGCCATGGAACGGCCACCCCGAGGCAGAGATTGATGCATTTGTGAGCGAGGAGCTCTATGTGCACTCCAAGGTATGTAACACCATGAATAATCACAGCAAACCCGTCTAATCAAAACAGGTTATGATTGCCGACGACCGCGTGGTCATCTGCGGATCGGCGAACTTGAACGACCGTTCGCAGCTGGGAGAACATGATTCGGAGATCGCTCTTGTCATCGAAGACTTTACTCCAATCCAGTCGACTATGAACGGCCGACCCTGGACCGCTAGTCGTTTCGCCTCGTCTCTCCGTCGCCAGTTGATGCGCAAGCACCTGGGACTTTTGCCCCCACAAGACTACCAGCGACCAGATGCTAACTTCGAACCCGTCGGTGTCCCCCAGCAATTTGACTTTGACTGCCCAGAGAGCAAGATCGTCTCCGATCCTCTCTCTGATACTCTACAAAGTCTCTGGAATTCACGTGCCCACACCAACACCGATGTCTTCCGTAAGGTTTTCCACGCTGTCCCCGATGACAACGTGCGTAACTGGTCCACATACAAAGAGTTCTACGAGTACTACTTCCACGGAGCTGATAGGGAGGCTGAAGGCAAGGGCGAATTCGGCCGACCGGCACGATACCAGTGGGGCCACGTCGTTCGCGACAACTTCCCCCCTGGTCCCGATGGCGCAAAGCAGGTCAAAGAACTGCTTAGCCAGGTCAAGGGTACCCTGGTGGAGATGCCTTTGATGTTCCTCGGCGAGGAAGATATTGCGAAAACTGGTTTGACTCTGAACGAGCTAACTGAGCCTATCTACACTTGAGATGGATGAGGGTTTATCATGTTAACACGACTCACGAACGTTTGTTTTCGAGATCTGTACTTTACATCTAAATTGAAATAGCGAAATTTGCAAATCTCTGATCCATTGCAATCGTAAACATGTCAACCGAAGTCAGAATCTAGATACGCGTGCCTGCCAAGCCATTCTTAATATTGTTCTCGAAGAACAATACTAAGCTTTAAGCGCAGTGCATTTTCCTTTGTTCTTTCCTATCATTTCCCCTGATACCCAATTTGCGGTTGTCCAACGTAGGCTTCTTTCATTCTCTTGGTATTGTTCCCTCCTCTGGTCTTGCTAATCGGGTCTTGCCTTTGGTATACCCTGTAGTCACGGCGTTCCGAGAGAAAGAAAACGACCACATGGCCCTCGTGCCTCTTCGTTTGCACTAATATTGTTCTTCTGAGAACAATCCGAACGACCATTCAGATTCCATTGAAGTCGCCAACATAGGGAATGCGTTCTCGAATTAACTCACTAGTTGTTATCGAGTTCCCCATCTTGGAACGCCACCCTAAATCGGGATGGAACAATACTAAGAAAACCAACCTGCCAACAAGAACAATCCTAAGGGGTTCTCCACACCAATCACTCGAACGTATTGTTCTCCACTTCTCAACGTAACGATGCTTCACCGTACCAGGACATCCGACCAGCTTCATGAAATTCACACCCTGCTCCTATCCCAAGATCGAATATATATACCTCAGAGATTCCTCGCCAGCTAGAACTTTCTTCTCATCATCCACTACTCAATCACCTTCCAACCCACTCATCTCTCAAACAATCTTTCGCTTTTCGAGCAACTAAACCATCTTCACAATGGCTACCACTCAGATCCGCAACTCTGCTATCGTCAAGGGCATGGCATCTCTACTACATACATCCATCAATCCTCCAAGCATCATACTAATACTTCTACAGCTTCCCCTGGTGGTGGCTGCGTTATCATGTAAGTTCCTTACATGGACGCCCCCCACCCAGCCATCCAATAAAATATTACTGCTTGATCTGTTCCCGTTGATCACCAGCGTGGTTGGCAATGAAACGCTCAAACACATTTTTTGCCTGATCTACACAACATACTCATGAGAACATTATCAATCGACACAAAACCGATACTCCCAACATGACCAACACCCATTTGCTATGACGTTATCGGTCCAGTTCATTCTTTTCCGGCTCGGTCTACCATGGCTTCTCCGCTTTGCAAATTGCAGAGATGGCTTGGTCTCGATCTTCTCGACTTTCGTGGACTGTCTAGGTAACAGGGGATGACAGAAAATGGTGGATAATGTTGATTTCCTTTCCTGTCAACTTCTTGGGGGCTTCACTAAATGTACTTACAAAAACATTCGGTTGATGGTTCTCTTTGTGGATATTGTGTGGATTCGATGGTTTCTTGCTTTGGTTCGGATGGTTTCGGATTGTCTGGTCACTTACTTATTACATCTTTTTTGTTGGTCGTGCTTGTTGATAGGAATACACCATTGTCTGCCAAATATTTTCCATTTTCTCTTATTGGTGTGCTTTGCATTGAGGAGTTCGTTAACATTGGAAGTAATGCCTTTGTATCCTGATCATCTAATTGCGTTTCAAAAACTCGGGAAAAGCTAGACGGAAATCATGGCGACTCTTAAGGAAGTCATTCTGCCAAGATCGAGAGGAAAATCTGGATGAAACCTTTTCTTTTCTAAAGAAAATATCCGACGAGAATAACCTTGCATGAGACGACCGAGAGAGTGTTCAGAATTTGAGCTCTTCAATTCTTCAGAGTAAATGACCATCACGGAATGCTCTGTTCATTGAGGCTTGAGGCTTGTTTGATCCAGGGAATTTTTCCCTAGCCATTCAAAGGAATCCATCGTCCAGATATAGGATCTTTGAACATGGATTTGGGTTTTCCACGAGGTCTGAGACTGTCAAGTGCATCTCTTACCTCATACAGGAGGTCAATGGCAAAAGAAGGACATTGCTCAGAGAGTAAGCCAAATTGGTAGTTTCCGCTTTGAAGAAACCCTGCAACAGAAGCTTTCGCGAGAAGGCGTCGTACCGGGTGATTGCGATGTAAGACTGCTGCTGAGATAATTTGATCTTCGGTAAGGTTGTGAGTGTTGGCGTCGATGTGGTCAAATACTTGATGGGGATTATCAATAATTATGGCCTTGATATATTGGGCCATTGGATCTTCCAAGCCAACGATGTTGTACTTATCCGCGAGTCTGACGAACTCCATAGCAGCCGAAATATGCTCCACCGGTTCCTTTATGTCAAACTTGACAACACGGGTGTATACCCATTGAGCCAGTGCTTCGAGGCCTCGCTCAGAGACAACGCCATCCATCTCTTCCAGGATTGCTGTCTGTTCCTTGGACTCAAGGAAGTCGCCCTGAAACATGGCTGAAAAGACAGGTGATGCCGCGCAAAGCAGACCTTTAGAAATGTTAAATTCGGAACCGCTGGGATTGATTCGAATTGTGACTTCTGGTCCACGGTAGAGGGGGAGGATTCTAAATGGGGAGACACTCGGGTAAGTAACGCATCTCGAGAGGAAATCAAGTTTCTTACTTTTCCATAAAGTGTGGAGCACTTCCTCGAGGTGGCTTCACCATTTTGCAGGATCTGAATGATGATCTGGTCTTGTTGCAGAACCAGATGACAATATTGGTGTTCTCAGACGTTGTTGAGTCAAGCTGGTAATTTCACTTGTTACGTACAAAAAGATGAGTAAAAGAAGTTGGGAGAAGAAAGATAAAGAGGAAGTAAGAATGAATCAGAGAGGGAACCAGTTATAATCTTTCTTTTCAGGAAAAGCTCTTGTCTCTTTAAGTCTCAACTCTCTGCGGCCTCATTCATCATCTTCAATCTCCTTATCCTCCATGTTGGCCACCGTGCCTTACAACCACAGATTTCAAACCAAAACACTTCTGTTCCTCTCCTGAGTAGAAACAGCAACATCTAAACTCGGATTTCCAGTGAAGAAATTTACAGGCTTCAGTCCAACAACCATCTTCTCGGACGGCATAACCGGCCAATCCTCAATGCGGGGATTATGTGTCGATCCAAAAGTATGCCAGATGACTATATCCTCATTTCGCACACTTGTTTTACCCTCAGGGTCTTCCTTCCGCTGCTGAATAACTGAGCTAATTCCTTCTCCGCCAAGTGATTGCATAGTGTGCCGCCCAGAAGGGAAAAGCTCGTCATCCTTGTACCGGGTCACCCAAATTGCATGGCTACCAAACTCGGACCGTTTGGCATGGAAGGATTGTGAATGGGCGAGGAGCATCTGGCTGTAACATGGAAGAAGCTTGAATCCTACTGGTGTGCCAGTGATTGGGTTAGTAGTGTTTTCGTTGATGATCTTGAACGTTCGATTCTTGGAAAAGTCGAGGTCTAGTCCGCCTTCTTCGGCGATAATTTCGGAACATGTCGTGTAGCCTACCCCAAAGGGATTGTGTATTGCTGGATTGTCGATGGGTAGTGCGTGTGACTCTTCGACTTGTAGTGAGTTTAGCATTCCATCGATGGAAGGATCAATTCGAAGAGAAAAGAGGTGTTGATGGTAGGGTGCTAGAACACCAGGGGCAACGACGGTACCATATCCGACGCTATCGCCAATGTTTATGGGGCAGGTAGATAAAATCCCGGTAGCCCGCACTTCGTAATGGATAGATGCATCTTGTCCGAAGTGGAACGCAAAAATATACTCATAGTTGCTGACTGTAATGATGGTCTGCAGAACCAGAATCCGGGAGCGAGTAACAACCGCATTTTGCGTCCGGAAATTGGTGTGCTTCCAAAGAATACCATCATCTTGCTCATGGCAGCAAACCACATTGGGGAGTTTCACCGGCTCACCAGTCATGGTATTGTGCCAGCCGTCAAAGTACTTGATCACGCCAAGGCAATCGCAGCCGAGACGAAGATTATTTGCGTTGATGCCGGCACCGTCGTTTCCGAGATCGAAGGCTCCTTTGCGGGGAAATGGAGATCGAGGATCGCCGTAAGGCACGAACATCTCTGAGAGCGACATCCGGTAAAACAAACTGCGGTCGTCGTAACGGATATCGTGAAGAGTCAGACCCTCGCGATAGTTGAACCCCACGCGCATCGTCCACTTTTCCCATGACACCAGATTGCCATCGGTTTGGAAAGATGGTCCTTGCGGTTGAACGACGTGGTACGGCTTCGTAGATGTGCGTGGTGGTGGCCGGAGACTGGGGTGGTATTCGCTCAAGTCGGCGGAATGGACCTTGTTATGGTCATAAGGCCGTGCGTCTTCGGAAACACGGTCATCTTCCGACGAGGGCAAGTGGTATATCTTGGTGACTTGCAGTTGCTCCGATACCTCTGCACATAGATCTAGAGGATACGCGTAGTAGTTCGCGTCAGGATTGTCGGAAAGACGCATATAGAACCAACACTACAGTATCCGTCAGCTGACCAGTACAGCTGTTTTTGCAAGTCTTGGCCTTACCATCGACGTGCGCTCGGTCATATCGCTCATTCCATCAGTGGCATATGCCCACGGCTCAATGACAACAGTACTTCCCTCCGGCAACTTGAGCTTCTGAATCTCAGCTTCGATTCTCGGATCAGCTCTGCAAGCATTTTCAACCGCCTGCATATAAGCAGAATCTATGTACGGGTGCTTCCCTGGTAGATGATCCTTTCTACAGACCACACCTTGATCAAGATTGACAATCAACTCGACCATCTCGTTCAAGTCCGATTGGGTTCGGATAATGACCTGGACCCGGGCCTTTCGGGCAGGTCGTGGTGCGTGTGATTGGCCATGATGCTCCTGCTCCAGGAATGGAAGCATTTCACTTTTCGGTGGCTCCTGGAGAGTGATAACGCGAAAGTTGGGCAATACTTTAGGGTATTCATCTTGCACGATTTTTGCGGCCTGCAAATAATTTGTGAGCAATGTTTTCCGAAGCGCCTGGTTAATGTCCTACCTGAGTGATCTCCACTGGGGTCAAGGGATCGAATGGGTGGGGCTTTGAATTGTGCATCGCGGATATATGGGGATCTCCGCGATCTTCTCAATGTTGATAAGTTAGGTACTGGAAAGTTCTTCATCGGATGAAGAAATCTAGTCAGAATTTATATTTTTCGTAGAGATAAGGTACGCTTTCGAACCTGCGGGGAATTTTGTTATCAAAGCGAATGTCCCCTAAGGTATAAGAATAGCCGGCAATCGACACTAGAATTGCCCCGCAGATGCGAGGTCATCGCTAAGGTTAAGATTAGACGGACCCCGCTGACACCAGTATCACCCCCCAATTTGCCTAGTGCTTTACATGGATTCGTTAAGTTACAGGGAAAACTGAATCCAAGGCAAGTGAATTACTGCCATTCTTAATTTCCTTGCACAGGAATTGGCACCTGCCAAGTTGGATAGAAGACTCGTAGCAGGGCGACTACGGCATGATATAGCGGCCAGGAGCTCGTATGCTGATATAAGCATATATTTTCTGATTTTGAGCTGGCAGAAAGGTCAAATTGACTGGAAGTACCCATACAGAGAGCCAAAATCACCAAGTCCATCGCTGATATAAGCAAGAAACCTTCATTTTGACTGCCATAGTAAAACTTCAGGTTATATTGACAGTTTTGAAGGCTTATTTGACCTACAATTCTACATTTACTCGGATATAATAACGCAGCACGCACATGTTATTCAAATTGTCAAAAATGAAACTATTCGTACGAATGCTACGCCTCTTATAATAGGACGATAGTGGGCAATCTAGAGAGGAGGGCCGAAGGGCCACATGTTATAAAAGTAGCGCGTTGCATTATATTGATAGCTTACCAAGGCCACTGACCCCTAGGCTCAGCTTAGACTTAGTGAGTAAATCAAGGCGCTCAGATCAACATCAATGAGTGGATCAGACCGCTCAGGTGAGCAGATCAGTGCACTTATGTAATGCTCACTGATCAGATCAGTGCGCTCAGGAGCGTGCTCAGTTTGACTCAGGTGAGCAAAAAGCGCTTATCTGGAAGAGGAAAGTCAAGAAGTGGGAGTGGAAACCCGGTATGTAGGTTTTCCCCGTGGTAGGTTATTCCCGTGGTGGGGTGATCGGTAGGGAATCCCCGTTGTGGGCCCATGTAGGTAATCCCCAGTAGGGATTCCCCGTGCAGAACTTATAAGAACCCAATTCTTTGTTTCTGTTCCTGCATATCAAACAACCAATCCTTACAAGATGGATATCGTACTAGACATTCTCGACACTTTCGTCTTTGATCGATGCTATGCATCACTCTTACCGGATCCATCATTCGGGAACTCCACCTTGGACTTCAAACCACCAACCAACCAACATGTTGGCAAATATTACCCATTGCAAGCAACCGAGCTGGCTTACGCAAGTCTATGGAAACGAGATGATATCCTCAGACAAGGCGTATCATTCTTCCTAATTGCATTGTATGTATTCCCAATCAATCCCACCAACCTTGGAAGTATACCTGACAAACTATAGAATCTTCGCCTGGACTTTATACCTTCTCGGCAGCTTCGTCCTCTACCACACAATATTTGACAAAAGAATGATGCAACACCCTCGCTTCCTCAAAAATCAAGTCGCCCAAGAAATCGCCCAAGGCCTTTCCTCCATCCCCGTGATATCCCTCCTCACAGCCCCCTTCTTCGTCGCCGAAATCAGAGGTTTCTCGAAACTATACGATTTCAGCAGCGAGTCTCCCTTCTGGGGATACACGCTTCTGCAGTACCCGCTCTTCATTCTGTTCACCGATAGCGGGATCTACTGGATTCATCGTGGTTTGCATCACCCGTGGGTGTACCGGTGGTGCCATAAGCCGCATCACAAATGGGTTGTGCCGACGCCATATGCTAGTTATGCGTTCCACCCCTTGGATGGGTGGGCACAGAGCTTGCCGTATCATGTGTTTCCGCTTCTGTTCCCGTTGCAGAAGTGTGCTTATCTAGGATTGTTCATGTTCGTCACTTTGTGGACTGTTCTAATTCGTGAGTTTCCTTTAAGCTTTTTTTTTTTTTTTTTTTTTTTTTTTCTGCTTCTGTTTGCGTGAATTATGGCTAACATATTGCCCTAGATGATGCCGAGTATTTGTCTACATCGAAGATTATTAATGGTGCGGCGTGTCATACGATGCATCATCTACACTTTAACTATAACTATGGGCAATACATTACGCTGTGGGATCGTCTTGGAGGGACGTACCGCACACCTGAAGAAGATGCGTTCAAAATCAAGCAAAATGAGGAGGAAAAGGCTGCAAATGCTTCGGGGAGTGTCAAGAAAGATATTTGAAGGAAGTGAAAGTCTCAAATTGTATATATGTATCATTAATCATTAATATCGTTTCATTCTCGTTGTACTCTGTTGGCACCACTCAAATGCTGCATAAAATCGTTGAGGTTGCCCAATTCATCAGTAGCCGCGTTATTGAGATAGGCAAGGCCTGCCTCTGGTTGATTGGCAATATCCAATGTAGCCGTTAGAAGCCACCACAACTCTTCGGCATGTTTGGGGTAACCGAGATGAAGGAACTGCTTCTGGTCTATTGAAGCCATCACAGAGTCCCATATTCGTTTCCAATTCTTAGCGCCACGACTAATTGTGTCAAGTGGAAGGAATTTCAAGAGCCCTGTCCTAGTTTGAAAGGCGAGGGAGCTCATGGCTAATTAGGTTAAAGTTAGTGTCAAGCTCTGAAATTATTGTCATTGAACATACCATAGATGAGAATCAAAAGATTCTCTGCAGATAGTGAGAGGCTCCAGGGAATCGGGACTTCTGATTCGGCGGTCTCTAGTAGCTGAGTGACCACATCTCTTAGAGGTGGTAAAGGAAGCTCGGTTGATTTCCTTGCTGCAATCCGAGCAAAAGAGTCTGCATCTTCGGCTTCCCATAGCTCGGCACACCATGGCAAATGACAATCCATTTCGAATATGGATAAAGCCGGGTGGTTTTTGAAACAGACTGTAAGAAAACCATCTGCTAGGAAAACCCAGCATGCGATTCTATCCAGCATGAGCAAGTATCCAGTGCACAGTATGCTGTAGATCCACGTACCTTATACACACTTCCTCGGCTACCAGAATCCTCCACGTCTGGGCATCATCCACTCTAAGTGCCGTGCGCCGCTTCAACTGGAATATCCCTAATGACCGAATAGTGGAAACCAAACATGGATGTCGCATTATACGAATGCGACGCCTCGTCTGCACATCATCACGGCCAAACTGGAGCATTTCCATGATAAGAGCAGCTTGCACCAAGTGCACCGTCGGCAGAATATGCTCTGGGTCCTTTGATGACGGGGTCGTCAGATTCAGAATCTTCCGGAAAATATACTCCTCCGCCACATCGAACACCCAAGGCGATAAGATTGCACCGTCCAATGGTGTTGTATATGCTGCACCCGACAAGAATATCGCGAGCAGAAGTGGATTAGACACATTCCCGGGATCAAAGGTTGGGAAATGAACAATAGGTAAATGCCAGTGGAGTGATTGAAAAAAGGCCGATATAAAGGCCGAAATATTGGATACTCCGAATAGCGCGGTCAGTTGCATTATATCAAGCGATTTGCCTTCAGCATTACCAGGTGTCATAGACTTTGAGGTTTCCACTAGCTCATTCATCAACTCCGTCAGCTGATTGGAAAGCTTTGAAGGGAAAAGCGCGTCAGTTGGGTATTGATAAAGCAGAGAGTCTTCTGTAGCAGGCGGAAGCAGGAATGGGAATTCAGCTTCCCTGAAATCTTCGGCAAAGGCCGCAAGTGGGTCAGATGGTACGAGTGCATTTTCTAGATGAGAATAAATCGACTCGAGATTCCTGCGAATAGACAATTTCGCGGTTTCTCCTATTGCAAGTCGGTCCTTCTTAACGGCAGGGTTTGCAAAGTGTTGGAGGAAAAAGAATGGATTATTGCCGTTTAATACTGCACGAGGTGTGGTGATAGATAATGATGCTGGTAGCTTTGGCAAACAGGGGCCAACGGTGAGTGCTGAAGATTGGGCTCCAAAAGTACACAGTCGACCGATAGCATCGCAGCGAGTGCAGGGCAATTTTCTATCACAGGCTGCTTTCGCTGAGAAACATTCGTCGCATGATTGTCTCTTTCTTCCTGGTTTTGCCGCAGGAGGAAGTGGTAGATCATGCTTTTTTGCACACGTCTTACTATGTCGCCTGGTGACCTCTCTAAAAGCAGGTTAGCAATCGAAATCTAGAAGCTGAAAGTTTACGTACGGTTTTAAAAATGACTTATTACAGAATGGACAGCTTGAAACAGCTTGCTGCATATCTACTCATCAGTTAATTTGGGTAACGTTCATGGTAAGGGATAAGCCGGAACTCACGGGTAGCCTCATGACGGTGCAGATGTGTCTTCCTCTGATATGATTTATCGCATTGTGTACACTTGAACATGATTTCTCTCAATGATTTGGCCCCTGTCTTTGTATCATTGTTTATAGAGCCGGCTCAATTGATGTCTGGTGCAACTCGGGATCTCACGATGCCGAAGGAAGTCGGAGATAGTTAGCGCTAACCCCAATTAGGCAATCCCGTCTGACTTCTTGAGTATGAAAGCTCACTGGAAAGAACAAAGTAATATTCACAACGCTATAGACCTGGAAGAAAAATCTATGTACTTATTTCCTAGTTCCAGAAATCATTTTCTTGACGAATTGCTGCGGCCTTGGACTCCTCCGCTTCAGAATAGCTTGACAAATCCGCATCATCTGTTCCATAGGCCTCACTAATCACATCTTCAATCTGATCAAGCGTGAGCCCTATCAACCCCAGGGATCGAGAAAGGCCAACCTGAGACATCTCTACTCCAACTGCCGCCTCGACCAGTCCATCGCCGCCCTTGGAAGTAAGATCCGCCTCAAACGTGCGGAACAAGGTCCGGAGAGGAGCTAGTACCTCGCTACGGAAGAACAGAACTGTCTTCTCTAGTTGGATTTGATCCCGGAGCGGGGAAGAGAGGAGTAGAAAGTAGAGGTTCAATGCGGAGTGGAGAGCAGGACCCTCAGTCTGGGTTAGACTTATCCAGCCATCTATGAGCTTAGAGGACACAGCAGCTCTGGCCGTCTTGAAGAGGAGTGGGAAAAGGGACCAGAAGTAGACTGGGTCGTGAAATATTGTATCAGTCGAGGTAGTACCAATCATCTCATCTTTCAACCATGAAACAGCGCTATCCCGAGCGGACTGGAGACGATCATCTTCCAGGATTGTCTGTATGAGCTTTAGTCGCGCGATTGTAGATGGGTAGCTGTGTACAATGGTCGCTGGAATTTGGCGCACGATACCATACTCCTTGTTAGAAGTACAGCCTGTTAAGGTGATAACAAAGTTTTTGAACTCGGTGTGGCTGGATGGTGTGGTAATTGGTTCTTGTAGGGCAAAGACGGTCAAGGACAATAGCGAATCGATAAGGGCTTGCGGCTGGCCATAAGCAACTTCGTCTAAGCTTTCGGTGTCTCCCAGGAAGTTCTTGTAAATCAAGGCTAGGTCGGGGAAGATGGGTATCGTCGGTACAGATTCACCAGATCTGAATAAAGTTGAACCTGCAGTGCGAGCTGCAAGAAGTAACAGTGAGCCATGGCGCTCCAGTGAGATCTCGTTTGCGGAGGTGGTGGGCTCATCAAAGTCGAGGATTTGAGGCTGGTTATCAGGAGAGCTGGATATGATAGATACGAGGTCGGCAGATTCGATCCCAAAATCGCGCGACAGAGCCTAGAGCAGAAGTCAGTATCCTCGCTATTGTTCAATTGCGGAGACAGGTCAGAATATTACACATACCACTATCTTTCCCATGATCATATCACGTTCCTTCAACTCCTTAGTGGAAGCATATGCCTCTGACTGGGACTGTTCAGGCAATTTCAACGCGGGGTGGAAGTGCTCCTGCATCCGAACCGTCCAAGACATTCCTGGGTCCATTGGACCCGAGTGGCTGAGCAGATATACTTTGAGTACTTCGATTAGACCGAACTGGAGGAACTTTTCAACCAGGACGGCCTCATTGGCTACGGCCGGAGCCCCCTCTGCTTCTGGGTCTGGAGCAGAGGAAATCGAGTTCACTCGCAGAACGGCCGATTGACTGTCAGATCGTGGGGGTGGTGCTGGTCTCTTCTTTGGGGATATATCTCGCAGGAACTCGAGGAAGGCCAAGGTCGTCTCGTCGCTCGGCATGGACGTGTAGGCTTCTAAGGCCGCTTGAAGCGAGGTCGCGACGAAACGGCTCGGGGATTTGGTCTGGATGCGGTTATGAAGTTCCGATAACATCGCCAACAAACAATTGAACTGGAGGATATGTGCCGGAAGACGCTTCTCGGAATCATCGTCTGCGAGGTCCTCATCATCCTCGTCCTCTGGCTGCAGCTGCATCAGGGCCTCGGAGACCCGCAGAATCACCTCTCGCGGATTTCCTAATCTTGCAACATCATGAAGACAGTCTGTAGACGCTGGCAGCATTGGGAGGAGGAGCTTAACAAGATCCCAACCGATGTTGGTAGTAAGCTTTTCATCTTGCAGTAGCCGGTGCAGCAGTGGCAGGCGTTCGGGGGTAAGTTGATATTCAAGGAGTGTCAGGTAGGTGAGGTAGTCGGTAGCCGGAGGCAGGGCTTGAACGAGCGGATTCTCTGCGTCGGCGTCCATGATGGGGAGTGTATGTTACAGTCGAAGTTGTTGGGGCTTAGACGTCCCGCGCGGGGAAGAAAGGTACGGAGAGTGACATCACTTCTCTCAGCCACAAGTGGCGTGTGGCTTGACAGGGACGGGTTCAAATTACATAGGTGAAATGGACACATGTAGGAGTGTGGGACGGAACAAAGGGAAGTTGGTCATCCTGGAAGATCCAATAGATAATCATCAGACAACACGCGAAAGACAATGCTTATATGGCTCATATCGTGACTGTAGACGCGATCATAACGCCAAATCAATCTTCCGTTCTGCCGAATTGCTTCGGTTTCGTCGGCTTCTCGAGTCCACTTCTAGCTTCTGTTTTCCTCTTCATCTTCTTCTTTTTTCCGTGATTAATGAATAATGCTCAATGGGATGTGTCCAGACAGTGAATTTGCTCTAGCCTTTCTCCAGTGACGTCTCTGTTGATTTGCACGCTAAATGGCCGGCTGCTGTTGCAAAACTCATCCAGTAATTCGATCATGTAGAATTAGAAAACTTGAATCTACATACCTTCATACAGCAGCAGAAAATCCCGCCGACATACCGTGCTTACTGATAGTGGGACTAATAGACTGCCGTCTATTAGAGCCGGAATCGCCCCATGTAGAGGTCCTACTCCTGTCTGGTCACAGTTGGGAAGCATTCACCCTTGAATAAGAACAAGCGTGCAAATCTTCTACTCAAAGTGATCGTCTTCAAGGAATTGATCAGCACTGCTCCGTACCGACACTCTCTGCCCAGGAGCCATAGTGGCTAACGGAATCATGCAGGGGCAATAACTGGTGCCCCTTGTGTTTACATCAAATGTGGCCCGTGCTGGCATATTCAACTCGAAAGGGCAATATTCCCTACCTTTCACAGAGCCCTGCATTACACAGTTGGGCGTTTAAGTACATATTTCTGCGGAGTTTACCTACTAGAGATCCTCCATGAAGATTCTCAGTAATGGTAGACCAGACTGTATCTGAGAGGCCGCTTGGAAATGCTGTGGTAGAACCAAGAGCTCTGCAGAGGAAACCTCTTGCGCCTTCAGTCCTTTCGCGACCCCAGAAAATTGCAACAATTATTTTGGTATGCGCCATTACCTTCGTCGGACCTGCTTCTGCAGGAATCTACTACCCTTCACTGGGGCTCCTTGCTAGAGATCTTCATGTTTCGTATAGTAAAATCAGCTTGGCCGTCACAGCATTCATGGTATCGTTCACATCAAACTCCTGACCTCTGGTTATGAAAATCGCGAAACTCATGATTACCTGGTAGATTTGCCAGGCCCTATTTCCGTTGCTGATTGCGGGATTTTCTGATGAGCGAGGTCGCCGTCCTGTGCTACTTGCGGGCCTGACTGTATGCATCGCTGTCAACATCAGTTTAGCGCGGCAGACCAGCTTTGCTGGTTTCATGGCCCTACGCTGCTTTCAAGGCTGCAGTGCCAGTAGTGTATCCGTTGCCGCGATAGCCACCGTCACCGATATCATTCGCCCCGTTGAACGCAAGGAGTACCAAATATTCACCTCGCTGGCCTACACACTTGCTCCTGTGACTTGCCCTATATTAGGCGGTCTACTGGCCCAGAATCTTGGTTGGCCAAGTATTTTCTATTTTCAAGGCATCCTCGCTGGCTTCCTTTTGGTTCTCGTGGCCTCCTTTCATCACGAAACTTGTCATGCCCAAGTTGGAAACGGCAGTGTACCTCCGAAACGATGGAACCGCCCACTTATAGTTATTTTCTGGCAAAAGCCCGCTGTTTCTCCAGATTTTGAAACACGTGTGCTACTGAAGCGCAGGTTGACTCCTTTGCAAACCATGAAGCTTGCATTTCGAACGCCAATTTTCTTGCTCATTCTCTTCCAAGCAACGCTGTTCGGTGGCTCTATTGCACTCATCGTGACGATTCCTGTTTTATTCGCCAGAAAATATCATTTCAATCTTCTTGAGATTGGCGCTGCTCATCTCGTCTACGCCTTGGGGGGTTTCACGTCGCGGTGGATTTTTGTTCCACTGTCAGATGCCAACATTCAAAGGCACAAGCGACTGGCTGGGGTGACTGAGGAGGCTGGTCCATCCCACATGAGGACCGATCGAGCCCGTTTGCAAGTGATCATCCCCACTGTGTACCTTGGGTGTGCCTGCGCTGTGGCTTACGGTTGGATACTACATTCCAACGTGCATTTCGCTGGCCCTATTGTAATGCTCTTCTTGTTAGGAAATAGTCTGACAGGTGCCTCTTCCTTGCTGACGGCTCTAATTCTCCGTTTGAACCCGCAACAGCTGGCCAGCGCCTTGGCCGCCATGAATTCGTTTCGTTTCCTTTGCGCTGCGGGGACAGCAGCTGCGGCCACTCCACTGATCAGAGCTGTCGGAACGGGCTGGATGGGGACAATAATTTCCCTGGTGTATTTTGGGGCATCAAGTCTATTGTGGATTATGTATAAGTACGGACATCGATGGCATCCAGTAATAGCGCCGGTCATCCCTGCAAGTACTTAAAGTAGCATTGATTCTTTATGGTAGATGCACGGGCAACACTTTGGTCTTGACACAGTGCGGTGTGACGGTACTCAAAATTCAACCTCGAAAAGAGACATGGGCACAATCCCGGTCCACGGGTGATCAGACGGCATATGACCTCGTCAAAGCGTTCAACTACCCTCGGAGTCTTTGGCTCCGAGTTTTACCCGGAATCCAAAGTATAGACCGGTCCGGATAGTCCAATTGACCTAATAATATCTATATCAATGTTTTCCTATGAGCCTGAGTATGGAACGTATGGGAGCATCCAGGACATGGAGTAGTACTGCAGAAAGAACCCTGGAAATTTGACTGAAAAATTAGTATGATAAGTCACACTCGAAAATATGACCGACCGAAATGAAAGCGAGCCTAGTTTAATGATTCATACCCGAGACACTTTCTAGCTACGAAGGTTATTCTCGCCTTCGGCCTCCAACGGGAACTCTTGCGTATCTTTGTCCACGTTGTTGTAAACGCTGCCAAGTCGTCCCTTGAAAGGGCCAGGTATCTCCCATGCATTTTTGGGGTCACGGAGCCATAGCCTTAAAAGATGATGCCTGCTATCATCAATATATGTTGAATGGGATTATAAATAGATTACGGACTAACTTTTGCTCTGGGGTGTCTCTGAACGACTCTCTAGAGTGAACGATGCTAAAATTATTCACGTATTGAATATCGCCCTTTTGGAAGTCAAGGCGGAGCTGATATTTTTTGCCCAAGAAATGGAGGGCGTCCAAGGCCTCTGCTTGAGCCTCAGTGATTGAAGGAATGTTTTTTGACCTTGGTGCGCCAGGAAGTCCGGTAAATTCGCGACGTATGAAATGGATGACGACCCTTTCAGGAGTTGAACTCTTGCAGGTTGGTAATGGAGAACTGGAAACATTTTATAGCCCCCGGGCGTAGCGCCGTACCTATTAGAAGATTAGTACGTAGGACATGACGAGAAGCGTTGCCTGTGTCTATACTCACGTGTCATGTGGCCAATCTTCCGCCATCGTCTCGATCAAGTCAGGTCGCGTGGCTGCCAACTCGTTGTAAATATGCCAGCTACTGGCCAATTGACTGCTCCCTCCCTCAGCAGATGTGTCAAGGCAATATAGTGATATGATGTCTCCAATGTCGGTATGGAAATTCAGTCGATCAGAGGGCCATGTCACGATACGGACTTTCTTCGTTTCTGATGGGCCCACTAGATCTTTCACGTGGATGAGCACCTTTTGAGATGGCCTGATTATGATTTGACGGCCGAGTTCAGATGCAACGTGAGATGAAATGCCAGCATAAATAATGATGTTATCTTCGCGCGAGTACTTGTCTACAGGGACACCAGGAACTACCTTGAATCCATGGCCATTATGGACTTCATTTGAGAGGTCCCGCAACTTATTATGAAGTTTTGGTAGAGGGGATGTATCGGGGCCAATGTGACCCAGAGGTTTATTAAGACCTAAAAAACGTACTGAGTAATTGCTTGGAATATTGTTGGTATGATGATAAAACCTTACCACGAAAGTAGACTACGGCCTGTTTGATCTCCTCCAGATCTTCAGAGCTCAGGTGATATGCCCAATCATAGAGGACTGGCAATGTTTGACCATCCCATACCAAATCAGAATCAAGTCTTTTGGGAAACCCTGTAGCCATGTCTGTGCTCAAGGTCTCATTTCTGAGTCGACGCTTTGTGCGGTCTAACCAGTTTTGTCGGGTCGGCTCATTGTCGATGTCTGGTTGCTGCAACGTGACAGTCATGTTGGCTTTTTAGTGCAAAGTGTGATGTTGCAATTCAGTATCTTAGCCGAAAAACTCGGTATTGTCTCGCTTTCTATATGAAGCTTTCGCTCTTCAAAAAGGTTGAGTCACTCGGGAAACATGGCAAATCACTACACCGCGTCTTTCGTGCATCATGATCAAATAGGGAAAGGATGGTCTATGCGACGGAGGTCATTTCTGTAGCATAAAGCCTGACAGGTCACTAAGTTCTGAATCATCCATCCAAGTTCACATAAATCTGATGCCTTGAAATAAGGCTAAACAATAGCGAAAGTGGTGGTCATCATTCCGATACAACAGCCCTCGAATAAACAACAGTGAGAGATGAGAGAGCATAGCAGACTACCAAACCGCTTCTTCATATCTAAGCCCCTTCACCTGGGCATGTGAAGACACTGTAAAATACAATGTCATGAAGCTGGTATACAGAGTAGTATGCAGCACGCTGGAGAAACAACCTTGCATATGGTGCTGAAGTATTCATCTAAGTAAATGAAAATTAATAATACATATTCTGGCTTATCCAGCAACTCGTGAACTGGTGACTTTTTGGCGCTGCTTCAATGGTCCAGTACATGAGGTATACAGTTTAATGCATGTTGCAGTGATAACCATGTACCTGTGGCTTTGACGCAGTAGATAAGAGCGGTGTGAATACCAATATCACATCACTGTACATCTTGGCCAAGGAGACATGTATGCTGAAAAATCAGATCGTGCCTCATCTGAGACATTTTGAAGGTGTCCTGGAAATCGGACTTCTTGGGTTGCGAGATGTACTTCAAACAACCTTTCTAGGACAAGTCAACTGAGTTTGATGGACCAATAATACCCCTTGCTCGGTTGACAAGTCTGTTTATCCTCGGCGGTGAAGAAATTCCTCAAGTAGAACGGTAGATCATATGTACGAAGCAGATACGAGGATCTGCCAAGAAATGAGTTATGTCAAGTGTTGGAACATATAGTGGGAATTTTTAGCGTCCGGAGAGTGGCCGATCTTGTGTGGCGCCTTCTGTACCTTCAAGTAAATCTGGAGCTTTTGCTATGGATTATAATCCCAATAATTTGAGAAGACAAATGTAAGCATGAATTCACTATGTCTTTAATGATGGCGCCTTTTTTTTTCTTTTTTCTTTTTTTTTTTTTGAGGCCATTCAATGCCAAGGCATTGGCCCACCTTGGTAAAGTAGCCAGAGAATGATGAATAGCGATGTGAATGCAGAAATTTCAATAATTCTCCAAACGTATTGTGTAAAATGATACACCTTCTTCGCCACAAATGCTTGGTTGAACTCTTTGAAGTTGTTTGTGTTTATCATTGGCCTATCAGGGATTGGGACATCGAGGAACTTGCAGAGAGGTTCCCATCCTTCTTTGACATGGTAAAGAAGTAGTTTCTCTGGTGGCACTATCGCTTGGATTTTCTTGTAGTGGTCTTCAAAGGATTTCTTTCCATTTTTTTCGAAATCATTGCCCCATAGCACTCGTCGGGACTTGAGGAATACTGGCCGAACCCAGCGCCATGGCATGAAGAGAATGTGATCTAAGAGAAGCATCGGGAGCGCCAATGGGTCGTCGACTTGTCGCAGCATTGATTTTCTCACCGACCTAAAAACCTCGTCACTTCTAGTAATTCAAACCTTGCTTCAATACGACTTACGCTTGCCACTCGTTCACGTCTCTTACGGTCAGAATGACTTTGGCATTCGGGTATGCTGCGATAAGCTCTTCGGCAAAGCAAATTGCGGGAACATCAGAGACAACTTGGCAATGGCCTAGTAGCTGATCGAATTCCTTGCGACCAAATTCTTTTCCTTTCCCTTCGTATTTTGCCTGCAATGCTTCCCACCATAGCTCGCAGTCTCGAGGATTGATGGTCAAAGCAGCTCGGCCATGGTAAGCGTGCTGGAATCCGAGAAATTTGAGTGCGTTCGTCAAGGCTATGAAAGGAGTAATGGTCAGCTGCGTCAGAACAGGGAACCCGAGTATGTTAGTGGTGAGCACTTACAAACCGTGCCTGTACGAGGGAATCCAAGCATAATGACCTTCATGGGCACCTCCCGAGTACTGTGCCGACGGTCAATATAGGTCGAATTTTTGTTTCGGCGAAGGGCATCGAGAAAAATATCCATCCTGGCGACAGGCAAGAATACAATCAAAGCAAAGACTGAAATTCTACCGAGGTGTTAGTTGTCTCTGTCAATGACTTCGAGGCATATATATACTCAACATCGATGAGACAGATATCGCTATATGCAATAAATGACCCCACAGCATTCCAATTCCTATTTTCACGCTATGACTCGAAAACCTTCCTGATACATTTTCCAGTCTTTCTCATCCTACTCGCGCATTGTCTCATCGGAAAAGAGTGGCGGTGACTATTTGATATGCATCAAGTAAGGCGCCGTAACATTGCTCAATCGTACTGTATGGTCGTGAATGACAGATGGTGATTAAGAATCTGCAAGGAGGCCCTTCAGGTATTTTCGGGCTATATTAAGGTTCCGGCTCGTATCAGGATGCTGATCAAGCGCCACGTACAGGAAACATCCATGGGTATCTGCATACAATTCCTTGGCTACATACCATACCGTAAGGGTTCTTTTTTTCTGTCCTCCAATTTCATTACGGTCTTCGAATCAGTACACAAAATTCTGACAGTTTAAACTTGATACTCTGCCAAATAATGACTACAATGTTTGAGCAGCAACACGCTTCTATATTTTCCTGTTACACTCTCGTGGCTCATATGTTTGTCTTAGGTTTGGTTGACTTTTTATTGGCTTTTGGCTTTTGCGGAGATGGCGATCTGCTGCATTGTAATTTTAGTTCATCCTGCAGCTTTGGCCTTGTAGATCCTGGAATGTAGGAGACCTGTATGAAATTTTGTCCCCAATTAGCGGTTGACTGGTCGTGGAATTTAGTTGCACTCAGCGCACCCTTCCGATAGCATCTACCTACACCAACCTACATCACCCAAAGGGACAAATTTCACTCTTTGGTACAAAGTTGACAACCCTGGTCAAAAGCTTTGCTACTGTCAAACATTGGGATCAAGCTAATCAGGCCGATCAATATCATCTTCTTTCTCAAAGAGACGGATAAAGGTTTTTAACATGTCCTCGCAACGGCATATTGGAAGGCTTGAATCATGCATCTCATTTTAAGAAGCCACGATGGATTTGACTTGGAAAGGCACGATTCTCAAGTATAGACCCCTCTTTTTCGAAATGATGACCTTTCCTTCTGCTTTCTCTTGATTCTTGGTTCTTTACCTCTTCTTCCTCCACCCCTTGCAAGCCGCGCATAGTTTCCGGCTCATCAGCGACTTCCTGATATTGGAAGCATTCAAATCCTAATGTCGATAGTCGAATGCTCATCCATCTCTACACGACGCAAAGTCACTCGCATTACAAATATATTGCAAATCGACAACCTTCTCCCAAAACTCCACACCCAGCTCCGAGTGATCCTTAGACCGGGTAATACGATAGCTTGAAGTACATATTATGTAGTAGGCGCCTCAAATCTTTCGACGAAACAGATAGTGGGACCTCTCGTCCGCCCGTGAGATTCGCGGAATTGTGGGCAACTTGTAATTCTCCAGCCTGGAGGAAAGATCCTGACGAATATGGTAGAGATTGATGTTGGGGTTCTGATGTCCACTTTCCTGTCCTACGTAGTTGCTACTATCCCAAAGATGAATGATTGTCCCGACTAACTCTCCCACCTCGTACTCCACAAGTAATAGTAGATAGGCCTCGGATATGTAGGCCAGGGCTTTAAATTCTTTCTCAACTTCTGATACCGTAACTTTGTAAGGCGAGTAAGAAAGAAAGAAAGTAGTAAGAAAAGCTCTGCCCTATAGCAGGCTCTGTCATATCTTTAGGTGGAACGAACACGATTCGTGGCATAGGTATGGTCTGAGTTCCGAGTTCAGATTCTGCAGTTCTTCAACGATCGCGAAAGATTATATTTGGGTTCATGTCCCAGCGCGATAAAAGGCAGAGGCGAGCGTCAAACTGGACTGGGTTCAAAAGTTGCCTTTATTAGTTTAAAACTTCTATTTTTGCTACACTACGTCATAGATTGTACCTGTCTAGGTACCAGGTACCAGGAATCGATCAACTAGCTATCACTACTGTAATAGTGAACGAAGGTACTTCCAAAGCTCTACTGGTTTATAGGTGCACCTAAATCCTCACTATATTTAGCATACATTCCAGGAAGAGCTGTTTGCTTATGATCATACAGTAGTTCTTGAATCAGCTATACTGCCATAGTCTTACTGCTTGATTGCCGGAAAAGAATTCCGAAGCACGCTAACCACGTTTACCGCCTCATATCTCCGGCAATACTGCCATTGTAATGATTGTATTGCCATATACGCGTCATGGACATAGTGCTGTAATATTATATGGAACCATCCAGAATTTGTTTGGTAGATCTGGCGCTTTAGCAAGATCGCCTGTCAACTAACGAGCGGGCCACACGAGCGACACCCCGTACCACATACCTAGTACACATACCTAGTATTGCAGCTTAATATCTCAACATCATGTTTATCAGATTTACTATAGTGATAGCCCGCTCGCTCGTGTGGCCCGTTTAGTGGTGGATTATATTAGCTTCCCTCTCACGTCAGCCACGTTCTACGTCTTTCCCCTCATTCTTCCTAAATACAGCGTAGCTCTAATCTTCACGTACTTCTCTTTAAAGAATCACTATTCTCCCAGTCCTTGTGCCTGACTTGACAATTTTTTTTACTCTATTCTACTTTAACCTAACCTTTCGATTGAGATGGCGGATAAATCCCTCAAATCCACCTGTCATTGTGGCGCCATCACCCTGATCGTGCCTCATCAACCAGAGGAAATCAACGAATGTCAATGTACAATCTGTCGGCGCTACGCAGCCGCTTGGGCGTACTATAAAGTGAACGAAATCAGATTTGACCTAAAAGAAGGCGCCAAACTCTCTCGGTACGTTTGGGGAGATAGAGAGAAGTCATTTAATTCCTGTGAGAATTGCGGATGCGTGTAAGTCTCGATCAGCTCATCATCTATAGATCCCTATATGTTGGCTAAAGCTTTGCTTAAACGTAGATGCTATTGGTGGCCATTTGAAGAAAGGATGCCTGACGGCGGTGCAGCTAAGTTCGGCGTTAATACGAGGAATATGGATCCCATGGAAATCTTGCACGTCAACCGTAAGATTGAAAATGCCTGGCTGTTCGCGCCAATCAACGATAAGACCATGGCGCATGAGCAGGATCAGGCTAAGTACTGAACTTTTTATCTAAATGTTATTGCAATCCTAATTGACTCAAGTTTCTGCGAACATTAATGATCTTAACTTTGCTGCATTCAGCTTCGGCGGCCTTCCGAGACGTGGTAAATGTTCGGGTCTCTATAATGTCACGAATGAAATCAAGCTTTGCAGTGGGGAGTCTCGGAGCCGTGACGTTTAGATTGGGCTTCCGTTAACTGTTAGTGAAGACATTTTGATAGTGAAAGCGTGCTTATTGAGCAGAATGGAATGGCGTCGAATGTGTATGGCAGGTTCGTAAAAATTACATGGTCTAGCGTTTAGGATCACATTGTAAGATTACTTTTACTGGTTGAGCAAGCGGTCTGGGAGGCGGACTAGAAGTAGGTTTCCATAGGACTAGCGCATACCGGTCCCTTGCTCGGGGATCAAGAAGGGAAGAGTGAAATTGATTTCAAAGAGTACTGTTGAATTCCCTCTCAAATTCTATTGTCCCTGAGTACATACTTGTACAGCCACATTACACTAGTCCATTGCGCACCGACCATGGTTGTGCCCCCGGAGGCGCGATCCGCTTTGATCATATACCTCGTCAGGAATCTACACGCACTATGCGGATCTGGTCTTTTTTTTTCTGACAATCAGAATTTCTAATGTCAGAGTTAATATAACACGATGGTAATGTAGCTCTAGTTCCATTGATAGGGCTGAAAAACCTGAAAATGGGGAGGGGGTTACGTAAAGCACATGCCGATACTTCCGATGCATACTTGCACTTAGTACTTTCCTTGTCTCTCGACTTCTTCTATGCCTTTTTCTACACGCCTCTTGAAATTGTCCTCTCTTTTCTCCATAAGATTCGCCGATTTCTTCTGTGCATTTTCATATTCTGCAGCTGAATTCACCCTCGAGCAGTGGCTTAATTAGACCACTTCATTCGCTATACCTTTACACCCAAGCCCTCTTTTGCCTGACCTTTCGAGGTTCTACTTGAAAGAACAAACAGAAAGGGAATATATCAATTACCAAGGAGAGACCTGCATCAAAACGAAATATATATATATCCTTTCAACTTGGAGACCCTTCGCGATATCTGGGATCTGCGAAGATCATCAGAATCCTAACAGTCATGGCGACCGAGACGCAGACCGTATATACCACGTCGATGCCGACGCACATCCCTCATACCTCGGCGATGCAAAAATTGTTCACCGGAAAGTCAAACGTCTTACACAAACGGCGGCGTAACCCCTTCCAGCGCTTGGTCGACTGCGTCCGACTCGGATACTACCGATACGAGGTGACTTTCGGTCTTTACGTGATGACATGGACTGAGAAGTGTGTGGCCAACCTCATTGTGTTAACCGTTTTGGGGCTGCTGCTATGGGCGCTAGCTTTCTACTTCCCGTCGATACTGTACCACAAGCTCACTCGTCTGGTGTGGCTACTTACCGGCCACAGCGACGCAGGCGTCAGGGTTCCGGGGATTCTTGACAAGCACGGGAGTTATATCTCGCCTTCATCAGTTGCCTAGCTGTCGCCTTGTGACGGGTCCTTGCTCACCAAGGGGTTCCGCCTCCTTGTATCTAGCCGTGGCGCTTGTTTGTCTCACCTGCTTGAGGCTTCGGCCATTCGCAATGAGGCAGGATTACTATACCCAGTACATTTTCGAGTGACTCGTCCTACACTCCCATACACCTGACTGGCTGTTGTGGATTCAATTTGCTTTTATTCTTTCGATTTGGCGATTTCGATTCTTCCATTTGCCCTCTTAGGGGGCCATCCATTGCGCACACCAGCTTGGCCCTCTTCCCTTGCAATCGCGGCATATACCACATCCATTCCCGACCTTCGCGCTGCGGACACTGTGTGCACCCTTGATTTTAGCGGCGACCGACAATACCCGAGCACTACATATACTGTATATCCATGCTCAATCCTTTCCTTTTCTTCCCCGGGCATGCGCACAGGCAAAGGGGCCTCTATAAGGGGGCTCACAGATCTTATTACTACTCGTCCTAATACATAATGTCAAATGTCTAACCCCATTTTTCCCAGTACGTAATCTTCATTCTAGTCTGTGGCGCAAGGCTTACATGGCGCGCGCTTGGCACTGCGGCTCAGTTTGCGTGCGTAACGTGACAGCATATTTGCAAAATAGTAGAGTAGACACGGTCTGGAGCCAAAACAGACCTTAATCCCGTTGCCAAGGGGGAAAAATTACATAGATGGGTCTTCGTAACAAATGAGATCATGTCTTAGTGCCAAGGGCATAGACCGTGATACGGAGATGACGATACGCGCGGCTGTGTTGATCGCCCAAAAATAACTTTTTGATTTAATTAATGTGACTGCCTTCTCTCTTCAACATAATCAAATCTCTGCCTTTGGAAGTCAATCTTCCACAACTCTCTTTTTCTTGCCCTTTCACTTCTAGGGCTCTCATTCATTTCCTTCGACTTCTTTTGTAAGCGCTGTCACGATATTCACGACTAGGGTCCCCGATCGCTGCAACCCGCCAAACCTCGGCAATTAGCCCACCATGGCCGCCAACGAATACTATCACTCCAATATTCCCAGTCCACCTAGCTACGAGCAGGCCAATCCTGGAAAAATAGACCATGCCACTTCTTCCGCCCCAGGATATGGCTACGCCCCCAACCTCTCTAACCGTGACGACCCTTCCGCCCCCTATCACAATCGCGAGAGTCAACAATCTTTTGCATCAGACAACGGTGCTTACCACACTGCCGGACGAGTCGGAGAAGGCGATCACTACGCAGAGAATATTCCATTGAAAGCTCAAACACAGTTCGGCAATAATCCGGAGTGGATGCATCAACAAACCCAATACCCGCCCGCATCGCCAGGGGCACTGGAGGACTCTCGACGGGGACAGAACAAACGGAAGAGGAAGGGCTTCTTCCAGAAGAAACCTGCATATGTGACCTGGACTCTAACGCTGGTTCAAATCATTGTGTTTATTGTGGAACTAGTCAAGGCTGGTGAGTGACCACGGTTTGTCTAAAACTACGTTCAATGGCTAATTTGTCTCCAGCCCAATTTACTGGTTCCCCTATCGAAATCAAACCTTCTTTTAACCCGATGATTGGCCCCTCTTCTTATGTTCAGATCTGGATGGGTGCCCGCTACGACCCCTGCATGAAGAATATTCCCGGAATTCAAAACGCCAATGAAACAATCTATTTCCCGTGTCCAAATGCCACGACAAGCGCATCTGAGTGCACCCTCTCCGAGGCCTGCGGCTTCAATGGAGTCCCCAATAACCATGCCTATGGCTCTCTTGACGATACGCCCGCTCCGAACCAGTGGTGGCGCTTCATCGTCCCCATGTTCATCCACGCCGGATTTATTCACATTGGATGTAATTTGATAGTCCAGATGACCATGGGTGCGGAAATGGAGCGTATGATTGGAATGTGGAGATATACCCTGATCTATTTTGCTAGTGGTATTTTCGGGTTTGTACTGGGTGGAAATTATGCCGCCCAGTTGGAGGCTAGTGACGGTTGCTCAGGTGCCCTGTTCGGTATTCTTGCTCTCCAGTTACTCGACTTGCTGTACGACTGGCCCAATCGCCCGTCTCCCTGGGTGGAGCTCCTCATCATGATTCTGGGTGTAGCCATTTCATTTGTGCTTGGTCTTCTCCCCGGTCTCGACAACTTCTCCCACATTGGTGGTTTCACCATGGGCCTCGCCCTGGGCTTGACTATCTTACGATCTCCCAATGCTCTTCGGGAACGTATTGGCCTAGCGCGCCAGCCTTATGTTGCCATGTCAGGCGGTGCTGGCCCGGAAGCGGTAGAGGGCAGGAAGACCACCTCGCTTGCAGACTTCTTCAAGAACAAGGGCAAAAAGGTCGCATCAAATGGTGATAACACCGGTGAACCCAAGGGCCCATTGGCGTTCTTCAAGGGCCGAAAGCCCCTCTGGTGGGCATGGTGGCTAGTCCGCGCTGGCGCTCTTGTTGCTGTGCTGGTTGGATTTATTCTGCTTATTATTGATTTCTACAAATACCCCTCTTCGAACTGCTCCTGGTGCTACCGTTTGAGCTGTCTGGTATGTGATCCCATCTCTGACTGGTTCGAATTTTGCTGATTGTGTTTTTATAGCCCGTTCATGGTTGGTGCAAGGAGGGCACCCTACAGCTTACAAGCACGTCCGGTAGCTCGTGAGACGCTTATTCTCTTTTGTCTGTTGCATAAGGCGTTTATTTATGTATTTCCTCAAATACGAGAACTGTAAATAAAGAACTTGAAAATATACAGATCCATGACGATGGTACTTGCGCAGGTTGCTTCAAGCATTTTATAAAATTCGCACACATGGCATCGTACCACCAGTCAAGATGCTGACTGTGCGACCCACCAACATCATAAACCCAGACCATTCAGTTCCAATTTCAAAAGTTCTACAGGCATAGATCCCCAGGGACCAATATCCACTTCCGCCTTACGGGACTCCGCATAACCTAAAAATACAAGTGGCTGAGTGCAACGTGGCTGAGTCAGGGCCGCTTACGCAGTCGTCACTAGGTAACTAGCCATCCGGCACGGCCGAACTTCTCACATCCAACCTCCAGGTCGTTCACTCGACTATGCAGGTCTGTTTTTTGAAAGCGATAATCGAAGATCTATCAACACAAATGCACACCTTTCCCTTTAGCGTCCGCGCCATTCAGCATTAGTCATGGCCACCCTAGCCTCGTCCCCTCCGACCTCGCCTTCATGGCCGAAACGGAGCTCACGGGCTTGGATGCTCCGCTGTGAGCGATACTGCTGTGCAGCTGCCAGCTGTTTTCCGCTTGCATTTGTATATGGAATTACGACATGGGCAGTCTACGTGGAGGCTAGTCTTGGGTTCAAAGGATCGAAAAGTAAATGGATTGGTATGCTTGGACAAATGACCCTTGAGACTCAGCTCGGATATCCCGAGGTTTTGGGTGGTGTGTTTTCTGGAAAGTAGCTGACAGTTTTCGCGTTTTGCAGGTTTACCCAGCAGTTTCCTCGGACTTCTTTTATACATTGCTCTTAATGCTTCATATTCGATTGCCGTCTTCACCGATCCTGGGTCCCCGTTATCAACGCGCCGAGGGAATGACCGACACAATTACAGTGCGCTCCCTGTCACCGAATCCGTATACCCAGAGTTCACTTCGTACACTGTCAGTTCTACGGGAGGATCGCGATACTGCAAGAAATGTCAGTGTCCTAAACCCGACCGCGCGCATCACTGCTCAACATGCAAGCGGTGTGTGCTCAAGATGGACCACCACTGTCCCTGGCTAGCAACTTGCGTCGGGCTACATAATTATAAAGCCTTTCTCCTTTTCCTGATCTACACCTCGCTGTTCTGCTGGGTATGTTTCGGTGTGGCGGGCACGTGGACTTGGCAGGAAGTCCTGGATGATACGGTGTACATGGACAACTTCCTGCCAGTCAACGTAGTCCTACTAGCCATTCTGGGTGGAATCATCGGCCTAGTTTTGACTGGATTTACCGCCTGGCATATTAGTCTCGCAGTGCGCGGGACTACCACCATTGAGTGTCTGGAGAAGACGCGGTATGTCTCGCCGCTACGCAAAGCACTTGAACGACATCGATTCGACACTGAGTCTGGACCCCACGGTTTTAATGGCGACGCGTCTCAGGAAAGTCTCGCCCACCGGCTCCAGGGATACGGAAACCAGATCATTGATGCGCACGCCAATGCCATTCCGGGTGTGACTCGTGCGGAAGAAGGCGAAGAGCGCCTCTCACCCGCGCCCTATGGTCCAGGCCAGGGACCGAACTTCCATCACGCAGACCTGCAAAATAACCCCAACAACCTCTCCCCAGCCCAACAGGCTCTCTCCCGCTCATACGCGGACATGGAGCGTCAGCGCGAACACGACCGGTACCAGCAGTATCTCAACGAGGAGGACAGCGAGAAAACACCTAGCGCATTCGACCACGGCTGGCGCCGAAATCTTTTACACCTCTTCGGCGACCGTCCCCTCCTCTGGGCTATTCCCGTCTGCACAACCACCGGCGACGGCTGGCGCTGGGAACCTAGTCCCCGTTTCCTCGAAGCCCGCGAACGCCTCCGTCTCCGCCGTGAACAGGAGGCGCGTGATGAACAGCAATATCTCCGCGATCTATACCAACGAAACATGAACAACAGCCACGCCTGGATTGGCGGAGCTGGCGCTGGCGCTGGCACCGGCAACATGAATGCCGGTACCGGTACCAGCGTGTCCCCGGCCCAGCCCAGCTGGATCGCGAACCGCAATCGCCAAGAGACACACGACCGTCCACCAACTAGCGTCTCGATGCAGACCCTCGCGCCCGCATCACCCCGCCCCCGGCCAGGCGATAGTGACTTCGAGGATGAGCCCGATATTGAAAGCAATGGACTCTTAGATCCGGAGGCTGCGGCTCGTCCTGCGCGTGCGCGGGATACGGATGAGTGGCGTGATTGGGAATAATTGTTGTCTCATTTTTGACTTGGAGGGGATCTGTTTCTCATGCTTTACGGTTGATAGCATTATTTTGGCGTTTCAGCGATAAAGTGAACCGGAGGCCAGTGGCATTTCCTTGGTTTCTCTTGTATTACTAGCACATGTGCAGTACCTGCGATATATCACAAGCTTTTTGTATATGGTTGGAGTCAATCTTATATCTATGACTTGATGCTTGTCTATTGATTTTTGAATATCAGCTTCCACGGGAAGACATGGTCCTTGCAGTTGCACCAATTGTTTGGACAAAGCAATAATGTACATACAAGGGGCTCCTAAAATGCCGTTGTTTACTCAAGTTCAATGTCTGGCCTGTAGTCACGTGGTCCATAAAGGATCGCCAACTCAATCTAATCAACTATCACTATCATCTTATCATACCCAACGTCTCCGCAACATCGCAATCTACAGAGACAAAGACAAGGAAAAGACAATGACTAGCCCCTCTACAAAACGCCTTCTCAAAGAATCAACCGACCTCTACAAGAACCCAAGCCCTTACTTCACAGCCGCTCCAATCAGCGACACCAATCTCCACGATTGGCACTTCACCCTCGCTGGTCCCCCCACACCAACCCCCTACGCAGGTGGCCTTTACCATGGTCGCATAACCTTTCCACCAACATACCCACTCCGGCCACCCTCATTCCGCTTTTTAACCCCATCCGGCCGTTTCGAAGTCAACCGCGAGATCTGTCTCAGTATCTCCGGCCACCATGAGGAAACGTGGCAACCAGCCTGGGGGGTGAGGACAGCACTACTAGCGATCCGGTCGGAGATCTTCGGCAGCGAAAGTAAAGGGCAGGTGGGTGGTGTTGAGGGGAGTGCGGAGTTAAGGCGGGAGTATGCGAGGGTTAGTCCGCAGTGGGCTTGTCGAGAGTGTGGAGTTAGTAATGGGGATGCTATGAAGGATTGGTGGGGAGTATGTGTAGAGAAGGGGGTGGAGGTTGATGTTGAAGGGTTTGAGGGTAATGGTTCATCTGGGGATGGGGAACAGCAGGCTGGACCTGCTGCTGCGACTGTGGAAGTGGAGAGGCAGGCTGAGCCTGTCGCTTCGACGACGACAGCAACAACTTCTGCGCCGTTGCAATCAGAACCCCAGATACAGCCACAGGTAGCTGCACCGATCGAAGCTACACAATCCGCGTCTTCTGCTACTGCTTCTCCTTCGACAGTGCCAGCTCAGTCATCTACAGCTCTTCAACCTCGACCTGTGCCTGCAACTGCGGCTATCACACAGGCCTCGGAGCCGGCAAACAGTCCGTGGCTAGACAGAGCCATTGTGGTTGTTGTTTTCGCCTTGATCATCTTGATCCTACGGCAAACATTGGACGTAGATGATCTATAGTGGCAGGTCTGGGCTTCTTTCTTTACTACACTCTTACATACCAGCTCGGCGTTTACGGAAACAGGATAGCAATCGGTGTTCGGACTGCACAAAGTTATTCTTACAATTTCTCGGCTTTTTGCAGTCGCCATTACTCTATTCAGTATGCAGATCGTCACACAAATCCATTCATTTAACATCAAGATCAGCATGCTTATATTGCACAACACCCAAGCTAGGGAATGATCGTGTACAACTGTATCCTATTCTGGTAATAGCGTAGATGTCAGACCCTCCACCGCCTACTGAAGGTGGTTAAGTGGATCCTCGTATTTCGGTCTAACAAACGCCAAGTTATGGTGGCGTTAATGTTCTTGAAACATCACAGAGCTATCTAGGAAATGTATAGACAAGGGGGCGACAGTCAGATAGACTGAATAGGAACTTCTTGATGGCTCATTTGTAGCATAAATAGCTAATGGTTTTCTCGCAAATTGAAAATCATTCATCAACTCAATCCAATCCAATCCACTCCATTGCAATCTACAATCAACCGATCTCCCGATCAGTCAACTCAATCAAAATGCAGTTCACCACCATCATCATTGCTACCCTGGCCGCCGTTGCCGCCGCCTCTCCCTACCCCGATGCCTTTGAGAAGCGCACCTGTGTTGGCAGTTAGTATACCAAATATCTGTATGACCAGAAATTGATAGCTGATTTCTCTCTAGATTACAAGGTCGCTTGCCAGACCGGCGGTGTTGCCTGCTGCGACGGATGGCAATGCGTTGGCGCCACTGAGTGGAACGATGGTGTCTGCATTCCCTAAGGGACTTATATACATAAATCAGAGCTTCGGAGCGGGCTTCGGAGCGGGCTTCGGAGTGTGGAATTGGTGCTAGCTTGTTTTTCTTTCTGTTTTTGTTCTTATAGATCGCTTGTACATGGAGCAAGATATGAATTATTCTATTTGATTATGTCAACACCTTCTCGTCTTATTGTAGATGCCTACTAAAACGAGTGAATTGGAAGGATGTGATTTATATCGGAATTGATGTACATTTCAGAACTATTCAATGTGAATTGCAGATGATAATACATATGAAGAAAGCCACTTTCTTCTTTTCTTACAGCACTGGCCCCGGGCTGACAGTCTCCACCCCCAGAGCCATCCACCACCACTCCTTGACACTCCAGCAAGGCCGATCTGGAGTCCCTGATTTCTCCACGAGACCCACCTTAAGCAACCATTCTTCCAGTAGGAGCTCAATCTCCCACTTCATCAAACCAGGCTTGATCATGAAAGCAATGCTTTCAATCGACACACCAGGTCGAATAACGAGGCAACCCATGACTGCTGCAATAGATCTGTACCACCAATCTTGCATCAAACAGCCATGAATATCGAACCAGAGCGGCATATGGCGCGATGCAGGTGGGAGTGGAGGCGGCGTACCATGCACGATATCGTGAATGGGATTCCCGTACACGTACTCTGGGAGCGGACGCACTTCCATTTCGAAGCGCAGACGGCTTTTATCCATTTGTCGGGTGAGGTATGTACCATCTATGAGACCGTATTTGTCGCGGATTAGATTGAGCGGGATCAGTTCGACTTGGCCGTGTGCGAAGAGTTCGTCTACGGCTAGGGCGTCGCCGTCGCCAGCGTGGTAGTTGATTTTGAAGGCCCCCTCGGTCTTCAGGGCTGGGTCGAGCACTTTCATTTTGAATTCGGCTGCGCGTACGAGCTGGTCGCTGTCGATGGCGCGGCGACGTTCCATGGTTTGAAGGAAGACGTCGTGTGGCATGTAGTTACGGCCTGGGGTGACGCGGCCGCGGTTTGCGTTGCAAATTATGCGGTCAGTCATCAGGGATTGCGTCGCAGAGGCGAGAAGGGATTCTCCAAATGGAGCTAGGGTTTCGGTGGCCGCAGCAACATTGTATCGATCTGTCGGTGTCATGATGTTGGCACGAACCCATGTCTTCGCGATTTCAAGCTTCTGAGCTTCTTGTCTGGGGGTAATTGGGATGGCGATGCGAGGTTGTTCGACGACAAACGGTATACGGCTCAAGAGACGCTTTTTGTTGGCAACCGTGAGAGATCCTGTCGTGACGTGCGCTTCCTCAGCAGTGGTGACGGGTTCTTCGCGCAGCTCAAACATGCTGTCAAATTGCTCGCGAGTTGCAGGGAGAGTGGGAGCTTTTTCAGATGTAGAAAAGTCGAGCTCAATGCTCGCCCACTCGACCACGGCCGGCCAATTGTACCCTGCTAGGTTATTATAGTCAATGGGAGGCACCTGTTTTTTCTCATAGGCCTGGAGATATCGCTCCTGGAAATCGCGTTGCATCTTATGGATTTCTGTTCGGTTCCGGCCGAGAATCGATTTACCATGATGCAGTACGAACTCCGGATCGCTATTGGGGAAGGCAAGAGGGACAAGGTCCCAATCGACAATCTTTCCCTCGACTCCACCAGCCAGTGTTCGAATAGCAGTAATGGCGACCATGTATCTCCGTATAACTCCTTCGGGAAGTGGTTTGAAAGTCCGGCGACGTGGGGGAAGATGTCCTTGTCCATTATTGCGATTTCGATCCAAGCTGGGCTCATTTGCCTGGCCGAGCTCGAGCTTGCGGCGACGTTGACGACGGGCATAGAACCCTCGGGTCAGCATGCGCAATTTGCGAGATTTGGCAGATCGCACAGGCTGGTCCATCTCAAAGCAAATTGGGCCGTTGATTGGGCTTTCGATAAAACCTTTGTCCACAGTGTGCGTAATAAAAAGATGATCGTCGAGTTTCGAATCAGCCAGCCCATCGTTTTCAAGCTCCCATTCCAAAATCTTGTCCATTCTGAACGCGAATCTTCGGGCCTCTGTTGTGCTGGGCCCCATCGGCCCTATCCAATCATCAGATTGGTGTGCCATACTGGTCAGTTCTTGGATAGCATCGGCGAAGTTAAAGTTCCTGCTAACACGGGTATCTGCAAACGTAGCGTGTTTTCCGCCTCCCCAGCTACGTTTGATAGATCCCGTAGCAAATGTATGGGTAGAATCATGGAGAATTTGACCTGGGTTCATCAACATTTTCATCGCTTCCATGCTGGAAATGATTCTCGGTAGCCGTCTCGTCCTGCCGAACGGGTGGTTTCTGATTCTAAACATGGACATAGTCGGCACCATGTCACCACCTGTCATGGGTCGATAGATGTATGTCCCATTGTTTTCAGAACCTTGATCCAATTGAGGCGGGAACCTCATGAGTCGATGAACTTGGAATCTCGGGTCAAAATTATCCTCATACAACTCCAAGTCATCTTCCGAATCAGTATCGGACTCTTCCTCGTTGAGCATCCTTCTCATCAGCTTCTTATGTACCGCTACGCGTCGTTTCTTCTCTTGTATGAGAACAGAAGCAGGCTTTGAATGGAGATGAACTGTGGCATCAGATACAGTAGGCAATGAGAACCTGCGGAACTTTTGGCCACCCACGCCATTCGGACCAAAACTACCGCCGTTTCGCGAGATTGTTTGGCTCGTTTCAATGTGAGGCGAAAAAGAATTTTTAGGGTTGCGGTCACGAGCCAGTAGCTGGGCTTGTAAGCCCTTGATCAAAGGATCATCTGGTGACATTTCTGGCTTCCTCAAAATGGTTTTTGTTACCATCGTGCCTCTGCCATCTCTGCCACTAAAGGTCAGTTGCTGAAGTTGGCCGGCATCGACCAGATATTTGATCGTTGTTTTCACAGTTCGCATATCCGGTTTCTCCTTGTGGTTCATTTTCATCCATGCAGTCGTGAATGGATACCAGAGCTCACCACCACCAGGGTATGCACCACCGGCTTTTTCCACGATGTCCATAACAATTCTTCTGCGCAAGAATGGTATAGATCCACCTCGATTAGCTGAACCGTGTACCTTTGGGGTCTCACTCTTCTCGCTTACGGGCGTGCCGTGCATGGGAATGAGGTGCACTGTGGAGGTCCGTGGCTTTGGTGTGACCAATCTGGCAGGAGGTGGGCCCATGGTGGTTTCCATAGTAATTGTACTCTCAACAGGTCGAATATCGCTCTGGCTTCGGCTTGCGGCTGCCACACCATTTGACGGTTTCGTCACATCGGCATCTGTCGGGGTCAAGTCAATTGCGGTCTGTCCATTGCTAGGCTCCGGAGACTTCGAGGCAACCTGATTAGCCTGACTATCGTCTCGGGGCCCACGAATGCGAGCCTGCTTTTTGGGTCTTCCTCGAGGGCTTTTAGCTGGGGTAGCACTTTCTGATGGGGCTACCGAGTCAGAGGCATCCGCCATCGGATGGGCTCGCTTGCCCTTTCTCGGCCGACTCGGCGTAGACTCGATTGTCTCGCTTAGCTGACGTGAAGCAGGTTCCTCAGTCATCGTTCTAGGGGTGGCTGCAGCTGTCGGAGTCATCTCTACTCCCGCGCCCGTCTCCCCGTAGTCCGAATCATTCTCGTCTTTGCAGAACCAGGGCAAATTGGAGAGCCTTGGAGATTTAAAAACTGCAATACGGCTCGTTTTCGGACGACCTTGCTTCTTTCCCGCAGGTCTACGTTTTCCATGAGGCGTAACATAAATTCCAGGCGTGGGTTTCTCCATGACAAGAGCGTTGTATTCGGTCCATGTTTCATCCCAGCCCATTGCTTCGAATCGCTCTTTCTTGGACATGCCTTGGTATTTTTCCCGTTTCTTTTGACTTTGGGATTTGTCCCAATGTAGAGGCACTGGGGGGTTGTCCTCCATAACTATGTCACTATCATCGGGGACTGAGATGACTGGAGACTCTCTCTTGATTCTTTTCGATGTAGCTTTGCTAGGACGGCCCCTAGGACGGCCCTTTCCATTGTTCAGCTTTACTCCTGATCGTTGCAGGCCCTCTAGAGGAACTGAGTGGCCGGGTTGAACTCCTGCAAGGATTTGCTGTTAATAAGCTCGAAGGGAATTGTCAAAATAACAGAGATATGGAAACTTACGGTATGAACCATCCGCCTGTAGGACACTCATAGGGTCCTTACGCGTAAGGCTGTAGTCCGCCGGCTTGCAGCTTGCAAGACCTTCAAATAAGCTGATGTTCCCATTTTTCATCATGCCCACTGGTATGTTATTGTGGGGAAGTCCATATTGGTCAAGTTCAGCGGGTGCATCAACTCGGGGGAGCTCGGTCTTCAAGGACTTGTGATTCTTAACTGGAAACTGGACAGCCTCCCAAAACGCGGTACCCTCGATGACCTTCGTCGCAAAATTTCTCGCCGAATAATGGACATAGTGGATAATAGTTTTGTGCACATCGGAGTCCCGGACAAGTGCAAGATGCCGAAGATGAGGAGGCTGGGAAATCTGCCAACAGTCGGTCAGACGATGAACCATGTTCTCGGATGGTCGCTTGTAAAAGATTCCAAAGCAAGTCCGATTGATAAGATCATTGGTAATTCCAGCCGTGCCAGCTTTGTCAATAATGTCAAATAGCTGGTTGCTCAAGACGCGATCGGGTGTCCAGATGGGTACAATGCGTCCAGACGCAACGACACGCTCACCCTTGACTGACGAGTCGCCTTCTCCTGAATCGGCCATGTTCTGTTCTGGAGCATCGGCCTCCAGATCCACGTCTTCATCCAAATCTGCTGGATTGTCTTCATTTCTCTTGAACCCATGTCGGCTGAATTCAAAAAACTTTTCGAAGTCCTTTGGTGTGGGTTCTCGCATCAGCATTATGCAAGGGTGCATCAGATTGTACTGCGACTTCACCCTCACTCGCTTTAGGACTCCGATTTTTTCATACTTGCGAACTGTTCTGGAGAGAATTCTCGATCTCCAGAGGTCCTCGAACCCTAGAACCTTCTTAAGATCGTTCCGAGTGATGGTGTTATCATTCTCTCTGAGCGCATCGAAGAGTTGTTTGGTAAAATCATCGAAATCTATCATTGGCCTTGCCTCGGTTGTGTTTTCACGACTGGGCTGAGCAGTCGGCACATTTATGAATCGACGAAGAGTCAGGAGACTTGTGCGTGCCGCTTTGACATGAACAGCACGCTTCTCGATGTATCCTTTGGCGGCCAACGCGTCTGTTCTTTTAGGCACCGATCGTTTGTCTTGGCCACTGATTTTGACCAATTCCGTCTGCGGAATGCCCTCTGATTTGCGAGTAGCTATGATGGATAATAACAAAAATTCTGATGCGGGAAGCTTGTTGTCATCGGGTTCGTGGCCGGCAACTGCATACCAAGTCCTCTCTTTAGAGACGAAGATACGAACTTTGGAGGCAGCAGATGATGCAGAACTTTCTCGGCCATTTTCGGTCTCCCCTTCAACTTCGTTTTGATAGTTGCGAGCAGGTAGGTCGAGCTTTTCAATTTCATCCAAGCTGAGGTGATTCCACTCATTGCCTAGACCCACGGATACCTCGGGATTGCGTGTCAGCCATGACCAGACCTTCTTTTGAAAATGACGGTCCACGAGCTGTCTGCGCCCAGATTCATTCTGCGGTGAATTGTCATAGAAGATATCAATGTAATTTAAGACATCCAGCAAGGTCGCGCCTGCAGATGAGTTAGTTCCATGTCATATTCGCGATTGTTTTGCCCATGGTAATCGGGAGAGAACAATGGCAAGTGTATAATGTAATAAATCATCGCAAGTTCACTGGCGCCCTGCAAGAACTGTGGGCGGTTCTATAGACCGATGCCAGTCCGGATAAAGGATAGAGCCATGCTGAGTAAAGTGGGTCTGAGAGGCAGAGCTATACGCACCTTGGTTACCGCATAGCGCGACCTCGTTCAGCAGAAAAGCAATCAGCTCCTGTAAGCTGGGTGCCATGATCAGTCCATGATAATTCGGATCATGTAAAGAAAGAGAGGAAGTCTGTGTGGGATACAGTTGTGCAGTCGAGGGTGAAAAGAGGGATGGAATTCGAAGCAGAGACTGCGAATCGAACGTGCGCCACTTGGGAATTTGCTCTTATCAAAGAAAAAAAAAAAAAAACTTTCCTATCTCCATGTGACCTGCCACTTGACACCCTGTCATTCAGGCATCAGAAACGGCTGCTCCACTATCTTTGACTAGAGATTCGGCTCACATCTTTCATGTGTTGCTGCTTTCGCGTAGGTTTCGCTTTACTTTCGTTGGTAAACTTGACAATCTGGTGTTGTTTCATTTCTTCTGTGTTTCTCATGTGTGCAAATATCTCGGTTGTAGAAAAGCTTTGCCTTGTCTGTCTCACATTGGCATCTAGGTCGTTGGATAGCAGAATAACTTTAGCGACCCTTTGGTCTGGCACTCGGGTGTACGGCATATTCTACCTTAAATTTAGATTGGAAGATCCGGCTATATAGAGCTCCGGCTATATAGAGCTGGAGCTTTTGAAGGGTCTGCGCCTCAAAAGCCGACCCGCTGAGTCAGATACACTTAGGACCAAGGTTGGGTAGCGACTGACAGATTCGTGTTGCAGTGCATATTTGTTTGTTTTATTGCTTTTAATACTAAGATATGTTATGCTGTAGGAATTAATGAATGGCTATGAGCATTTGGTCAGAGTAAACAAACTTGGGCCGGACCGGAAGATCGGCCGGATTGTTTGGCCGGGATCGGCACCTGAGCTAACTCGGACGCAAAGTCCCAAGCATCTGGATTCCTGTTTTCTCATGCGCCTTGCCAAGGGATAACGCACCCCCCACTTCTTTCAGGGTGCGCACTATTACATACTTATACACGAATGGCCTGTTTTCATCTTCCGAGGTCAAATCCACCGGTTATGATAGGACCAAATACAAGCTAGCACGGAAGTCCACAAGACCTTGCACCACTGAAATCACTGGATGAGCTAACAATTAATAAAAAGGTCATATGGATATACTGTTAACCGTAATTGAAAAGAGCAAAAGAAAGAATAATAATAGAAGTATGCAAGTCAGCGTCCAAAATATCCCCTTCGATACATGACATCACGAGCACAACTTACGTCAGGTACCTCCGTCTACACGTTAAATTGTATGAGCACGGATGTACTCGTATAACTCCGTCGTTTCCGGCACTGCGCCTTCAAACTAAAAATCTCGTTTTAACTTGATCATCCTACCTTTTTCTTCATTTTTCTCCTTTCCCCTGAAACAGGATCCCACTCGGAGTTCCTTTCAATCGAACTCACCATGTCCTAAGTCCACCGCAAACTCTACCGATAAGAAACACAACACACCCCCTGGAAATCAAACCCGAGTCCCCCGAGTCGCGCGGTCCGCCACCATTGCCACGCTGATGGATGACCCCGAGAGGAACACTGTTCCTGTACATAATGAACCTCCTCCGCTCCCATACTCACTACACACACGGAAGAAGTCGATCGCATTCTTCTGGACTATATTCGTGCTCGACACGCTAGGCCAGCCGGTCGGCCTGTATTGGGGACTATGGTACGGCACCAACCTGTCGCATAACTTGGGTATGTTTTTGATTGGGTGTATTGCGGAGAAGATCTCCGAGGACGCAATCGCTGATGCTTTACAGTGTTTTCCATTGTCACGGCTTGTTTGGGAGGTATCTCGGTTTTTGAATACTTCTATCGTCTATACAACCTCTTCCGCAAAAATTCACGCGCCCGGCCGTTGAACTCTCAGAAATCACGGGTATGGCTGATTTACATGAAAGACATATGGGGCGCATGCTAACAACCAATGTTAGCTGGACTTTTTCCATATCAATTTCACTATTGTCTGGCTCATCTTGGCCGTCGAATTGATTGTGTATGTCGACAACACCATATCTTCAGTTCGAATAATGCTAACAAAAACACCAGTGGAACCGTCCCTGCAGAACCATATGGTGAGACCAATTGACAGTCAATAACATAAAAGTCCATTTCCTAACATTCAAAATAGTGCGCCTCGTCGCCATGGTCCTCCCAAGTGTCATGTTCTATTTCGGATTCGTCCACCTCTCCCTCGACGTCCTCCGCATGGCCGGCCACAAAGCGCCCTTCCGCATTTCCTCCACACCTAAAGGCTCACCAATGCCAACAGCCTTATACGCCCTCATCGAAGACGTTATCGCCGTCGACGGTGGAGGCGGCCAGATCTACCGTTACGCCCTCCGTACCCGATACCTGTCTAGCCCATATTTCCGACGGATGCTCTTCGAAATGAACTGTTTCTGGAGCGGTGGCTCAATCATCTGCGCAGCCGCCATCACCGCAATAATATTTACGGTCTCAGAACCGGTGGCATTCACTGTACGTCAACTTTCAACCCGAAACTCAATGCCCTTTCCCCTGATGCATCAGACTGACGTCATAACTAGCTCGGCTGGTCCCTTCCGTTCGCCTGGGCTTTGGTATGGACCGCCATCACCATTCCTTGGGTAAAGAGTGAATTGCGCCGCGAGAAGAAGGCCTGGGCTGAGAACAGAGGTCAAGGTGGAATTCCTTGGGTGGACGATATTGATGCGCCGACTCGGACGCGTTTTGCTTCTGTCCAGGAACGTCTGCCGAACCTTTTGCCTTGGACCCGAGAGAAACAGAGTGCGCCGTCGACGCCTTCCGTTGATGGTGCGGAGGATTGTGCCCACGAGACACATGTTGACGGTGCTCGTGATGTCCCTGCCAATGGTCATAAACCTGAACATATTCTTCTTGGCGGTGAATCTACCGAGGGTACAACCAATGGCGCTACTCATGACGAAAAGCCCGAGCTGCCCGATACAGATACGACTCGCGAGACAACTACTTCGAATACTGCTGCCGCAGGTGACCAGCCAAGCAGTCATTGAATGAAGCTAATCTGTACCAACGCATGACTTGATGATATGATTTTATTTTGGTCTTCCCTCGTGTTCTTTGGCCTATCAAGTTTCATATTGAATATTCTTGGTATTTTGGTTCCCCATGTTGATTTGTATATGATGCACGCTAGTCCAGCGATTCCTTATAGACCTTGGACGCAGGCGACATTGGCATTGGTGCTATGATTTTTCATGTCTGTTTTTCGTCTCAGCAGTTTCAGTCTGTTGTATATAGATACCCTTGATCCTTGTCTTACATTGTGGTATGTTCCGTACCAAAAATTGAAAATCTGCGCATACTTAAATGCTTCGTACCCAACCTGGGATTGTCATATCGTAGCTTCTGTCTACACCATACTCTAAAGGTTAAGATCATATAAGCTTGGAATAAACCTCAATCACGTTCGCCTGCCGCTTCCAAGGTCATTGCGCAGCAGCAAACACAAGGTATATGAATTATGAGAACAAGAAAGCCTCCACTCCCTCAATGCATGCTAATAAGGGCCAAATATGACGAACCAAAATACAGTGGGAAAAGAAAAATACCGCAACATGAAACGATCCCTGCTCCTACCTCCAGACCCAAATGATACCCGTATAGGCAAATACAAACAATCATAAACACAAATTAAACGCCTATATACGGCCCCAGTGCAGATAGAGGGTATCTAAGGGGAGACACGGGAACAGGAAACAACGGGGTCAGGGTGAGAGGCTTTGTATCGGGGTGGGTAGGTAAGTAGCTGGAGGTTGAAAGCCACAGGGGTTGGATTAGAACGGGGGTAGAATTTTAGAAAATTGAATGTGGTGAATAGGGATGCGATGGGCGGGAGAGAGCGTTGAGAAATTATCCCTTCCGGAAAGTGAATTTCCGACTAAGATTGCGGATTGTGTTGTTTTTGTGGCTGTGGAAACACAATAAGTAATATGTTCCATGTGATAGGGAGTGAGAGTTAGGCTCTTTCTTACCTGTCATCGTGCTCAAAGCGGGCGGCTTCGACTGTAGTCACTGTGTGGCCGGCAGTCCTAGGTCTGCCAGGTGCGTTGACAAAGCGACGTGATTCCTAAGGCACGAGTTAGTATACGAAGCTATTGAAGTCGAGGGATGGGCAGTGCAAACCTCCCAACGAGAATCCACATCCACTCCACTAGCAGACCGGGAGTCGCAAATCGGAGGATCATCATTATCGCGGGTCTCAGAGCTTAGAGACACGGATCTCGCCAACGGTGAAGCATTCGACTGCATGGACTTGCGCGACGGAGACTCAGAGTACTCGCTATTGGAATCAAAGCTGTTCAGGCTAGCAGGATTGCTTCGCGCGGGGTTGTTAATTAGGTTACCCGAGTTGGGAAGAAGCTGAGAAGAGGATGCAAGCTCGCGGAACTTCTTCTGTTGTTGCTTGGAAGGTCGGTGATGGGAGAACTTGTTTCCAAGAATAGCGGGAGCGTGCGAGATGAGGGCCTTGATGACATCCTTTTTGAGACGCAGGGCAAGGTCTAGATTCGACCATGTCTTGTTTCCGTACTCCAGAACCGGGAGGCGGAACACGAAATCGTGGAGATCTTCAATGTTGTGCTCGCCCTTGCCCTTATAACTCATGTTGAGAACCACGTCATGCACCTTAACACGTGCTAGTGTCATGTAGCTCGAGGCTCGAGAAATCATTTGGGACAAGTCATCAGTGGGTTCTTTGGACTTGTTGCCCTTCGGCTTACTCAGGACAAATTTCTTCTTTTCCTCACCGGCGCTTTGGCTGGACAGAGATCTATCAGTGGAAGACTTGACCAGCATGCGGATGCTTTCAGCGGACTTCTTCTTCGACAAGCCGCCGCTAGTTGTAGGGCGACCTGTCTGCCGGGAGGAGTCGGGTACGCTTAACCGAGTGTTACTCCTGTGAATAGGAGTCATAGCGAGACCCTTGACATGGCTCGGGCGACGACTGGATTTGCCCTCCTCGGAAAGCGAAAGAGTCGGCTGAAGGCGTAGCTCGATAGATCCAGGGCCCTTGGAGGCAGACATATCGTCCATTGTTGATACACTGTCCTCATCGGCGCTGATCGACTGAGCCAGAGACGGGTTGGAATCGTCATCATTGTCATCGTCTGATCCATCAAACGTTTTCATATTCTTGATCATGAAAGGCGAGAAACCGCCGTTCTCACCAGAGCCCACGTTAGGGAAGATGTAATCGAAAAGCTTTTGACCAAGTTCACGCTCCAACTGAATCTTGAGGGGGAATAGAGAAACTTCAAAATTATCAACCACAGGAATTCCGGCAACGGCTTCCAACATGTGCCATTTGACTCGAAGCATGTAATCATCCAATGGTCGTGGCTGGTCTAAGTAAGGTGCAATAATCTGGGGATAGATCGCATCCGGCAAGAGGTTCAAACCACTTAGCTTTTCAATGGCCACAAGATTGTGATTGGAGCCATCAGTATTATCTGTGCGTTCATATGCAGCGTTCTGGAGTTGGAATTCCACCAATGGTGCAGACTCCTCATTCATCAAATGCCAGACAACCTCACTCGCGGAAATGCTCCAACGCAGCACGCCGTTCGTGGAGGATGAACTGGGCTCCGCGCGTCTTTGAGAGGTGGTTATAGCCTTCATCATGAAGAACAACTCATCCTCACATTGAGATAGATCGCGCTCCAAGGCCAGCCGGTCTTCCCAGCCCTGTTTGTCCAGGTACTTGGCATTGATCTGGAAGTAATCTTTGATCTCTTCCAGCTGGCGGATACGTGACTGCAGCTTGAAGACCATCTCTGGAGCACCGCGGAGGTCACTGAAGTCGGACGTAAGCATGATCCTTTCTAGGCGCTCGTTCCGGACCTTCTCCAGCGGTTCACTGTAGAGCATGAGATCCAAAACGATGATGTACATAGAGTAATACTCAGCAGAGTCGCAAATGGCACGAAAATGAGGGAAATCGACACTGATTTGGTCCATACGGGCCTCTTCACTGGGGTGAGATCCATGGTGACCCTTGGCCACTTCCTCATTGTACTTCAGCCGAAGGTTGTTGTACTTGTCATAGCGGAGACTGGCTGATGTCTTTTGCACAATACGAGAGAATCCGAAGGGGTTGAGTTCGAAATCGAACATCGCCTCAAGAGTCAACCAGGGTGGCCAAGCTGATCCCGGAGCATTGCCGTACTTGTTACCCGCATACAATTGCAGGTTCGCCATCAGGTTCTTCTGAGTTGCAACGAAGAACTGGGCACCGTCCATCTCAAGTGAAAAGCGGCGTTGAACCAAACCGCTCACATCATCTGAAACGCGCTCCTTGTCCATGATCGAAACGACCTTAAGTTCCATACCTTTGGCAGCCACCAGCAGTACCGACTTTTGGTTCTTCTCGCTCAGAAGTTGGATCTGGGGAGCAATGAGTCGTAGGTAGTAACTGTTTTGCGGAGTGAACTCGGGCGCAATGTTCTCGCTAGAATCGTCTGAATCCTGTGGTGATTCGGTATTTGACTGCGGCTCACTTTCTTCCGCATTGACGTAGCGCTTGGCATCGTTCAGAAGCTGCTCGATCCGATCCTGCACATTTTCATCCTCATTGTCACTGCGAGTCTGCTCTTTAGACATTTTGTGGCTCTTCTTCTTGTTCTTGTTTTGCTCGTCCACAATATCGAGGATAAACTTAACAGCTCGTCTAGACATGTAGTAAACGAATCCCCGACGCTGGCTCACTTGGTGACTGTACCGGAGAATGATATTGCGAAGCGAGTTGTTCCATTTCAATTGCACGTTGTGAATCATGAAGCGATTGTTGAAGTCACTGGAAAATTCATCAGAGGCAGACGAGTAGATTCCATCGATACCAGAGGCGCGACCATCAGCAGTCGAATCAGCATCCTGTCCTGTGCGGAAGGAAGCTTCGCTGGGCGCAGCGTTAACTCCCAGGTTGCTTCGATGAGGTGTCCGTTCATCGCGGGCTAGGAGTTTCTCAAGTCGATTCAGAGTCGATGTCAAGAACTTCCGTCGCCTTGACAGGGATTCAGCTTGGCGAACAAAAGTCTCATGCTGAGCCTTCAAGTCGGGATCATGGTCAACATCCTTCATCAACTTGAGTTCTTGTTCCCCGATGGTGCGATCGTAGTTACGGATCTGAGCTTCAACAGTCGCAAGACGATCCTTTATCAACTCAATCTGAACACGGCGGGGATCATTGGTCTCGGACATCACACATTCATGAGTCGGCTCGTGTCCAAATGTACTGTAACCGGTCTCTTCTGGCCCAACATCACCATGGTCTGTTTGACGGAAGTAGGTGAAGCGTGGGGTAAATGCAAGCGGGAGAATATGTGTTTTCGGGTTGGACTCCTGTGGTAGAATCCAATCTGGCTCGACGAAATCGTCCATATCGATCCAGTCCAGGTTGTGATCAGGGATGGTAAACCGGGAAAGATCAACTGAGGCCACAGGCTGCTGGAAGGATGAGATAATGTCATCTCTGTTCTTGTCAATGTCCTCTGCTGATGTGCCCTCAATGCTAGCAGAAACAGCACGGAAGTCGGCTGATTGTAAATCAATAAGAGCCTGGTTGATGCGCATTGCACTTGTCTGAGTCTGCTTCGAGCGGCCGCGGGCCTGGGTCTTTATCTGTTCGCGACGCTGATGAATATCAAGCTTCAAGCTGTCGAGGCGGACCTTGAGACCAGTGGCAGTGACAGCATCTTCGCCATAATCTTCACGGTCCTTGTGCTTATAGATATGGGCTACAAACAACGGAGCAAGCAGAATCTTGTATTTGACAGTCGACAGGTGACGATTGAACTTCTTGCTTGTTTTAGTGATACCCGGGAAGAGCGGACCCTGACGAACGGGGAGAGACATGACACCAGAGAAAAGCGACCACCAGCTGAAAAAGTGGGTGAAGAAACGGGGAGACAGGTGTGTGGTGTTGTAACTTGAAGATGGCTGAATGCCATCAACAGACCAATTTCTGCCTTGTGGCGCAATTATCGATACAGACAGGTGAATATGGTCACTCCGGAAGCCACGATAGGCATCGTAGTTGACGCGCTGTTCTGCTGTGATGAATTTGGGGTTTTTGAGGATGACCTCATAATGCGGCTTGAATGCGAAAGATCGCGAATCCTCGTCAAGATCACGCTCAAACACCAAGCCAGCAGCCCATTTCACATCACCAGATAGCTTCATGACGACCTTCTTGAAGTAGGCGGCATTCTTCTGTTCACTTGATTGAGAGGTGTTGTCCGCATCTTCTGTAGTCATATCGTTTGCCCATCGAGCTTCTGCGCTGTAATCTGGGATTGCCAACACATATTCACCACTTGTCACGCTCATGAACTCCATGGGGTCATCGTTAGAATGAAGCTCCCACTTGACATCCCTTCGCCAACACATGACAAAGCCACTTCCAAATCCTGTCACGACGTAAGGATCTCTAGAGCCCTTTAGGCGCAAATGAACATCGCCATCTCCCTTCCAGAGCACCTTGATCCGAGAGTGAAAGCTAAGTCGAATCTTGTCCCAGAAGCCAACACGGTCAGAAGGATCAATCTCGGGTTTGGTGAAACCCTCGATGATCTTCATCATATCTTGGATCACAGGCTGGTAGGAGACTCCCCAGGAAATGCTGGTAGGCAAGCTAGTGTTGACCTCAATGACTGGGTCAGAATATGTCTTGACCGGAGTCACTGATCGCCAGACCTTAAGATGAAACGGATCAGTGGGAGAGCCATCCGCCTCTAAAGCAGATGGAATGAGCTCCACCTCAACCTGCCTGGCAGAGTCGTGATCACGATACTCTTCAGCGATGACGAAATTGGTTCGCAATGACCAGCTAGGAAGCCTTGGAGACTGCCCCGGGCGCAGGGCTGGGATATGTAGCAGGTCCAGAGGATAGTCACGCAAGTTGACGCGTGCTTCACCCATCTCTAGATTGAAGCTCATGGGAATAAGCAAGCCATACTTCATGGACAGGGGCATGCCCTTGCCGATCCGATGGAGAAACTTAGGGTAGTCTTCAATCGGGAAGGACGGTTTGTCAATCACGAGATTCACATCACTGATCAGAGCAGAGAGCAAGCCTGGTCTGTTGGGAATTGCAAGAATAGTCTCGGTCTCCTTGGCGTCGTCAGGTGGTTCGTCTGCACCAGAGAACAAGTTTCGGACTTCCTTGATAGAGGTACCTTGGAACTTCATAGCAGCATCAATCTTCTCTTTCCAAACCTGAGCATTATGTTGCTGAAGACGGTTCCAAGCAGCATCTACAGATATTTTCTGTTCCGCCGTCAAGCAGGTTTCACCCTCTGTATCATAGCGATATTTCCGAGCTCGGCCACGAGGTGGCTCGTCTGGCTTGGTTCGTGTATCGGCACTCTTGCTTCTGCGGGTGTCTTGGCTGGTTCGTTCGCTGCGTAGGGTCCGATGGCTGGATCTGGTCCGTAGCCTTGATGAAGCCCGCCGTTGGTCAGACTCTCTAACTTTCTGGGCTTTTAATTGGAACGCTTCTTCTCGTGCACATCGCTGTATTTGTTCAATCAGACCAGTTCGGTAAATGCAACCCAACTTCCATTCAAAGGCATCATCTTCAAGCTCAAAGAGGAGGGCTTTGCTTCGAAGTGATATTCTCGGGACTTTCTTTGGTCCCTCGGGCTCTCGAACAGAGAAAAATTCCTTGCAGCGGGCCTTGAAGCGATGATGTAATTGCTTGAAGGCCTTTGAGGTGTTGATGAGGTTATCGAAGATGCGATGCATCACCATGTGGTGCGGCACGCCAATTCGAATGAAATCGGCCCACAAATCAATTGATCTCTCTTCTACCAAACTTGTACCCTGTTTATATTTCATCTTGCGGAAGTCAAGTCTGACATTGTTCATGCTGCCGATTCTCGCCCAAACACCCTTGAGCTTGGGGGCCTCTGCATGGAGACGAACAAGATTAGCCTTGACGTGAGGAGTGGAAAGTCGCTGTGAACCACCCGAAAGACCATAGATCTGAAGCATCATTGGAGGATCAGCTGGCAAGTTAGTTTTGAGTTGAATAACAGTCGCTTTCACGTCCAATGTAATCAGCTCATTCTTTGATGATGTTGGTGATGAGGGAGACGACGGAGGTGGTGGCATTGATATGCTTGGGGCTCCTCTCTGTTTCTTTTGAGAGGAGTCGGAGTCTCGAGGTAGAGGTGTCAGAACGTCTTGGATCACAGAAATCGCAACGCCTACGCAATAAAATCGATACAGAGAATATTGGAGGTATATCCCTTTGAACACCGAGTTGATGTGCAGGACAGGTCCCAGTCGATCGCTGTGTGTGCTCAAGGCTATCTCAAATCGAGGAAGAGAGAAGAAAGGCTCTGGTTCGAGATAATCATCTGATTCGATCACGAATCCGTCAAAGCCTCTCACATGAAGCGCAAGTCGTCTACCATCTGTAGCACTACGCTCAGAGAGACCACGCTTCACAATCTTCGGGGGTGATGTTGGCGTAAATCTGAATGGTGATTCATCGCCGATTGATTGACTGGAGGTACGCCGCCTAGCAATGCTGCCAACATTGTGCTCGGTTTCCTGTACTTTGTATTCTGCTGTCCATGACTGTAGCTGCAGAGAAACTCCGCGGGAGATACCAGACACAGGCTTGTCCACACCAGCGACTTCTAAACTGAGACCAGTAGACTCGAAAGTGAATTGAAGAAGCCATGGCGGAATTTTTCTCAATGGGGTCGTCTTGCGCTCGTTCGGCGGCATTAGAACCTTCTTCTGTGGTTGCAGATGCATCCGAAATTGTTCAAGAACTTCGCGAATTCCACGATTGACCTCCCCATTGATCATATGAATGGAGCACTCATTCAGGCCTCCAGAAGCAATGACTTTTACCTCAGGGCTTGCATTGAGGTGAGCTTTGAACTCCAAGCCTTCTGTCGTGAGCAAATTATGCTTGTTGCCAGCAGGGGTCTGGTAGTAAAATTTGTGCGAAGCAACGCGGTATATGGCCGAAAGGCCATATTGGGCGCCACCCTCGGAGGAGTGAGACGAGTCAATGTCTAGAGATATTGACGAGATGGATGATATGAGGAGATTATAGTCGTCCGGAGTACCTGACTCTTTTGCAATAGGGAGGACGAATCGAACAACAGGTTCATGAACAGACAACTTGATGGTCGCTTTGGGAAGTAGGCGTGTGATCAGCTGGTGGTTACTTCGCTTCTTGACTCGAGGAGTAGAGGCACGCGCTTGTGCTAGTTTCAAGAGTCGAGACACATGTTGAGGCTGCATATCGAACGATGGTGATGTGATGACCAGGTTAGCGAAGAGAATATTGGAGTTCCGCTCCTCAGGGTTCTCATCATCGAAGGCGTTTACTGTCTTCGATGGCAATGTAGTTTTGATAGTCGTCGTAGCCATGGGAACATAGAGGACATTGTCAGTTTCGCCCGAGTTGTCATCCAAGCTGACGGAAAGGGAGATGGCAGCAAGTAACGCCTGGTGGGCGACGTCGGGTGGCTGGAAATACATGCGATGCTCCGGGCTATTTTGATCCATTCGGTGGAGATCGATTCCCAGCTCGTGGGAGACAACATTCAGGAACACAGGGCTCTGGCCTGCAGAAAGAGATCCAAGGCTGCGGGAGAGGCGGAAGAAACTCAAAGCGACCTGGATCTCCTGGATCCCACGCAGAAGAGAACTAGCAAACTCCTTCGAATCGGCCACGGTCTGCACAATTGAATCGTTCCGACTGCCGGGCTTATCTAGCTCCTCCACAAAGTCAGCAAAGGAGATCTCGTCATCCGTCTCACCGCGCATCGGTTCCTTGACTGAAGACTTCTGGGCGGATTTGATGCGTTGGAGAAGCAAGGTGAGATCGTCATAAGGAATATGCAGTCGACCAATTTTAAGCGCGATCGATGCATCACGCAACCCCTCGAGATCCTTATAAAGTAGTCCATGGAGATTCACACCAACATTGTCCAAGACTTCCGTTGGCTCCCGACCTTCGACAGCGAGGAGAACATTTTGAACATTCATAATCCACTCCGCCGGGCGTTGTTCCTTGGACATGTCCTTCTTGCGCCGGAAGAGCTTGCCCCGTTCTACCATCTTACTCCGGGTGTCCACCGCTAGCGTCAACGACCCCACCTGAATATGACCGGCACCGATGAAATGAATGGCCGTATTTACGGCCGAGATATCAACGAGGGCCAGCCAGTTGATTTGCCGGTGCAGCCGCTTCAGGCGCTCCTTCAGCCGACTCAATGTCCTCCATGTTTTGCTCCGCGGGGTGGTCGAGTCGGGGGTTGGACTTTCGGGTACGGGGCTCCCAGGAATTGGGGATCCTAGAAGATCTCGAGGGGCATCGGGTTTTCCTTTCGCCAAAGTCGCCGTATCCAAAGTCACCTTCAAATCCGTCAACCGAATACTGATCCATGTTGGCTGCGCGAATGACGGGGGGTGTAAGGAGAACCCGAGTCCACGTATTTCAATTTGCAGGCCTTCTCTCGGGGCATATGCAATGCGGCGGAGCGAAAAGTAACCGATCCGTTGGATAGATACTCCGGTGGCAATGCGGACGATCGCGAAGACGAAGAAGGACGAGAGGTAGAGCAGCAGGAAGCCCACGAGGATTGAGGTCGGGTTAAAGAGGGTCATCGCGAATCGCGATCAGCAGGGGCTGATCCGTCGAACAGAGACACAGCGCAGCACAAAGAACATTGAGTGAATTGATGGTGGTTGTTTTTCAATTGCGTCGATTAATGGTGGATAGCTGCCGAGATCCTCCACTTGCGAAAGGTGTCGTGGTTTTTTTTGGTTGAGGGGTGAGATTGAAGTAAATGTGTAGCGTGTCCAACTTCGCGCCGAGACCAAAAAGTCGGGGAAAAAGCTCCAAAGTGTTTCAGTAACACGAACACCACGCCCCGTGGATCATAATGGAGCTGTAGAAATGACAAGTATGGTTCGGACGCGCCGGAGAAAGCCAGAACCATTAAGCGGAGCGGTAATCTGCCAATTTGCCCAAACCGGCTTTCTCGGCATTCGTTCTGGACCTTCTACGTTTAACTCCGTCTAGGCCCCTCCTATATATTCCGATTTCCTCCACAAGTCTTTACTCAAAGAATACTTTGTCTTTTCGTAAAAGAAACTCACTTGGCGCGTGGTCCTGTACCGTGATTTCACTTCGCAGCCGTGGGGCTCCCCTTGATGACTTGCGATCGGCGTTCCCTGATTCGATCCCCCTTTTGACGGGTTGAAAGTGGATTCAATAGAAGGAAAATAGAAGGAAAAATACAATGGCTGCATCCTTGAAACAATCTATAATACAAACTATACATACAATTATCTACCCATTAAGCCAGCTCTCCTTAGAACCTGGCCCGTAAAATCAAAGACACACGACACCTTGCACACTGTGCATGTGCCCCAAATGTCAAGATAGTACAAAACGTCTGTGCACTGCTGACCTCGAACCCCCAACATTACCTAAATCGTCGACAGGCAGACGAGGAGCCGCAGTGTGCAGGATGGAGGGGCTATTTTTCAGCGGCAGAGCAAGCCGGTCGAGTCTTCTCAAGATCCTCGATCTTTTCGTCGAGGAGCGCAATTTCAGCCTCAATACCCAGTAGTTTCTCGCTAAGAATCCCACGGTATTCATCATCGGACAAGTTCCGGAGAGGGATCCATTTGCTATCAGCCATACGCTGAACAAATGGTTTGGAATTGGAAGGGTTCTGTGCCCTTTCGACTTGCCATGCATCAACTTTATTGAAGGCGGTTTGACCACAGAAGCCAAGCAATGAGAACACAACAAGGCCAGGGATCAGCCGGCCGCCTAGAAAAAAGAAAAAGACCCTAGTTAGCGATCGTATTATGCGACTGAAATTGGGGGATCAGAGATACCCATGAGCCTAGTAACAAGTCCGCCAGAGATTCCTCCAGATAGAGCGCTCACATACGCGCGTTCTTTTGAGGATGCTTGGTCTTGAAAGTGAAGCTTGATGATATTGCTCCGCAACCCTGAACATAAGTATTAGTGATTGGCCAAGTAGTGGATGGAGCATGGACATACACCAGAAGGTTGAACCGCATGCAAACCAGTGGATTCCGCAGGAGAGTGAATGGATCACTGGGTTGGGAGATTTGATGACTCCTGCTGCCCCTCCATAGATCAAACCGGCAGTGCCTGCCCAGAGAAACAGATAAGCACAAGTACAATGGGAACCCGGGTGTTACTGGATCCCGCCGGACCCAGATGGGCAGGTCGAGACTAACCGCTCAAGGCGCCCACTTTGACTGCCGCCAGCAGGGGATCAGACGCAAAGCCGACATTTAGACGATTGTCCCCGCTCATATTGCGAACGGCCTGGACAAAGGTACAAGCATTCCTGTGCTATTCGGCATCAAGATCGACTTGTCCCCAGCGCTGGAAAATATTATGTCACGTGTGGGTTATGTAAGTGTGGATCTAGGCCACCTGGTCAGTAAAAATGGTTTGCGATCAATTGTTGTTCTGATGCAAGACTATCCCCAGGTCGGAGGAGAAAGCCCTTTAGTACTTCTTTCCCTGTGTAAAGTATATGCTCCGAGGCTTGATCTTTCTAAAGATGGGTTTTTCGTTGGTTGAGGTCGAGGTTGATTGCATTTGTGAGCCAATGGCCCCGGCCGGGGGCAAATAAATATATTTCAAAGTGCCTCATGCACCTACAATCTGTGACTCCCTAATTCATAGGTACTTGGATGCAAGAAAGTGAACATGTTATATTGCATTTGCTTTATTTAAAATCCACCATTTAAGCAAAAATTCAATCTCGATTGAGGTAGAAGTCGAGTCAATAAGGCAACTTGGTTGGTTGACCATATGAATGCCTTGTTAACAAGGCATGAAGTCACTGAATCATTAATTGGCTAATGGTGTCTACTCCACCTACCCCACTGTTGTTTCTCCATATGTTGATTAGACCTCGCTCTTCCGATGCGCTGTAGTATCGTTGACCTGATAAGCATCTTCTATGCGCCGGTCTGAGTAAAATTCTGGCCACTAGACCTCTGCATTCATCCCATGGCTTTATGACGATGATACCCAATCGTTCCAAAAGTAAATGATCCTTCGTTCCGTGGACCGCAGAGCTTTTTAAAATCCTTTTACGAGGCTCACCCGCAAGACTGAATTCCAAAGAAAAAAAAGGCTATACGTATGCCCTGTATGCTGAGTGGATATGGGACGTCCAAATTCTCATTCATCTGGGCCTGGTGATCACGCTACTAGGGCCTGGGATGCCGTGAAAATCCAATTGTGAGGGTAGTAGCTACATTCACGTGTGCTGGGACATGTCAAATAGATGTATTTATGTGTTTGATAAGCCGCCGAACATGAACAAGATGTGGCATGTTAGAGGGACCAGAGCGCTAAGTAATGGGGTATAAGGTCTCTTGTTGGGCGTTTTTAGCTTTAATGTTATGTTCTGGAGTAAAGTCGAATATCCACCACATAAGATATCCTGATTTTATGCTTGTGACGTGGGGAAAAATGAGAGCATTGGAATTTCATTACTCTGTTGGCACTGTAGTTGGGGAAGCCGGGAAAGGCAGTGGAAGCTATCAGTGCCAACTGGACGAGCCTGGTTTTGGATAGTGGATGACGTGGCGAAGGGGCTCGATGTATGGACAGCAGTGGGGGAGACTTATCTGATTTGCTGGAATCGAGGGCTGTAGGCTGAGATGCTTACTTCGCATGTTCAATCTTTATTCTCTGCCTCTATGGCTTTGTTTTTTCGTCGCATGCATTCTTGCTTCTGCACAACCCTGGAGCCTTGCTGTATCATAGAGCAGGCGTGTTGAGCTCAAGTTCCAATATACTCCACCATGGATTGATCAACCTCGCCCAAAACTCATACTCATCAGCCTCCCAGCATGGTAGATATAAGGTCACTCCAATATTCATCCATTGCTTGCCACTGTAGACAGAAACGTTCCCTTACCAATGTTCTATAGCCTGCTGTACCTCAGTCAATAGTTGTGGTCACTCCCGTGCACAACTATAATTTTTTTACGCAAATCATCAAGCGTGAGCACCTTTCTTTCATCCTGACCGGCCAGGGTAAGGATTCTCTCCACCAGAGGTTTATCTTTCTTCGTAAGTTACAAGTTAGGTCTAGCATGTCGAAGAGCCTCTGCCACCCCTCATTTGGACTCGGTCCTCGTCGAGAAAGGAGCGAAGAGGCGTGACTTTGCATCCCATAAATGCGCAAAGCAAACATCTTCGCATGGACCACCATCAGCATATCCGAATGGGAGCCCTTCTATCTGGTGCCATTCTCGAATAAAGCCTTTTAGCGGTAAAGGAATATAACTCTCGTCATCACAAGGCAATTCTTTTCAGCACAGTCCAAAAACACCAGGAAATTGTGACATCATGACGAATCCGTAATCGGCGATCGTATAGACATTACAGGTTACTGGAACAGGGACTGATGTCCTTTGCCTCAGATGATAGAGAGCTTCCGCTTATCCGATCTTTACAATGAGTAAAGCCTTTAATGTGGTTGTTTAATCACCAGGACTTTACAGCCTCGCATACGATGAGGATATAGACTTTTCGAACCTCGGATTGCGTCCCAGGTGGCAATCGAAGGCGGCGTCTCATGGAAGTAATTGAGAGAAGATAAGAAAATTAGTCGAGGCAACCCAGCTTGATGGCTGTCAGACGGTTAAAAGTTCCAGTACTGAGAAGGACACACGTACTGGGTGATTGTTGCTAAAGATGCTCATCCATTCTTTCACGGTAGCCTGAGTTTTGATAATGAGGATTGGTTCAGGTTTGCTGAGTCAATAGTCCCTTTGATGTAGTGTGAGCCCCATAGAAAGTGTAGGGACAAAAGGGTCACTAGCAAAGTGGAGAGGCTGAGGCGCTTAAGATATCCGGTGGTTGCAATGTTTGTCATGTTTGCATATGACGGTCGACTTTGTATGACAAAAACAGGTACCATTTCCTTCCTCTCTTAAGAGTAGTGACTTTTTGTGTACCCTAGTTGGCGTGTTGGGGCTAGGGTAATATTGAACCGGCGCAAGTAGTTGACGCGGCTGTATCTTCCTGTAATTGCCCACTAAGTTCAATACTAACTTCACAATGGTTTAATCATTGGGGTTGTCGATCCCGCCGTCAGGCGGCTTTTCTGGTCTGTGGGCATTCAGGGTTTCCCAAGTTTGTAAAATCTGCGCCGTATATCAGTTGGGTTACAGATCAAAAATATCTAAATACAATTTGAAAGAATTTCAATTTCAATTGTTTGATCATCAAAAGCTTTACTCGGGGTTTGTCTTTGTAGAACCGGTAGTCTGGCGGCTCTGATTGGACTAGCGGCACCACTTAAAAATTATCACGGATTAACTAACCCGTCCACTTCCATCGTGCTCGATTGCCGACTTCCCCTCTAACCAACTTTTCGTGAAGTGTGTTTCTGCTGACCTAGAAATTCACGACCACCTGTCCTATTTCGCTTCCTTTGATCGGCTCCCGGAATTCCGCTCGGGTGTCTTTTAGATTTTTTCTTACCATTTCCCCGCCTCTAACCCTACTGTGTGAAGCGCGCACAAGTCTGCTGGCGCGCTAACCTCTAAACCGCAATCATGGGTATGTAGTGATCGCCTTATTACTCCCATTCACGATTTTCAATCTAAGAGCAGAATGTCTCCGTTGATCGAGGGATCCGTGGTGATCGAACCCCCGCTAACGAGTCTTCTCCACTAGCGCCCGCAAAACAGAAGGGTCAGAAGATGACCATCAGCAACTTTTTGGCTGACGAGAGTGAGTGGTGGGAAGGTCTATTGGGAAAGCAAAGTTCATACTAACGGCAAATAGGCCTTGGCTCTTGGGCTGATGAGATGGAGGACATGCCCCTCCCATGTAAGTCGCTGACCTCCCCGCTATATTGTATTCACACGGTTACTAACAATAATTGCAGCCGGTATGTCGCCCGATCCCTTCTACGCCTACGAAATTACCTCAAACGGTATACTGATTTACATTAGGGCCCTCCGCATCCTCTGGCTTTGGTAGCCGCCCTGCTGGTGGCATGGGTTTCGGCGGTAACAGCTATGGCGGTGGCAGTGGTTTCGGTATGCTGCGTACAATGAAAAAGAAGATATATCCGCTCTAACATATGCAATATAGAACGTGAGACCCGTGGAGGATACGCCGTTCGCGAGCCGCTCGCTCTTCCCACCGAGCCCCCTTACACTGCCCACGTTGGCAACCTCTCATTTGAGGCGACCGCCGATGACATCTCCGACCTTTTCGCCGGCTGCAGCGTGACTAACGTCCGCATTGTTGAGGACAAGCTTACCAAGGCTCCCAAGGGCTTCGGATACGTTGAGTTTGAGACCCTGGATGGCCTCCAGAAGGCCTTGGATCTGTCTGGCACCACCCTGCAGGGCCGTACCATCCGCACTAGTGTTGCTGAGCCTCGTAAGTATTCCAGCAAAATAAGCTTTGTATCACGGCTATTGACTATCTATAGCCAAGGAATCCCGCCCTGAGGGCCGTGACCTTGACTGGACCCGCCGTGGGCCCCTTCCCGCTGCTCCTGAGCGCCGTATTCCCGAGCGCTCCAGCTTTGGCCGTGGCATGGATGCCGGATCCGATGCCGGTAGCGAGCGCGGTGGCCGTCGCAACAACTTCGAGTCGGATGGAAAGTTCCGTGATTTCGGCAACTGGGAGCGCAAGGGCCCCCTTTCGCCCCCCGCCGGCCCCCCAGCCCGTGAAGGTGGTCGCACTCACAGCAATGAAGGACCTGGCTCTGCCTACCGGAGGAGCTCCCCCGCATGGGGTGAGGGTCAGGGTCGCTCTCAGGATGATGGCTCTCGCCCCCCTCGTCCCGAGCGGACCCCTACCGCTGCCGATATGGACAACCAGTGGCGCTCCAAGATGCGCCCCGATCAGCCCAAGGAGGCTGGCGCCCCCACATCGCCCACTGCCCCTGCCGCTCGTCCCAAGCTGAACCTGGCCAAGCGTACCGTTCCCGACGCTGCAACCACCGCCGCCTCGACCACTGGTGATTCCAAGGCCAGCCCCTTCGGTGCTGCCCGCCCTATTGACACTGCCGCCCGTGAGCGTGAGGTTGAGGAGAAGCGCCAGCAGGCTCTGCGCCAGAAGAAGGAAGCCGACGAGAAGGCCCGGGCTGAGAAGGCTGAGAAGGCCGAGAAGCCCAAGCAGGCTAAGGAGAGCCGCGTTGCTGGCACTGATTCTAACAAGGATGATGTGGATACTCCCAAGGGCGGGGCTAACTTCGAGATCCTCCGGCGGGCCGGTGGGGAGGAGAGCGGTATGAACGCTGATGCGGACGCCGAGGAGGCCTCTGCTCCTGCTGATGCCGCGGAGGCCAAGCAGTCCACTGCCAACGGCAACTGGAGGACTGCTGAGCCCACTGACGAAAACGACGGCTGGAGCACTGTCAGCACAAACAAGCGCAGCAACCGTCGCGGTGGTGGTCGTGGATTCTGATAATTTTATCGATACCCCCGAAGCAACCTCCGCTTACCTCCAAATTGTCGCCCCGGGTGTGCAAATGGACCCATGACCTATTTTGACGATCCTTACCAGCGTCCCTTCCAGACCATGCTGTCTAGAAGGATCTCCAAGGCCATTTGGCCTCAATGTCGCTCCGTGAGCATGCTTTCTCTCTTGGTCTATTTCATTGCACATCGTGCAACAGACGGTAGTTGTTTTGTCTCCTCTTTCCCCTCCGCCTGTTCCCTCCTCATTTTGTCCTTGGTTCATGATCTTCCCTTTCTTCTCAGGCTAGATTCTCGATACACATCTAGTCTTCGCTCTGATGATTTGGCAGTCTGAAAAGTTTATTTTTCTACGTTGTTTTTACTTGTGTCTCGTATGTGTTCGCTATCTAGCTATTATTCCCATGCGTGTGACTCGTGTGATTTGCCCATGACCATTACAGCCGATGCGAAATGAAGATTACCCGGTTTCCTTTTACCTTGTCTTGCCTTCCAATGACCCTAGGTGGTTCTGTTATGTCTCTTGTCCTGTCCAAGATCAGAGGACCTGTTTGAATTGGAGTTGAAGTCCATCTTCTACCACACACCCTCTGTTTCTCAACCTGACGTGCTATGTGATCACGAACGACTCTACGAAAGACGAAGTAGTCGCCTTGAGCATTCCCATAACCTTTATCCTTGAGCTTCGATGACAATGAATCTCCGATAATCTTCCCAGTCTTCCTCTCATGTCTACTCTGAGCTTCGATTCATATCCGTTCCACTTACAAGGCCTCTTCTTACCCTTCTGGTCACCTCACATATCTTTGCACGTGCTGATTGCGATGTCAAGTCTCCCATTCCGTATAGATTGAAATTCAAGTCTTCATTGACACCTTCTTCCATCTGTAGAACCATGTGTGGTGATTATACGTATGCACCCCAGTACTGTATGGGGTAAATGTCCTACCGCTTTTCAAAAGAGTGGAGCCCCAGCAGCACTAGATCAACCACACAGAACACTTGTTGTCCAAAATTGTGGGGATTAGTGGTAATATTGAATCAAAATTTTCGATTTTGTTTCATTGATGGAACAGCCTTGGAATACACTACCACTACTGAACCTTAGGATTGTCCTCCCCGCGCCAACGTTTTCCCAGTGGGTATAAGCGCCCAAGGGATAAAGAAGCCATTGGCCCGTTTTTTTCCCGTCACAGTAAGGGCGATATAAATAGGACACCACTAGCCTCACCAGGGGTATTTCCCCCCCTTTTTTGCAGAGTTAGTTAGGAAAGTAGGCAGTTCATGTGAAATGTTACCTAGATTGACTAGCCACGAGGTTGGTGCATGTGGTCATTGACATGGGGGCGGGGACAGCTCCCCAGTACACAACTATGTCATCGTGATAAGGCACAATCAAATAGAGCATAGATCATAGATCACAGATCTATCTGCAGGGGAAAAGATCTATATTGAATCACTGATTCACTTTACATATTGAATAAGAAAAGCGACCCTGAAAAAAACCTGAGACACGGCCCAATGATTGTGAGATAAAAAGCCGGTGGCGCAGTATGGAGTTAATTGAACCCCTTCAAAGCTTCCGGACTTTGATTATTTCATCGTTTCATGTTTTGCTGCCATTTGTCCTTCCAAGATTCCGGACATTCCAGTGTTCATATTGTTTACTATTTCCACAAAAGCTTCGGCTTGTCTTTCCCCTCATCGCAACCTAAATTCCACTAAGAAAAATACGAACTCGGGGTAACATCCCCATGTTGTCATGTCTGCTACGACCACCACGTTCGCGACCGCCACTCTTGTCGGATCCCCCTCTGCTATGAAGACTGTCGCTACAGTCGAAGAAAATCACTGTCCAACATGTGGATCTGGCGACTCGTATGATCCTTCCGAGGCCCAGCTTCGGGTCCAGGAATTGGAGGGGCAGATTCAGGACTTGACCCATCGTGTCGCTTTAGATGGTAAGTGACAGACTAGAACCTCCTTCATAGTGCACGGATATAATAGCATACACAACCAAGCTCTTTATACACAACAAACCTGCCTCGTATCCGACAGACTGGGCTTGAGAGCTTCCAAACATCCGCTGACCGACTCTTTCCTCTCGCAACAGCAAACAAACTCGCCGACTACGAAGATGAGATCGCACGACTGCGCAAATCCCAAACCCATACGCACACCCGAGGTTCCTACGACACACCCCGCAGCAGCGCCTCTCTCCCATCTTCCCACGCCGATAGGTTAACACTCTCGCCAACCCAAATCGCCGGCACACCAGATACAGCCTCGCAACCGACAACCTACCACAGCCGCCTCGCAACACTCACATCACTCCTTCCCTACCGCCGCGGAAGCTCAACAACCAGCGCACCCGCGAGCACACCTGCACCAGCCTTACCAACCACTCCAACCTCACTCCCACCCCTTCCTCAATCATCGCCCGCCAACAGCGATAACGCCGAGCTCCAAGATGCGCTTACGCGCGAACAAGGCCTCCGCAAAGCAGCAGAGTCCCAGTTGTCTCTCGCAAGCAACGAGCTAGAAGAGCTAACTGTACAGCTCTTCAGCCAAGCAAACGAAATGGTCGCGCAAGAGCGGAAGGCGCGCGCAAAGCTCGAAGAACGGGTCGCCATTCTTGAGCGCCGAGATGTCGAGAAACGGACCCGGTTGGAGAAGCTGGAGAAATCCATGGCAAGAGTGGACAGGCTGAAGGCTTTGGTCAATTCATGACGTCGCGATGCTGCTCCTTATAATGATTGCTATGATTTTTTTTTCTCTTGTTTTTGACCCTGCTATTGGGTTTGGGCTTGATTCCAGGGTTATGATGGGTATGAACTGTGGCGCTGGAAATGGGCTTTGGTATTTGCTTTTCCCCCTCCACTTGTGGTAGGATTCGATTCCCATCTTTGCGTGGTTCTTTTTGCAACTGATTGGTGTTTGGCTTATATTCTTTTTGGCCAGCGGGAAGCTTGCACTTCCTCTTTTTACCCTTAGTAATTTGAAGTGAAGTTTTACTACGGATGTAGTGTTCGAGTCGAGCTATGTAGAATTGACGTCTTTGCTTGCATTAGCTAAACAGATCATTGCGTCATGCATGTTCAGTAGAAGCAACACAGTGCTTTAGAACAGCATTATCGTTTCTACAATGGAGATACAAAGACTGCATCGTTGAATAACCGAGTCGGTACGCTCGCAAAATTAGACCGAATATTGGATAGACGGCTAGCCGAAGCCGAGCTCTCGGAGGCGAAACAAAGGTTGGACCTTCCCACGTTCGCAGTGGAGGTCGGTGTGGCCCGACTTAACCCCACTTATGTCTGCATGCTTCTGCATGACATCTTAGCAAGGAATTTAAACTTCTTCTTGCATTCATCACTAGGACTTTAGATGTCTTTCGTTTGCTCCAATACTTCTGATTAAGATTCAGGGTTTCGGAATATACCTCTAAATTAGACGAAATCGCATCATGGCTATCGGTGTAGCTATCATCGGCAGTGGTAAGAACCAATCCAAAACCTTAAGTATGAGTGAATTGAATGCGGGGAAAGCAAGACTAATTCTAGATCTGTGCAGGCAACTTTGCTAAAGAGCAACATTTGGTATGGCAGAAGAGTTCCGAGGTCCCACTTCAAGTAATTGAATGGTCGTACTGATCATTCCCCGTCCGAACATATATAGCCCGCCGTGCAAGCCGTCAAGGACCTGGACCTTAAGGCCATCTATTCACGCTCTCTTAAGTCGGCACAGGATCTCGCTAGTAACACGGCAGACATCGATCTCTACTCGGAGGACTCCGGTGCTGGACGCTCCTACACTGATCTTCTAAACCGTTCAGATATCAGCGCTGTAATCATCGGGTACGTCAAGCCTAGCCAAGCCGGGCCTCATGATACTCTTGAATTTTTAACACGATCAACAGTCTCCCCATCCTAGTTCAACCAGACTTCATCCGTCAAGCACTCCTGGCTGGCAAACATGTGATTTCCGAAAAACCAATTGCAAAGGATGTCGCCACCGCACGCGAGCTTCTGTCTTGGTACCAGAACAACATCGACACCAGCAAGGTGTTCTGGGCCGTAGGCGAGAACTTCCGATACATGACAAAGTTCTTGTTCGCGGCCGAGCAAGTCCGACAGATGGGACAAGTGCGCAATTTCAGAGTGAACGTGCACAGCCTGGTGAAGCAGGATAACAAATACTACTGTACGTTACCTGTCCCGCTTTTACTGTTCTTGAATGAAAACCTTGGGACATTTGCTGACTATATTCATTAGTGACTGCCTGGCGCAAGACACCCGAGTACCAGGGAGGCTTCCTCTTAGATGGAGGCGTACATATGGTAGCCGGCCTACGATTGATCCTAGGACCCAACGAGAAGATCACCACCGTCTCTGCGCACTCACAGCTGCAGCAAGATTACCTGCCCCCAGTAGACACCGTGGATGCGGTGTTGAAGACCGGGTCCGGGGCTACAGGTGTTATGTCTCTGTCTTGGGGCTCTGCATTCAGTGATAACATCTTTGAGTTTTCTTGTGAGAAGGGTGTGGTGAAGATGCACTTTGATGGTGTTACTGTCAATGGACAGGACCATGTCATTGAGTTTGATGGCAAGGGGGTTGTTCCTGAAATTGCTGATTTTGCGGCAGCTGTCGTTAATGGCAGACCTGTTGCGAAGAGCCAATCGCCTGAGGAGGCGTTGGCTGACTTGGAGGTTTTGGAGCAAATGCTGCGGAGTGGAGATCGGGAGGGAGAAAAGATGGAGGTTCAGTGGCAATAGTTAGATGATGCAATGTATAGCCCTAGACTGGAGGTATGCTAAAATTCCCCAAGGATCTATGGGAAATGATGGTTATTTATACGGTTGATGGTTACTGCCAACTTTCGCGATTCGGTGAAAATGTCCTTTAGACGAGGTCTAATGTTAGACTTCATGTTTTTGAAGATAGATTGTGGTTAAAGGTTTGAATATTCCAGCTGAAGTATGTTGTTGGAAACTTAGATAGTGTAGACGAGGTTGTAGGGAGGTCATGAGTAAGGGAAGGAAGTGTACCCGGAGGTTCCTGGGTTTATGATTCAACAAATCGGTCATTAAAGGATCATGAATTTCTTTATTTTGACAAACAGATCCTGAAGTAATGAAAACAAACTCTAGATCTAACATGAAGATGGGGTATGAAGATGTTCCCAAAAGGGAAATCTTGGCAGGGCTATGTGTCAGCCAACCCTACGCTGACATAAGCCCACCTATTTCGCTTAGGTCGCCCAAATCACACTAGTGTGGGTCGCCCACGCCGCTCTGCTTGGAAGTTTTCGAGATTGACTACGTTCCGACTCGACAACTCTCAACGCCCGGCGAGACCCAGCAACACCGACAAAGTGAGTTTTCACGTCCGTTCGATCGACCATATCAGCATTCTGACAGTTTTCTCTTTTTACAGATGGTCGCCGCTAAGCAGCACATCCCTATCGTTAAGAAGCGTATGTTTCCCGATCTTCGACCCTATGAATCCCATTTGTGGCCTGGATAGCATCGCCCTTCGACCACCCCTAGACGACGTGAGAGATCGAAATCGAGTTGGATGAGAAAGAGAAGGGCATTTTGAACGACATTGAGGGGGAAACTTTTTGATTTCGATTTTTTACGGCTCACATTCGTCATGGTCGGAGAGCGATATTATCCACGGAAATCTACCACCATCACACTATCATTGATTTCACGACTACCGATTGCCGAATGGAAGGACTGACAGGATGTTATAGGGACCAACCGCTTCACCCGTCACCAGTCTGACCGGTTCCACCGTGTCGGTGCCTCGTGGCGCAAGCCCAAGGGTATCGATAACTGTGTCCGCCGTCGCTTCAAGGGCCAGATTGCCATGCCCTCCGTACGAATCCCCTGTTCTTCGGGTCAAAAGAGACAAGGCTAATCCGATACTACAGATCGGTTACGGTTCCAACAAGAAGACCCGCCACATGATGCCCTCCGGCCACAAGGCTTTCCTCGTCCACAACCCCAAGGACGTCGAGCTCCTCCTGATGCACAACCGCACCTTCGCTGCTGAGTATGTTCACTCTTGATACGATGTTCTGCGTCTTTGAAATTGCAGAATCTAGTCGAATTGAACATGCACTAACAAAGACTACAGGATCGGCCACGCCGTCTCTTCCCGCAAGCGTGTCGACATCATCGCCAAGGCCAAGGCTCTCGGTGTCAAGGTCACCAACGCCAAGGGCCGTGTCACCACTGAGGCTTAAATGGAATGAACCCCAAAAAGTTCTGTTTCATTTTGTTTTCGGGGGTATTCGCAGGAGCATGAGAGGGTTTTTGTACGGTCGTGATATCTCTCTGGCGATAACGAATTTCAAGGATTGTGCATGCCATGCCATGTGCGGCTCGCGCTTGGTCAGAGTGCTGGGCGATAGAGCGAGAGAAACTTGTTCTGAAATGACAAACAAAAATTCAAAAATTCTCTTCTGGGCATGGAATGGATCCTGCATTTGTAGTGCTACGACTTTTGTACTTGTAGTATCTAGAGACGCGTGTGGCTATACTATACTAATCAGTATTGGTGTATACTCGAAACGTGCATGTCCTGCTTCGGGCAGATCCAACTGCATTCGGCATTAGCCAAGAACGTGGCTTAATCTAAACTTGACAATGCCCTTTCAACCTCACTTTCTCCCAAGCTCGATAAATTTGACCACCAGTGCACAGCCCAGCTCGCCAGGGTTTCCTTGTCCGTGCAGAGAGGGACTGACTGATCGCCAGACCCACCTGTTCAGGGGTCCTTGTAGCGGGCCTCTGTAACACGGCGCCTAGAACGAACAAAAGAACCAGACTACGTGTCTCCGAGGGAAGCACGGCAGTTACAATTCCGATCCACAGATTCTTGGTTTTGAAGTCGACCAGCTTGTAATCCCAGGGTTGTCAAGCCTTCATTCCCTCGATTCAAGGACGAAAAAAAAGTGGAACATTTCGCCGATCTGGCCAATGTCAGTCCCAAACAAGCCTCGGAAACAAAAGCCCCTAAAGTCCAGGCTTTGGTGATACTTAAAACCCGTTTTTCCCATCTAAAACAGCTCGAAATTGTTTTTCAATCCCCTTGGGATATGGAGGCAAAATATTAGGCAACTCCTTTCCATCCCTACAATGCTCGCCTTCCCCGCCCGTTACTCGCGCTGGCTGCCTTTGGCTGCTGGAGCAGTCCTCATATTTCTTTTTCTGCACCTCCGGCACCCCGGATATGGATCGTACACCCCACAAGCGATTGGCACCGAGTCATCGATAATATTAACATCAAACCGAACAAGCACTATCCTCGATGACATCAAATTCGGCATCGAACCCGTTGACACAAACCCCACATCCGCAACGTGCCGCCCACTTCCCGGCATCGAAGATATCCTCGTTATCCTAAAGACAGGCATCACAGAAGCACAAGAAAAAGTGCCCGTGCACATTCGCTCAACTCTCCGCTGCATCCCGAACAAAATAATCATTTCCGACTTCGAAGAAGAAATCGAGGGAATCCAAACATACGATGTCTTCCGCAACACAAGCTGGGAAGTCCGGGAAAACATCGACTTCTCACTCTACAATCGCGCGAAAATGAACGGCCGCGCAGGCCTCAGGCAAGAAGATACAGTCAAGGTCGCCAACAGCGCAGCCGGAATGAGAGGCAACCCAGGCTGGAAGCTCGATAAATGGAAGTTCCTACCCATGGCCGTGGAAGCAAGGAACTACCGACCCGATGCAAAGTGGTATGTCATCCTCGAGGCAGACACATACCCGATCTGGCCGACTCTGGTAGCATGGTTGAACAAGCTCGACTCAAGCAAGAAACTCTATCTCGGCAACCAGATGCAGATCGGGGGGGACGTGTTTGCGCATGGTGGATCGGGTATCGTTCTTTCTCATGCGGCTATGCACGGAGTCGCGGATGAGTACTTGGCGCATATGGATGATTGGCATTTCCAGACGAATCTGCATTGGGCTGGGGATTGCATTCTGGGCATGGCGCTCAAGGCTATCGATATCCCACTTACATGGGCTTGGCCGCATGTTACTGGGCAGTCTATCTGGGAGCAGGATGCTATCAATGAGGCATATGGGAGGCAGCAGTGGTGTTACCCGCCTTTTACCTTCCACCATATGACGACTGAGGATATTGAAATGATGTTGGAGTTTGATTTGAAATGGCATGCGGATGTGAGTATTTGCCGCCTAGCCACTGCACTATGTTCCGTTTGTTCTTTACTCACGCTTTCTTAGGCAAGAAATTCCTTTCTCTTATACCAAGATGTCTTCCGTCTTCTTATCCGACCAAACCTGACAGCCACCAAAGAAAATTGGGATATCTTCGCCCCCCATGAGCTCAAAAAAGAAGGCGATGAAAACGCGCCCTATACAAAATTCGAGTGCGCAGAAGAATGTGCCAAAACCATGAATTGCATGCAATACAGTATCGACAAGGCTGGTGCCTGTAAAATCTCGGACCTCGCACTTGGCGGCCGACCTTCAGCGGATGTCACGGCTGGTACGATGATGTGGAGGATCGATGAAAAGGTGCGTTCTCTGGGCGAGTGCGAAGGCCCGCGGTGGGTGCATGAGTAAGACCGTATCTTTATTTCTGTTTCGCTTTTGTTTTTGTTTTTGCTTTTCCATTGCGTTTGGGATTCGGTAACATGGCGTATACACGTGGCGATGGGATCGGTGCATCGGGACTGGAGAACTAGCATTATAATTTGGATTTGGCTTTGGCTTCGCATAGATTTGGGCATACTTGAAGGAGATAAACTAGGACTATAGATTGGGTGCGAAACAATCAATATGATTATATTATAAAATGAGATTTCACTTGGAGAAGCAAAGCTATACCAGTTACGAGTGACAGAGAGAAATAGTCGTGCATGAAATTGACATCAAATTCTATGTAAGTCAAAATGCAATGTAAAACACCCACTCTATGCTGTATGTCCAGATGAGACGCGAAACATGTCACCTCGACTCCAATCAACGATATGGTATCATAAGACCAAAGAATATGCAACGAAGACAAAGAAAATATAAGCCATTTTACTGCGCCACAGGTGGTACCAACTCAGCAGCCTCTGGGGCAGATGCGGTATCCAGGGAGGACATATTCACAAGGCCAACACCTTCAAGCAGAACAGGTCCGGTAGGAAGCTTAGTTCCCTCGGCGGCTACGCCATCATCATCAACACCAATCTCCGGCGGAACAGTGCCGTGTCCGATAATGACCTCTTCACCCTCAGCGGCAGGAACCCAATCAGGAACCTCACGAGGACCAAGAAGACCAAACGGCGGCATGCCCCAGCTGGGCATGGCACTCCGGTACGACCAGTCACCCTCGCGATCAGCATAGGCCACGGCATGCAAGAAAATACCAAGCTCATGGGGACCCGGATCAGAGTACAACTCCGTATCACAGACCTCACAAAGAGCACCGGACAGACGCTCACCCTTGCGAATGGAGTAATCCTCCGCAGCGGCCTTTTGCTCGCGCTCAAGGAGCTGCGCCAGAATAGCCGGGTCGGTGTCCGGCGGCACGTCCGGCGAAGCCATGAAGTGGTGGCGGTAAGAAACCGTATCAGGCAACTCAGTCTTACCCATCCGGTTCAGCCGCTCCATAATCTCCTCATCACGCTGACCGTGCGACTCGTTCTTGGCCAGCTCAGGCCCGAACACGCGACGGTTAGAGTAGATGGGATCGTTGGAGATAGGATGACCCAGGAACTGGAGGTGGACTCGGATCTGGTGCGTACGTCCTGTGAGGGGGAAACAGTGGACGATACTGTAGCCCTCTGTTTCATTAGACAGAGCCGGAGGCGGGGTCGCAGGGCGGAGGACATCGCCATTGGACTCAGACGCAGGGGGAGTGGGCTGTTCCGACTGGGGTGGATAGTATGCCAACCGGCGGAACTTGGTGGTAGCCGTTTTACCGGTGGCGCGCACGCGGTTCAGTCCCAGCTTGGGACTGACCTGCATAATGGGCTGATCGCAGACCACCACGCCATCGGGGAATTTGCCCTTGACTCGTGCGACGTATTCCTTCTGCACGGAGCGCTCCTTCAACTTGGTTGCCATCCTCTCTGCACCCTTGGCGTCCTTTCCGATGAACATCACACCTGAAGTGAGACGGTCGAGGCGGTTGCAGGGCCGCGGCAGGAAGCCATGACCGCGCTCTGCGCGGAGGATCTCGACGACGGAGTTGAAGTGGTACCGACCTGCGGAGTGGACGGGTACACCTGCGGGCTTGTCGATTACGATAAGGTCGTCGCTTTCGTGAATGATACCAATGGGTTGCGAGGAGACGGGGGGTTCATGACGGTGGCAGGTGTGCGAGATAATCTGGCCGTTCTTGATGACTGTGTCGCGGGCCGCAGGCTTGCCATTCACGGCGACGAGACCTTGGTCGAGTGCCCATCGCTAGTATATATGTTAGTATAACGGTGTGGATCATTGGGGCCAGAGAGCGCATACATAATAGTCTGGTCTCCTGTCTCGAAACTCCGATGTGAAGATATCCTCCAAGTTACGACCGCGCCACCGCTCCTTGCAATGAGTGTTATAAGTGTAGTGGTAGGGCGCGACGCGGCGGAATCCACCCTCTAGGTAGTACGGTGCTGGCCATGGATCGCAAGGGGTAATGCAGACAGCGGGAGGCTCTTTGAAGGGTTCGGGTTTAACTTCGACATTGACGAGGGCCATGGTGGGCGGCGGGGGCAGAGGAAGTTTTCCTCGCCGGAGCAAATATGCTGTTATACGCGGAGATGGAGCCAGGAGGAAGAACGAGCGACGTGCGGCTCAAACATGCAAAGGAACGTAGTGGTGGCGGGGAAAGTTTGGGATGAAAAAAATAAAATTGGAGATTTGATTAACGATAACGGATTTCATTGTGGAGTCAATCTCCCCCACGGAACTCAGGATCCAGAACCCAAAACCAAACATATGTCAATAGTCTCATGGTTCGTGTATAGGAAGATAAATTAGTGATCGCTGCTTGATGTAAAATTCCTCATTTATTCTTCGGACTCCAAATTCACCCAAAATGCAGGAGCTTACCTAATCTCTTGGACCTCGGTTCATCAACTCCGAGGTAGCGGAGGCAGACGATCACTTTCGACACCTCTTACCTCGCTGAACAGTTTCCCAGACCACTTACTTTCTAAAATAATAGAAGACACCTCAATACATACAGACATGGCAACTTCTGACTACTTAGCCAAGAAGGGTCGCGTACGCAGCGATTATGGCTATCATCAAGTCCACCAAACAAGATGGTAACGACAACCCGAACCGAATAGTAGGATGATAAAGCAGCGAGAATTAATAAATCAAATTACCAGGTTCGACAATGACATGTATGCTCATCTCAACAATACTGTCTATACTGCCCTTTTCGACACCATTGCCAACTCTTACCTGATCGAGGCTTGCGGCATGAATCCCTTTAGCGTCAACAATCCCACACCCAAGAGCCAAGCTGGCCAGCCATCCAATCTATCAGTTGGCGCGGATCAGATTGGCCTAATCGTCTCAACGCACGCGGACTTCTTTGCTTCCGTTGCGTTTCCTGACATCCTTGAAGTCGGATTACGGGTTGCTAAGTTAGGTTCATCGAGCGTGACATGGGAAATCGGAGTGTTTCGGAAGGGTGAAGAGGATGTGAAGATGGTCGGAACTTATATCCATGTTTTCGTTTTGCGGGAGACAATGCGAGTGGGTAAGGGTGGTATGGAGGATAAGGTGCGCAATGGGCTCCAGAAGTTGCTCAGTAAACCGGATTCGAAGCTGTGATGCAACATGATAGGGCATTCGTATATACGACCTGCAGTCAAGACTCAAAGTGGAAATGCGCCACGCATGCACCCTGTCTATAATACATACCAATAAGCAGGGAAAAGAAGCGAGCCAATGACGTCCGTGCCATATAGGGAAGGTCTCAAAGACGATCAATCCATAGGAAAGTGGTGATATGAAATCCTCCGAGAGTTACCGGACCATCATATTAAAAAGTTTATAGAATGTGAGCTGCCCAATGAAACCGCAAAAGCGCACCGTTAAACCCGCGCGCCGTCGCAAATCATCCCAGCCCGCAGAAAACAAAAGTCTAGTCTAGTCTAGTCTATCATGCAAGACAAGAAAACAAAGAACAGAAAAATAACCCGAAAGAAACACCCATAACCCAGTCGTCCCGTAAAGCTCAAGTCAAAACACTTTTGTAACCTATACCCACGCTTAATCGCTTCCCAAAACCGAAACACAAGCGCTAACAAAAGGTGTTGGGATCATTGCCATGGTAAAAACCAAGATAAAAGAGGTGTAGATGGCTGCATAAATGACAATAAAACAAAAGGCTGCATAAGGCAAAATGCCAAAATGCCAGTTTACTCAATCTTGCCCGCAATAACACTGTTGCAGCGCGAAACATTGGCACTGGTCGGCGGCGAGACGCCTCGGCGCATAGTCTCACCGTCCTCGTCCAACCACCACTTGGGATACGGTCCCGGAATAAACCGGCCCTTGGCGTCCCAGCCAGCGACCCAGTGGACGCCGTCATCAAGAAGGAAGAAGCGCAGCCTCTCAGGGCGACCGCCCTTGTGCAGGGGAGCCGTGAAGAAGCGTGAGCGCTCGTCGAGCTCAGACTCAAACATGTAGCGGTGCAGCACGCGGCAGTAGACCAGGGCAGCGGGAGCTTTTTCGTCTTGGTCGTGCCCGTCACGGCGGACAAGGTGCCAGCCTTGACCGGGCAAAAATTTGTATGTTCCTGGGACGGGAGTATCCCAGTGTTGTTCGCGGTTGTGGTCGGGTTCGACGCGATCACCGTGCTGGAACCAGTAGAGGGGGCAGCAGAGGGTGCGCAGGCAGAGGAAGAGATTTGGAGCCATGATGGCTTGTAAAAGATTCAAAGATGTTGAGAGGTTGCGAAGTGGTGTAGATCACCAGCTAGAAAGGAGTATTAAAGAGAATTGCGAACACGCAGCGCTGAAATGCGGAATATGTAGTAAGAAAAAGATGCCACAGGATGGCGTGGTTATAAGTCGACGTCCATGATGACAAGGTAATTCGAGATCAATGGTTCGAAATCGATGAGAAGAGGTTGGACAAGGCCTTCAGCTTCCACTTAGAAGCTCGGTGAACGGCCTTGGAGGGAGAGAGGATGGGCGCTCTCTTTATTCCCACAAAGAAGGTGAGAAAGACCACGGACGGCCACAGACCAACGGAACTGCGGTAAGGGCAGGGGATGTCCAGGGACACTGGAAACAGGGGAATGTCGTTATCGTTGCGGTGAGACGGGAGACACGTCCCCGGGATTTGCGAATTCAGGTCGGGAAGAGTCGTGATAAGCGTGCAGCTCCTTCCGACAGGCTAGTAATTAAGCACAGAGGTTCTGAGAGAACCCCGGGAAAGATGGGACTAATCCGGGGCGAATCAGGAGAGTGGATTAGGGAGGATATCACGACTTGGCCGAGTAGAAATCGGCAGCTTGCAGTGAGGGGAGCCGATGTTATTGCTCATAAGGACCGCATGCAAGCAATGGAGCATTTGACTGGAGGAAGGTCGACATGGCGGTGTTATATAGGGGAAATAATAATAAAAGGAAAAATTGTGTGGGATGTTTAACTAGATGCGGGTCTCCCGTGTTCGGGGATCCATCACCTTAAACCAAGGTTGTCTAGACTCGCTCAAGATCGAAATTTTCCTCGTTTCTGCGGCTCCACCCGAGCCACATTTCATGCGGTATTTTCTTTTGTTTACCTAAATCCTTACAGCCAAGACTGCTGCCTTCAGGTTTTTGGTCCCTAGCTACATGTTACAGGTCTACTTGTCCTTGCTCTTTTCACTACATATCTCCGTTGTTTCATATTTACGTGTGATACATTGCATATGAAGATCATCGGTGGCTCCGGCTTACCACGCGGCTCTTGGCGAGTAATTTCAGTGTAGGATCCGACATGTGGCTCAGCGTTAAAGTTTCAGCCTTAAAAAAATCTTTGCAACTCCGGACTCAGCTTCTGACCATCATCTGACATCACAAGAAAAATTGTCACCGTTTGCCCTCTAAAGGTTAGCCCGTTCTCTACTGTTTAGCCTAGTTTAGATTGTGGGTTCCGATCCCTGCCACACTTCAAGGTTCCATTTTACTTATAGGGAGATGATCGTCAGCATTATGATGTCGCACTGCCACATGTATCGTACTTTTGATCTGTGTACTCCACATGTTACGTTTTACTGAATCCGACGCCTCACCATTGAACCCAAAATGTGGCTTTCTGGGCCGTGAGAAAGGACTCGAAACTCTCCTTTCTTTATGAATTGGATCATTGGGAAATACCCCTGTAAGACACGAAGCTGCTTGCGCAGTCGACCTTCCCCCTTTCTTACTTGTACTTACTCCTGTACGTGCACTGCAGACCCTTAATCCTATAATCGGCAATGCCCCCACTTTCTTCAAGGAGAAAGCTGATGCTCTCACTTGCCACGTGTGTAAGATCGAGAAGATGTTCTCTTAGCTTCATTTGGCGTGCGCCGTTATCGACCCCACACTTTGAGCTCGTTAGCTTTCATAGTCCCCCGTTGCGAAAGCCTAAGTCGAGCAGCTCTGATATCTTTAGTCCTGGAATTAAGCAACGCAGAGAAAGTTATTTCGAACCCGCAAATTCTGCCCTATCCTCTGTGGGGGCAACGAAACTTACTCCGTACTCCGAAAAACATAATATGTAGTTTCCATCCTTGTATGCAGTATCTAAGAAGGCATGGAGATTATTAAAGTTGGATGGCACGGGTATTTCATGCTGACTTGACACAATCATAAAAGCCCGAGATCTTTTCTCAAGATTGTAGATCAAATCAACACTCACACAATCCAATCAGGCAATTTAACAATCCGCAGGTCACCCGATCAACCACCTTTCCACCGACAAAATGCAGTTCACCACCGTCCTCATTGCTTCCCTGGCCGCCGTAGCCTCTGCCTCCCAGACTGCTGAAAAACGTTCTTGCATTGCCAATGAGTTTTTCCTAAATGTAAAGCCTTCGAGAGTTTTTGGCTAAATGACCTTTTAGACTACGATGTTGCTTGCCAGAACGGGAATAACCCTTGCTGCGGTGGCTAGCAGTGTGTTGGCGCCACTCAGTGGAGTGATGGCGTTTGCATCCCTACTAAGGGATAGTTAGGGTCTTTTTCTTTCCCATATCAATGTCACTAATATAGAATCACTATACTATCTAGCTGGTCTAGACGGTCTGAAACAGCAGCAGATATACCTGTCATATCAATTGAAAGCTCTATGTATCACATGATTCGTGAGTGATCTACATTCGCGCAGCCAAATCTATATTTGGCCGACGGCTACCTGCTTTACCGCTTAACAAACCCGAGCCCACGATGGGTCAATAGGTGACGTTATTGGATGGAGCCAGATACCGAGTGTCTAGGCCGATATTAAACGAGACGGCAGTCAAGCTACTGGCAACAGGGCCAGACCGTCGGGATCTGAAATTATTCCGCCCAAGCTCGAGGTAGTGGAGCCAAAAGCATTGATTCATGAATTCTTCTGTTTCCTCTAGTCTTCCTTGGAACATTTAATGTACTTTATGATGGATCTCTGGAATTGGGCTCCAAATCAAGTTGCATGGACAGACTGCCACTCATTTCATATTTTGCGGCACGAGTTCAATAGTATAACCATCCTAGCACATTTTAGCTCCAGACTTGCCTAATGACAAAGGCAGGACTTACTGGATCTTTAACAAACGCAATTTGTTCAAATATTTTCTTGTAAGCCGGATGGACAGCGCCCAGTCCAATACCGCGCTGAGCCTCCCAACGACTCAAGGGAATAGATTCCCGGGTCGCAACCCCCAAATCCTTTTCAACCTCAACACCATTTGATCTCAGATATTCCAGGGTTTTTGGAACGTCCGGCACTGTGAATCCTAAATGTCCAAGTCCCAAGTTCGGAGGTTGATTGCCGGTGCTGTACAGCCCCGGGGGCTCATTTTCAGTGCCGTGGATATGATAGAGCTCCAGAAGCCCAAGAGTATGCACAAGGTTTGCAAGCGTCTCTTCGCCAAATTTTGTCAGATCTTGTTGGTGTTCCGGTGTTTGGGGGTAGCCGAGATAGTAAATCGTGAAGGGGCCGGTGTTCATGGTGAACACGGTTCGCATGCCGAGTAGGTCGACATAGAAGTGTAATGAACGGGTAGGGTCTTGGATCCGCATCATCATATGGTTCAATTTAAAACCGGAGGTGGGATTATTCGGGAGTAATGGAGATTCGGTCTTGTCGCCATTTATTAGATATTCACCCACGGGGTGGGCGGGAGGCCTTGAGGATTTGTCACTCATTCTGGCCGTCGTGGATGCTTGAATTGAAGAGCAGAAAGAGGGGGCTGTCACTAAGACTTTTATACAGGATATATATCACTGGAAAGTCGTGATTTTAGCCAATATGCGGGGGCTGTGGGGGACGAGCGGGGATGGGGGTTATCCGGCCTGAATTTGGTATAGCCTCACACGACATTTCCTTTAGTCGAAAGTCTCAAGATTTATATTCAAGAGAAGATTGGCACAAACGAGCAAAGGCTCTGAATGAATTTTTTCACCATGACCAGGGGAAGTAAAGGAGATTAGTTTGAACTAATTGTTATTTCGAAAGGTCACTTACGATCAGCCCCACATTCACAACGGTCTCCAAGGTTATTAACCTACAGCTGCACACCTAAAGGGTTGAGATTTAGGGAAATTACAGAGATCTAAGATATCCATGGATGTTGCTTTGGATTTCTCTATTCAATTATTGGAAGAGAGCAACATTCGACTTTACCTGTAGTCATAGCCTCCTTTTGGAAGTCCGAGCGATGGCCTCTCTGGTGTTGGACTGGCAAGCTCGATGCCTTACAAAGCAATTGAAAGATAGTCACATACGCTACAATACACCTATGATTGTTTCGTTAGATCGAAACAATATGATAGCCATGCCAAGCATATGCGGCAGTCTCGGTTGGTGCTTGCTTCCTTGATGAGAATAGGTGACTTAGCATGACATGCTTTGAGATAGAGGTTTCAGGCACTTCAATTTTGATGTGAACAAATTCTCGGATTTCCAGGGTGTTCCCACCCCGGAGTAGAGTGGTGATCGTCGGAACAGCTCAAGCCGATGCTTCTCCGCATTTCGCCCCCCACTTCCCCGGAATTTCACCATACACCTCACCACTGGTGCTTCTTCATAACCTGCTTTTGGAAATGGAAAACAGAGCAACTCTATTCCAGGATCCTCCAGCCTCTATGGCTCAAGCAGACCCTGACAGACCAAAAAAGAAACGCATCCGGAACTGGACAGCGGAGGATAGGGCAATCCACCGTGAGTTTGAGAAGTCCCGCCGGGAGGCCTTTGGCGTGCGCTTGATGGTTAGTATAGCATTCAATACTACTAGCTGCGTATGTGCTAACCCTTTTCTAGGAGCTAACGAAGCTACTTCCCTTGCTCCGGGAAGAAACACGGCCCTCGAAGCATATTATCGTGGACGCGAGTATCTCTCATCACAAGACCCAGCAAGCGAGATGCGATCAAGCCACTAGTGCAGTCAAAGCACTGCTAGCTGAGCGAGATGATTTGCTTAAAGAGGTCAATAGCTTGCGATCTCTGTGCCAACCCGGTACTTCTGTCCCGCGACAAGCTCGGCCAATTGATCCGGCTGTCCTCGAACTCTTGAGAGGAAGTGACCAGTCGGGCACTAGTCAAACTTGGTCATCCGCGAGGACCCTCTCTACTGGAGCACAGCTGGATCAGACACCTTCCTCTTCTATTCCACCAGTGCCATCCTTGCTCGTTTCTGGTGACGGGCCGTCTCAGGTGCCAGCTCATCACGAACAAAACATCCCGCAAACTTCACCCACGGCATACAACTTAACGGAATGGGCTTGGTCTAGCCCTCAGACACCTGCTGCTGCCGTCCCGTTGACTACGATTGATGCACCTGATCCTATATGGAGTCAACCACCTGGTATATCCATAAATACGCGCCCGAAGGATATGATTCCGAGATACAATAATGGTTCGTCCTATCTTGTCAGAGACTCTGCATCATTCTGGACGCAACATCCGGGTGTGCTTCCAACCACGCCGCCCAAAGCCCTTCCTCAGAGTACTGATTTCCAATATGACACCACTTCTTCGGTCTTACCTGTTGACGACTCTCTGCTATGGCCCCCAAACATTGGGATCACCCCTATGCTAGGAACAGAGGATATGCATTCGATTTCTTCAGGTCAAACATTTCAAATTTCAAATTCACTGCTCTCAAATCCGGAGACTCTATCTATATAGAGGTGGAAGCATTCTCTCCAGCCTCTCTCGGGAACTAACCCAACCAAAAACCTACACATTCTTCATGGCCTCTTCAATCTTCGCCTGACTTCTCTTCTCCGCTGCGACAAACAGCGCAAGGGCTTCCCGCAGCCGCTTCTTGGTTTGCGGATCTTCCTCATTCGCCTTATCCAGCTCAGCACCTCCGTTAGCTAAATAGTCGATATCGGTTCTCGACAACTTTCCATCCCAATTAGGCCCGATCAGAGGATCCGTCTGCGCAATCTTCCTCAGGCGCTCTGGAGTTGGCGCAGCGCGCTTGTATGGGTGATCCGGCTTAGGTAAACCTTCTCCAGGCTGCTTCGAGCCATCGTACGGGAGGTTAGCCAGCTGAGTGAGGACTAAGTGAGAGATGGTCGCCGAATGGCATCCCATCTCACCGGCTGCCATAGCTTCCTCCGGCGAAATGAAACTAAGATCCACCTGTCAGCAAAAGTTGTCTCGAGCGGTCCATTCAACATACCTAGCGTTCTTGAGGAATGGCTGCTCCTTTCCGGTCTCCTTGTACATACGCTTGTATGTTTCAAGGATCTGGACAAGACGCGGAGACATTGGGTGCAGCAAAGCCGGATCATTAGACTTGGGCCATAGCTCCTGCTCGTCGTGCGCGCGGACCTCTGCGAAAATCCGTTAATTACCAAGTCATGGAGAAAGAAAACCCAGTAGCGCCTCACCATTATAGTACGGGCTGATGTATAAGCATCCGGCCTGGCTAGCAGCAATAGCCTGGTGAACACTGAATAGAGCAGTGCCGAGCGTGCGAATCCCCTCCTGCAGCAGAATGGGGCAAGCATTCAAGGCAGGCCCGGTGCTTGGGATCTTGATACAGAACCGATCCTTGGGAACACCCACACTCTCAAATTCCCGAGCATACGCACGGGCTTGCTCGAGGGTTTTCTCAGTATCATAGGCGTCAGAGGGGAGAGTTTGAAGAAGGACTCGGCCTTGAATGTTGTCAATATTGGCTTTGGACATCAAGACAGCCTGGGATTATGTCAATGAATTGTTAAAATTTGAAAGCACCAGAGATGAAATACCATGCGCGTGTAGATCTTTAACCAGCCCTGATCTTTGTATTCCTTGACCACACTTTTGAACAACTCCTCATTGATTGGGTTGCACATCTGCTCGTGCACCCAGCCCTGGTTGCTGGTCATATCATGGGGGACGATGGGCATACTGAGAGTGTACGAAGGATCCATCCAGTCCACATCGATATTGACTGTAAAAGAGTCAGCTTAGAAGTTTTGCGGTCGGGCAGTTCACTCACGCTGCTCAGAGAGCTTTTGCAGCCATGATACAGTGCCTGCGCTGCCCATTTTGAAGATATCTGTGCGGTTTGGTCCCAGGGAATCTCTTTAGAAATTGGTTGTGGCTACAATGAAACTCCAGACGGATTAAGGCGAGAGAATTATATATGACAGAAATCATTTGTGCGACTAGCAATTCAGTTTGTTACCCCTCTTGGGACCACCTGGCAGCGGAGTGCATTTGCATAGGACACACACAGGGCCATCTCACACCTGTGCAGGGCACCTCAGCATCCAGCTAAGATCCAAATATCAGCAACGAGCTGTGATACGTCAACTCGTTGCAATGTGCTCACACAGGGCATTCCACGGCCCAGCCATATCCCAGCATTCCAAACCCACACGCAGGCCAAGAACCGGCTAAATGCCTCGAAAGTAAATACCAAAGCCCCTCATTCGTGCACAGATCATCGGTCGCACGCAGGGCCAAACCTTGGCGATGAAGCTTCCCCAGCACACGGTACACACGCAGGGCAGTGAGCGTCATTGGTAACTGGTGAGGGGTACCATCCCCGACGCCATTGGTCAGATCGACTACTTTGTTCAACGCTAGCGCACCCCGGATTTCTGGCCGATCGCCCCCACGCAAGTACGCCAATAGTGTTGAGGTCTGCCGGTGGAGTATAAATTCCAGCTCGAGACCCGGTGCTGGGGGCTGTTGTGATTGGTATCTTACGGTGCAGGTGCAGGTGTAATCTTATCATGGCGAAGCTCAGTGTGGACGACGATTTCAAGCCTACTTCGGTTTTTGTGGAGGATGCTGAGGCTCAGGGGCGTTTGGGGAGTTACAACCAGAATGTTAATGCGAGGTACGGGACTTGGTTTCCTTTTGCTTTTTTTAGAGCTGGTGGCATTTATTGACTATCCTCATAGAATCCTCAACCCCCTCGCTGGAGTCTCTAAGAATGACCTGTTTAATCGGGTTTCGAGATTTTGTCAGGAATATGGATTTCAAGATCATGTAGAGACTTTTCAAAAAGGCGCTCTAGTAGCGCAGAACCAGAAAGGTTTTGAGGATCTCCCGGAATTGACTGAGGAGGATAAATATTACTTGAAGCGGGAGACTACTCGTATGCAACCCGCCTCCTCTTCTTCGGCAAATTTAGGTTGACCAGGAATAGACAAGTGGCATCTGCCAAAGGCCTTGTACTTCAGTATCGCTTTGTGCTCTCTCGGTTCTGCGATTCAGTAAGTCTACTATCCCATTCGCTTGAAAGTTGATGGCTAACTTGTATTAAAGAGGATGGGATAATACCGGTGCAAATGGAGCCAATCTCTCATTCCCGCAGGAATTTGGCATCGAAGATAACACATGGCTGGTTGGCGTTATCAACTCCGGGTAAGACTTATAGGCTATGACCAAACTAAAGACTTATCTAATTCCTCGCAGGCCAACGCTTTTTGGGCTTCTCAGGTCGGTAATGAAGAGCGGAATAGCACAATGGTCATCTGACATCCTCAAGTGCATGGGCAGCAGATCCTCTGAATAATTGGCTAGGTCGCCGTGGCACTATTTTCCTCACTGGTCTTTTGTAAGAACCTGTCAAGAGTGATACCCATGAGCTTCTCACTGACTTGAACTACAGCTGTGTCTTCCCTGTGCTAGCACAAGCTTTCACGCAGAATTGGTGGGGGCTTTTGCTCTGCCGTCTATTCATGGGCCTCGGTATGCAATGCTTGGAGGATGTCAAAGGTCCAAAGGCTAATAAATGATATAAATCTAGGAATGGGCGTCAAAATCTCAACCATCCCCGTGTTTAGTGCGGAGATTAGTCCCGCTTCAATCCGCGGTGGATTAGTGACGAGCTTTCAGTTGTGGGTAGCATTCGGTACCCTAGTGTAAGTCCCAACGGGGTAGATTTTGGTCTCTTTCTGATAATCCACAGTGGTTTCTGCTCCAACCTGATATTTTATCGCGTGGGCCGCCTTGCTTGGCGGTTCCAGCTCGGCGCTGCCTTTGTTCCTGCTGTGCCCGTGCTGTTCTTTGTTTGGTTATGCCCTGGTAAGTTCAGCTAGGTGAGCTCTTAGTGATATAGCTAAGATTTTATACAGAATCACCCAGGTGGCTTATGAAAAAAAGCCGCTACCAAGAAGCGTTCCTTTCTTTCTGCCGGTTGCGCAATAGCGAGCTTATTGCTGCGAGAGATCTCGTGAGTGTGCATTCACCTTGATATGTACCGAATCTGACCACTCTCAGTATTATGCACACTGTCAAGTGATGACCGAGCGAGATGCATTTTCTGGAAAGTCCTTAGGACACCGTCTATGGGAACTATTCGCGGTTCCCCGTCTCCGCCGCGCCATGATCTCCAGTGCGATTATCGTCACCGCACAGCAATTCTCGGGAATTAACATCATGAGCTTTTACTCATCAAGTATATTCTCTGAAGCAGGGTACTCCACTAGAGACTGTCTTCTCGCATCTCTTGGGTTTGGGTTGACCACATTCGTATTTGCCTTCCCTGCTGTGTGGACGATGGATACATTTGGCCGTCGAAATCTATTGTTGTTCACTTTTCCTAACATGGCCTGGTGCCTGTTAGCGGCAGGGCTTTGCTTCTTGCTCCCGAGTGACTCCAGTGCTCGAGTGCCCCTGATAGCGTTATTCATCTACCTGTTCACGGCATTATATGGACCAGGTTCGTTTCCCTCATTTCCATGATGGTGTTCATGCTAAGTGGTATAGGAATGGGGCCTATCCCGTCGATCTATTTTGGTGAGGCGTTTCCGCTCTCACATCGTGAGTTGGGTGCAGCATTCACTATCTGCGTGAACAACGCTGTTGGAAGCGCTTTGACACTCAGCTTCCCATCGCTGCTGGCCAAAACAACTCCAACTGGAGGTGGGTCAATATAATGAGGCTGATAGAAACATGTTTTCTGACAGTTCTGTAGCATTTGGATTCTATGCTGGGTTGAATGTACTTGCCTTCATCACCATTTTCTTGGTGGTTCCGGAGACCATGTAAGTTGAACTGGATGTATGTCGGTTTATATCTAACGAGCCATAGGCAACGCACCCTGGAAGAGCTTGACTATACGTTTGGTGTTCCCATCTATCGACACGCCAGGTACCAGATTGGCACTTGGCTGCCATGGTTCATTCGTCGCTATGTGTTATTCCAGCGGTCTGCCAAACTGGAGCCGTTGTACCAGTTGGAGGGGCTATAAGTGTGGCTTTTTTGACAACTCTTTTTAAGCAGCCATATTAATAGCCTATTAAAATTTACGCTTCGGTTTGTTTTAGCACCCGGTTGTACTAGTCTTCAAGTTACTAACGACTCAAACCTCCCGCGAAAAGTAGACCAAGACCACTAACGAAAATAGTCTCACCATGTCATTCCATCCAGTCCACCAAACAAACTTCTCATCCTTTCCCGGTCACCCTCTAGCATTTCAATCTCTACTAACGCCAAGAATGTCATTCGGAAGCTCAGAAATCCACCCAGAATTCAAGGACATAAGGCTCAATCTCTCAATGATACGTTACTTCAAATCCAATCCTTCAATTCACTTCATCCAGGGCTTCAGCTCCTACAAAGAAGACTACTATTCGCAAATTGGCATCAAGACTGCGTCCTCAATTCCACAGATATGAAAGGGAATTTGACGCAGAGGATTGTGTCCTAAGTCGGCAGATCTTCACGTTCCCCTCAGGTGACCCTGCAGTCTTTCCAAACGTGTTCCTCGATCGTACGTGAGAAATGAGGTACTTCGGGAACTCGTTGTATGCTAGTACGTTGCCCGCGCGGGTGAGGGCTGGTGCGGTTGGATCGATTTGAGGAAGGTCTTATGGGTATATTTTGGGGTTTCCGTGTCCGGAGGTGTTTATGTTTGGGGCAAAGTTGAAGTCGTTACCGTATCTGGAGAAGATGCTGGAGTAGGGGGTAGAGTTGGCGAATATTTCGGGAGATGAGGTATTTTCCTATGTATTCCGATCCGGTGGAGATGCACTGTACGATTCCAGACTTTCTGCAGTAGGTCGAAATAAAGTTGAGTTTAGTAGATTGACCGAATAATCGTGCGAGACTTCCGCCGATCTTCTCTGCAGGGGTAGTCGGAATATGGTTAGCGCACGCCCTTCGTATAGATCTTGATGTGTTTGGAGTTTAGCTTTGGATAGCTTCAATTCTAAGAGAGGAATATACATGTATCTATCAATTTCTTCCTTCTTTTTGACCTGTATGCTTTTGGACTCATTGCTGATTTCAAGAGATCGTGTGATACGATCACGCGACTACCGTGCTCTGATTTCTCAAGATTTGCCACCGGCCTCGATTTCCGCGTGGTTTGTTAGGGCTTGCATTCCCGGTCATAGAGCAACCTCGGGTGACTTTTGACGTTCTTGGCACCTCATCTGTGTGCCTAGGTAATGACTAAATGGTACTTGTCACAGGACTTACAGTTATCACCCAGCTCACAATTCACACCGGAACCTAGACCCTAAAAGTAAAATCCACGTGGACTGCGAGATAAGGCCGTTTCCTACAGGACGATGCGGAATCCACAGTGGGGCCATGTCTCGGAGTTACTCCAATTTTCCGATTGGCCCCGATTCTGTATTCCTTCAAACTCGATGTTAGACATATTGCCAAGGGAATTGTTGATGCCAAGTCGATATGACAGGAATTAAGCTTTGTGGCCGTTGCTTATGCATGGAGTGCCAAGCGGAACAGAGTTTTTATCTGAATATGATAGCAATCTGACTGTATACCGGTTTGAATTGAGTTCTCACGGGATTGAAAAATTGTCTGGAGTATGGAGTAAACTGCATTGGTTGGTGAGATGGGAAAATCTGGCGAACTGCGCGAGATGATGCGTGGGCCCGAGTTTCCGTATTGGCTCTAGGCCACAGTCAAGGTTTTTGATTCGTATATTGAGGGGGCGTTGCGGGTCATGTTATTGCCGATGTGCGGCAACTTATGTACATTACAACCGGGTCCGACTTTCTACACATTGGAAAATAGATCGGGTTCCATAAATCTAGAGATAAGCCAAAGATTTGAGATTTGGTATGCGCATGCCATCTGATGTTCTAAACGCTTAAACAGGCTTAGTCAGTGGCTGGCATTAGCCCAGCCACTGGGTAGGGTGCAGACTATTATGACGTGAGCGTTTACCACAGAAGTTTCAGTGGCACGATCAGTCATTCTTCGTCAATAACGGGGTTCCTGCGGAACAGCCGAATCTCGGTGGAAGATAGTTTAGCAACGCGGGTTACTGTAAGCGAAATTTTTCATTTCCTTCCAAAAAGTGGATCAGGTCCACCTGCACGGGCAGGTCCGAACCAGAAAGCTATCCAGTCCTGAAATATTCTTGGCCCTCAGATCGCTTGCAGACAATGTAACCTGGCCCATGGAAGGATGCGAGCCATGTGTCCTGCAGGGCATACGCAATGTCGACCTGCATCCCGTCGGTCACCCGCCATGCGTGGTTTTTTAGGTGGATTCCGGTCAACGCAGAATGGAGCATGGGGCAAGGTTGCGATCCGCCGACTCCCGGTAGCCACGGATGATTGGCTGGCCTGACAACACGATTCATCTTTGAATGCGGAGAAGACAAGCTTTTGCCGAGTTCCCAAGGGACGATGTGGGCCCAAGTCGTCAGCAACAGCCACCATTATCAGTACAAAGAGCGCTAGCGCCATCCAACGCCCCGGCTCGTCGCTGATACAGGTACCAAACGTGATCAGGTCTTAGAACCGAGCGATAAGTCCCTGGATAGGCACTGGACGAAGCCGGCCCATGCCACTCCTGATAGCGAGATCCACTCGCTCATCATGCAACCCAATAACAAAGCAGATAACGAGGATTAAGTCCGGCCCACTAGTCCCTATCACTCCACAAGCCATTATTTTTTTTGATGGCTGGGGTTACAGTCCGGGAGAATTTTCGGTGACCGGCCTTTGCTCTTAAAAGACGACTGGGCCCTCGAGTTTCCCCTCGATTTTTGAGATCAACACGCGACTTTTTCACACCCCCCCCCCAGAATGGCCGGTATCATTTCCGCTGCCAACATTGGCGGCGTGGCCGACCCTCGTCTTGGGAATGAGGCTGATATTATCGGCACCAAGAAAGAGCACGAGATTGATGTGCATCATGATATGGAACCTCCCAACCTGAACGGTCCCGGCAGTATCTACATGGACTCCAGCATCACTTTTGAAAATTATCATTACTGGGCCAAGCGATCCCGTGAAGCAGAGAAGTTCATTCGTACCGACAATGCAGGCTTCTCGGGACTGGGAAAGCTCCTCCTCAAACGCAAGGACAAACAGGAAAAAGCAGCCGCCGAGCCCACTGAGCCCGAGCCTGTCCCTGAGGTGACTCCCACCGACGAGAAGAAACCCGCTGCCGATGCGCCAAGAAGTGATGAAGGATCAGACAAATGGGGTGTCACTGAGACGGAATGGGAAACAGCACAGCGAGCTGCCCGTACCGCGACCTGGGGTTCCATTTTCTATCTGATCACCACTGATATCTTGGGTCCTACCAACGTGCCTTACGCCATCAGCCGAATGGGATACGGCCCTGGTTTTGCGCTCTACACTGTCTTCGGTCTGTTGGCTGCCTACTCTGGTCTCCAGCTGTGGCGTATCTTCGTCGGTCTTGATTCCACTCGTTTCCCCATGCGTAACTACGGTGATGTCGCGTTCCGTGTTTTTGGCTCCTGGGCCCGCATTGGTGTCAACATCCTGCAAAGTTTCCAATTCTTCCTCAACGTTTCGTTGTTGATTGAGAGTAACGGACAAGGTCTGGCACAGATGGTTGCTGGTGTGAACAACACCGGTGGTTTCCTCTGCTTTATTGCCGCCGAGGTCATCTTCATGGTCATTGGATTTGTCCTCGGACAGATCCGAACCCTGCAACGCCTTTCCTGGTTGGCCAACCTCGCCATTTGGGGTAACGTCGTCGTTATCATCATCACTATGGTTGTTGTCTACAAGTACCCTCCCAACTACTCCGCCGTGTTGACCAGCTACGGTATCGAGAAGGGCCCCGTCGTCACCAGCGCCAACTGGGCTGCGGGCTACGGCCTCGAGGACCGTATCACCGCCATGATGAACGCCGTCTTTGCCTACGGTGGTGCTACGCTCTTCAACGAGCTGATGGCTGAGATGAGACGTCCTATGGACTTCTGGAAGGGCTTCATCATCGCCGAGGTCTTCATCTACGTTTGCTACCTGGTCAACGGAATGGTTGTCTACGCTGCCCAGGGACAATTCACCTACAACCCTGCTTATGAGGGAATTCCCAACACCCCCGGTGCATACCGTTACCAGACAGCGTGTAATGCCCTCTCCTTCGTCACCGGTGCCATCGCAGCCCTGCTGTACGGAAACATCGGTATCAAGGTCTTCTACTCCTCCGTGATGCGTGATCTCTTCCACTTCCCCCCACTGGACAGCAAGATCGGCAAGTGGATCTGGGTTGCCGTTGTGCCTATCTACTGGATCCTTGCCTGGATCGTCGCTGCCGCTATTCCCCAGATTAGCAACCTGACCTCGTTCGTCGGTGCCGCCTGTATTCTGCAGTTCTCCTACACCTTCCCTCCCCTCCTCCTGGTCGGCTACCACGTCCAGAAGGATGCCATGCTTCCCGAGGAGGAATTCAACCCCCGCACTGGCATTGCCCAACGTGTGGATCACGGTGTGAAGCGCTGGATTCGTGGTTACAAGAAGAAGTTCTGGTGGAACACCTTCGACCTGATCTATGCTCTTGCTGCTCTTGCTACTGCTGGTCTTGGTATCTGGGCGTCCGTTATGTCGATGAATGCCACTTTCAAAACTACGACGCTCACTCCTTTCTCCTGCACTAACCCTGCTGGTTAAGGTAGTCGAAATTAATGTCTGAATTGATAGATGAGTGATGTTGATGACGTCGCTTTGGTTGGGTGAGAACCCGTGTAATAAGTTACCCTGATAGGACTTGTATGATGTTCGATATAATAAAGAATAGCCATGATTTTCTGATTCAAGTTTCCTTTTCGACCCTTAAATGACTTTACGAGCTGCGAAGGCTACCTCCCGCTAAATTGCTATCTCGAGTAGTGATCGACCGAGCCCTGGGCGTCTGACAGGACCAAAGCGCTGCAGCGGTGTATTAAAATGAGGGGGTGCCGAATGCTAATGTCAATTTCAATCAATCAACTTCTTGTTCTTGGAAACGCACAACCCATCTAAAGTATCCAAAGAAACATTGAAATGGACCAATTTCGTTCTAATATCACCTTTCCCCCTTCTTTTGTCCTCACACTTTCACCGTTCCTAATCTACCTACTCTACACACAAATCTTTACTGCCCTCCTGCGCCCCGACCTCCGCCAGATCCCAGGCCCAATCCTCGCAAAATTCACAAACCTCTACCGGCTTGCGTTAGTGAATACCGGATCCGCACACATTTACCACCAAGCCCTCCACAAACGCCATGGACCATTCATTCGTCTAGGCCCCAATACTATCTCAATAGGCACACCAGCCGCAATCCCAATCTTATATAACACACGCACCCGGTACCCCAAATCAGCCTTCTACCCTGTAATGGGTAACGTGGCGCATGGGAAGGTCATACCTACCATCTTCTCCACACAAGACGAGGCAGTGCACGAGATGATGAAACGGCCTATTGCGCAGGTATATGGTATGACGAATCTACAGACCTATGAGGCTCTTGTTGAGAGTACAGAGGGTCTATTCGTGAAGAAGTTGGAGATGTTAGCGGATGAGCAGAAGGTTTTTGATCTGGGGACGTGGATGCATTGGTTTGCGACCGATGTTATCATGGAGATTACATTTGGGGAGAGGTTTGGGTTCTTAGAGAGGGGGGAAGACGTAGGTGGAATCTTGGGGATGATTGAGAGGAGGTTTTGGTATGTTGCTGTGGTTAGTATATGGTCCCCTGAAGTTCTATACCCCCGTGTTTGATGAGATCTGGCGATCATCTTTTGTTCTGATTTCTATGCTTGACAGGTCGGACAAATGCCCTGGCTCGATAAAATCCTTCACAAGAACCCGTTCATTGCCTTTGTTTCGGGCATATTCTCTAAGAAATCAGTATCACCTGTTTTAGCATTTGCTCTTGAGCGAATAGAAGAACGGAGAAAAGAGCGACGTGAGCATCCCGAAAAAAAAGTTATGCGGAGGGACTTTTTGGCTCGGTTTTTGAATATCCAGGATAGTCGTCCTGATATTCCTGATTCGTGAGATAATTTTCCCTATACCCCTGCCTTTTTCAATAATCCTCAGCTGATACATGAATCAGCTGGATTATATCTTGGTGTCAACAAAATGTGCAAGCTGGTTCCGATTCCACGGCGATTACACTGACATCAGTGTTCTATCACCTCTTGAAAGATCCAGACTCTATGAAGACTCTGCTTGCAGAGTTGGAACAATGCACATCTTTCATCCCCGGTTCAGTGGGATGTTGCCCATAAGCTTCCTTATCTTGATGCCTGCATCAAGGAAGCATTGAGAATGACTCCCGCGATAGGTATTCCATTGGAGCGTGTTGTCCCGGCGGGAGGTATAGAGGTTTGTGGGAAATATTTCAGGGGTGGAACGGTGCTTGGTGTGAATGCTTGGGTTGCGCACAGGGATGAGGAAGTATATGGGGTCGATGCTGATGATTGGAGGCCTGGACGATGGATTGATGCAGGCCAGGAAAAGAGAAAAGAGATGGAGCGACTGTTATTCGCGGTTAGTTCTGCAACTTGACTTTCACCCTGATTCAATATTGACATTTATCCTATTAGTTTGGAGGGGGGTCAAGAGTTTGCCTTGGAAGAAATATCTCGTACTTGGAGATGTATAAGGTTATTCCAGAGGTGTTAACACAATTCAAGGTATGGAATAGGTCCCTGGGTGTGAATATTCTTGAAATTGTCTTGTTGGTCAGACATTAACCGTGTTCATTTAGTTTGAGCTTGCGCACCCACACAAGGATTGGTCTCTGAAAAATGGATTCTTTACCTACACCAAGGGTGTTGAAGTTACAATTCATAGAAGAGAGAGGCCAGGGAAAGTATAAGATGGGCAGCCGTTCCCTATTCCTAGACTCGCCTTATCACTCCGAACCGCTGAGCAAGACTTAAATGAGCCCACAAATAACGGTACTTGCCGGGAGCACAATAATTTGAACAACCCCAAGTAGGAGTCGGCTTTTTGATTCAAACCAGCCCTGCGGTAGGAGCACCTTCAACACCTGGGCGAAATAAAACCAGCTAAGAGTCCTGTTTCGTTGAGTTGTGTTACAGAGCTTACGTTAGGGGTTAACTTCCGATGTGATGCAATGTATATATTTTCCGGAGATGGGCTTCCGAGGAAGGTTCACCTGAGAACCATGCTCCAGATCACACCCTACACTAAAGCATTCAATTGAGAAGGGAACTATATTGGGTATCTTGTGGATTGACTAATCGTCCGATCCCACTCCACAGTGTGCAAATTAGAATTACGGCCTAGGTCAATAGGGTTGATAGTCAGTTGGGCGTTACGTTCCTTGAAAAAATTCTTTCGCAGAAGATAAGCAGAGACTAATTTCGTGATCCCGCCTCGGAATTAATGTATCAACATCTTCTACACTGATTCCATGTCGATTTTCGACTTGGTCCGCAAGGTTTCAATGTCCGGCTGTGTATAGTATGATCAGTATTACACCTAAATGTTTCCATGTATGGTGATTTTTGGAATATTATATGTAAATATGTGATGTTAAAGCAGCAAGCCGGGCTAGCTCAATCGGTAGAGCGTGAGACTCTTAATCTCAAGGTTGCGGGTTCGACCCCCGCGTTCGGTTCTTTTTTGGAGAATTGACATCCATTTTTTTGCCTCAATCGCTCCGGCGGGCAGATAAGTAAACAAGTACTTTTACACTTAACCAATGGATACAATATAACATCTATCCGTTGGACAGAGAACGACCGAACTTCCATCTCATCTACTCTAGACCACTATAACCTGCGCACCAAACCATGCTATTTCGTATCAGCGTTTTCCCAAATTGCCTTATCCCCGCCCTTCAATGCCAACTCAATCATGTATCTAGCAAGGACATCCACTTTGACCGACGGCCCTAGCCCAAACAGCAACTGTGCAGACTCATCTTCGGCGAGATGATCATGGCAGGCCGCATAATATACGGCTTAAAATCCGCATGAGCTCCAGCAAATTCCAAGAGTTCAGTCTCAACTTGTCCCTACGTCACATTTCAGTAGACTATTCACTCAAACTTGACAGAAACAACTGTCAATACGTACCCGAAGGCGCCGATAATCTTGCATGATCCACAATGACTTGCTCTGATCCCGCTCCGTGCCCGCACCACTGACATATACGAAGCGAAAGGGTTTCTCACATACTTCTTGAAATACCCGGGCTGCTGTCAATGTGTAATCAATACTGACACGTTTTGCGGTCCCGTCGTCGGGCTTGGGAACATTGCGGGGTATTAAACCGAGTGTCCTATAACAGCAAGTTATTAAAGGGATGTACCAGTGAGTGTTATTTTTCTTTTCAAGGGCGATTTGTACCAAATGCAGGCATCTGCACCTTTGATATCTTCACGAACGGATTCTGGATACGAAAGGAAATCCTCGATCACGGCAACCTTGAGTTTGTCATGCGGTGGTAGCTCACGTCGACTCAGTGCTACGATCGAGGTTATAGCTGGGTGTGCCAGGCACTGGTTCAAAACTTCACGGCCGACGAACCCGGTAGAACCTGCAAGTAAGACTTTCATAATGGGACAGTGTAGGTGTTTGACAAGGCGTTCAGATGGTGGAAGGTGAGTTGAATGATGCCACGGCGTCTCGTGACTCTTATCTCCGGCCTGTTATCTCCATGTAGAAGGCATCAAACATAACATAGACGATTGAATTGCTTTCCAGTCCACATTTATGCATTGTATAAATCTAGCGGAAGTGTTAGTGCGTGAATAAGTATGCTATATGCAAATGCCTTCAAATGAATAATTGCCCTGCCAATGTCTGCTTCTAGATGCATAAAATTAGGTTTCCTCCATAACGATTTGGAAGAGATTTGAGTTGCAGGCATGGAACAAAGCTGATATTGGGGGAAAGGCGGAGTAGAGGCCAGGTGATGCCATGGGAGTATTATTTAATCTAGCAATTATACAGTTTCTGACCCATTGAAGCGACATCATCGAGGCTCTTCAACATGGATATGGAGCTTTACATAGAAATTGAATCCTTTGGCCCTTCATTTCCCGGCATGGGGCACGGTGCTCCCACGAATGCAATCGGGCAGTCATCGAAACCCTATAAGAAGGCTGAAACCCGAGCATAGTGTTTACTGTGGGTCGCGCAAAGCCCATTGCCAAGTAGAGATCGCCCAAGCAGGTAGCCGAGCGGGACAAACAGCCAGTCAGCTCTAACGAATGATAGTAACGGATCCAGGAGGCTAATTTACTTCTAGAAAGGATTAACACTGACTCCACTCAATTAAACGTGGTCAGGAAAGGATCATACACACTGTAGATGGACCCTTTCACACAATACCCAATCACCATTCATTCGAGTGCCTTGTTATTGGTCCGCTCGCAACTCACAGGATGAGAGGATGGAGCCATCGTATAGCCTTGCACTAACAATTCCAAGTTCCTTTAAAAGGCGAACAGCCCCCAAGCCCCAGGTGCGCGAAAATATTCCGTTCCTCGACACTCCGATGCTTTTCCTACAGTCCCTGGCCCTGGTGGCTGCGGCCGCCATAATGATGCCAGCAATGGCTGGCGCAGATAGCACGGCGATATCAACGACCACAATTCACCTGATGGAGAGACTTATCACTGAGAATATGACTTTGCTAGAAGGAAGTGTGATATCGGCCGACGCGACAGCCACTACGCTCGAGCTGGATTGTCAATCCTCAGCATACTCAATCTGCACTTCTTCCGGTATGCTCTGGCCGCAGACTGTTACCGTCGGCCCCTCCGTTCAAGGAATGAATTTCGATATCACGACTTACTATGGTTCGACACTGTGGATTGTTTCGGGCAGTGCGTCGTGCGCGGTTACGAATTCCTCGATGGGTGCTGATTGTGTGATTACCACGAGCTCATGGTATTCTGCTGGCACTACCGTTAATTCATCGTCGGTAGATGGAGCCACCATTACCCTCGAACCGACTCTGGCGTTCGCTACAATTCCTGTTGTTTCGGGCTTGGAAAAACTTGCTGCGACTACCACAACCGATGCTTCACCTGCCAGCACCGCTACCGCGACATCGGCACCAAATACTGCTGCCGCGACGACAACAAAAATTCCCCATGGCTCTTCCTCAACCTCCTCTTCCAATGCCTGGATCGCGGGCCCCGTGGTGGGCGCTATAGCCGGAATCGCTTTGATCGGAGCATTAGCATTTTGGTACTTCCGACGGACTCGCAGGAGCAATGGAGATGCAGAAGGCGCCAACTCTGCAGGGGCTGCAGGAACCGCAGACTGGAACAGACGACGAGAACTTCCGGGCACATACGAGCCTCCAGAGTTGCAAAGCAATGCACCGCCCTCAGAACTTCATGCAGACGCGACCAAGACCAATGTAGAGCTGCCAGCGACGCAACTGGATTTCGATAAAAAGAGAGAGATGGAGACCCAGAATGCTGCTCATGAACTGCCGTGAATGGCTACTGCGGTTGTAAGCCCAGCACATTGAATATACCCACACGCTTGCATTTACGTATATACATAATCAGCATTGAAAGCGACGGATCTTTTGAAATAGTTGCATATTCTATCTTCCTGCATCAATCAGTTTTAAGAATCTTTGAAAGACTCTCCATCTATATTGTTTCTCAATACATGAACATTCAAACATTATGACCCAAGAAGTCTCTGTGTGCGGTAGATTACGTGACATGAGGACCTGTCCGAGCACGCTCAGCCCGTTGGCCTCCAATCTACTTAAAGTCGTGGCAGAGAGTAGACTCGCCAAACATAAAGTTTTCTACCATTGCCAAACACAACGGCTCGACCGGCGAAGAACTAGGAACATGTTATACACGAGGACAAGGAGAGGCAGAGACGGGTGCAACATGCCTCTGCAAAGAAACCATCACAGCCTCTGTATCAGGAACGACGACCTCCACGGTGCCATTAGTAACCTGCAGCGTCTCGCTCTGAGGACCATTTAGGAAATGTCCCTTTCCCTCATCCACACGATAACTCCATTGCTCTCCCGCCCAACTGGTATTCTGCTCGGGACCTCCATTATCAAACCCAAGAGCATAGGCACCATAGTCCGAGCGCATACGCTGGACTACTACGGACTGGGTCTCACTACCCACATTCAGCGTGACGGTTGTGTTTCCTCGGACATTGTCCGTTGCGTTTGCCTCATAGTGCCACTCTTTCAAGTTGAGAACGGCAATTTTCGAAGCCTGCTCGGATTTCAGATCATACATCGCATACGCAGAGAGGAGTGTATCCCCGAGCAACTGATGGATCTTTCCAAGCGAACCTTCCTTGCCCACGAAGTCGGTAATGAATGCCGCGGCGGGAAATTGTCCCTGAACGGCTGGGCCGGTAGCTTGTGGACCCGAGTTATCAGGCACCCAGAATCCGTGTGTGGCGGTTGGCTCTTGAGTATTGGTAATTTGTTTTATTCCGATGCTCATTGCTTTCAGGTGAATGTCCACGGCCCAGATGCCTGCACCGAAGCCACCGGCGAAGTCAGGTGGGCTGTTTCCGATTGCCGAGCCTATTTCGGAGATGACTAGGGGGAAGGATAGGTTCTTGCTTCGCATCCAGGCAGCGTCGCGGGCGTAGCCTTCAAGAACTTGGCTGGTGCGATTGTGCGCCATGAGTTGCCCTGTGGGTTCAAAGTAGTCGTGTCAGAATGGTCTTTGTGTGCGAGATGGGTGGTTTCTTCAAATTACTCACACTGCAACACGTCTGTTGTATAATATTCCGCTCCGGGTTGCTTTCCGATGATGTCCATCTGGTAGAGATGGTCCGAAGCGTATTTGTTCCGACCATTGAGAGCGGCCGGGGCACTAAGGACATCCTCCCTGTTTCATGTTGTTAGCATGAATAATACTTGCTTGCATGTATAAGGAGTGAGATAACCCACATAGTGAATAAGGGGAAGATCCCCTGGATGACCTCACTGGCAACCTCGCCAATCTGAAAGATCCGAGTCTCGTTACCTTCTAGCTGGAACTCTCTGATAAACTCATCCTCAATAGCCAGCCCTCGATTGACATATTCAGCAGCAGTCCACCCCGGCAGATCGTTGGGATAGTATTCCGGCTCGTTGCCTAGTGCGATCGCCTCAACGCGGTCCTGACCAAGTGCATTCCAAGCCAGTCGCAGAAAAGTCATGGAATTGTTCATGGAGGCCGTGTTCATGGGTGCCTGAATAGTCATTGATGCATTCTGCAAACGTTTCATGATATTGAAGTAGCTGGGACCGATAGTGAATGTACTGGTACTATCGCAAACCTGAACATCGCAAACATACGGCTCTGTAAGACTTTCGTTGTAGGTGATTTTATCACCACTTGAACCACCAACTCGGATGACGAGTGGCGCACTCATCCGTGCTGCGATTGCATTGACGATATTCTCGGAGAAGTCATTGTCATAGTGTGATAGAAGACCAGACTCGAGCCCAAATCCGAAGAAATTAGCCGGTACAGCCTCAGCATCGTCGGGTGTAGTCTTTGGCACAGCAAGATTATAAGGATTTGTCGTATCGAGTGCTTTAATATGCCCCGACAGAAGAGAAACCACTATTAATGACCAAGAAAGCATGGCGTAGAAGGAGAGGTTGAAGGAATGATTTCAAACACTCAAACCTGTTAACGCAGTGACCACTACCCAGGTACATATACAGTCGATCAGGAACAAGGATCGACAGTTCCCAAAATTTGTACCTGAATGTTCCATCATGGCCCTGACTAGAAAGTGGTTAGAAATTTAGGCAAACACCATGTTGTTCGTAGATCCTCATCAGAACGAGCTGAAATGATCTCGGAAATGGAATTATCCAACTTGGAATAGAAATGAAGCCGCTCAAAATTTGGAATATTTTCCAAAAGTAGGTATGATACACTTATGCAGAAAATCTTGGCCCCACATGGCCAGTCTTACTGGATCACGGCTAGGACCGTTTTTAGGACGGAGCTTAGGAACCAAGATGAGTAAGTAGATCAGAAAGACACGACAAATGTAGTTTTCTGGTCAACCTGAATTACATCGTAAACAGCAAAATATTCAATATATGCCAGAACATGCCAATACAAAGGTGCAATACGTCATCTTCGTCCCATATCGGGTTGAGGTCAGCATCTATAGACTCAAGTCGAGGCTACTTTGGCCAATGCATCAATTGCCTTAACTTGAAAACGATGTGTAACTCATCGAAACACCAGGATCAAATGTATCCTACTGTTGATTTCTTTTGTTCTGTCTTGATTAGACTTTCGCAGTCCACGGGTCAACCACAGACCCTGGAATAGCGAGGCTCAACCATGGATTGGTGGATTATTGGGAAATTTTGATTTTGTTTATCAACACTGATTTTCCGTTTAGTAAGCAATCATGCACGCTTGGCCAAGTGGTAAGGCGTTCGACTTGTACTAATCTTTGCCTCAAAGAGGTATCGAAAGATCGCTGGTTCGATTCCGGCAGTGTGCATTTTTGTCACCCAAACACAATGCATCTGTATTCCATGAACTCATTTACTTGTGTCTTTCTTTTTTCCTCCCTTAGAAGAAACTAGAGATGTTGAAATCTGCACTTAAAGGGTTGAAAATGGCCAATACTATGGTCGTGCATGCATGGCAACGACCTACGCCGGTGTGCCATTGACCCTAGACAAAGAAATATGTCTTCTTGCACAAGAGTATTGATTAGTTGCATCGATCAAAAATTGAGGCGGCAAAGGCCGGTATCTTTCGTTTCTGATGTTTCGGGGTCCTGTTTAGGCTTGATGCTTAGCTTGATATCAACAACAAAATGCTGTCCTTCAGACCACTCCACTTAAGAACACTATTCGAGAGAGTCAACACCCTCTCCTGACAACAATTTCCCTGACTTTCTTTATATTCTCTTCTTCCTTTCCTGTCTTCTTCATTTGACTCCACTGCCCCCTCCTTCTGCTTCTCTTTTTGCTTCTCTTCCACTTGAAAGTGAAGATTTGTTAGACAAATTGAACTGATTCAAGCATTCCCATCCATATTACCCCATCAATATCCCATCTTTACTTGTATCCTTATTCCCATATTTATCCCATTCCCTCATTTGCATCCTTACTCGCATCTTTATTCTTTATTCGCATCTTTATTCGCATCTTTATCACTTCCCTACTTTGTATCCTTATTCCTATCATTTCTATTACTCTTCGTTTCTCGGACATGATGATTCTTAGTCAAACTGAGCTGATTCGAGACTCCTTCTTTACCTTATATCACTACTGGGGTTCAAAATTCTTCCCCCCCCCCCTTCTGTTATCCTCTGGCTGCAAAATCCTATTCGTACGTTGACGACAGTCACAAATTGGCTTGATGTTACTTGCTAATCTTATTTGCAGGCGAATGTTTACGAGAGCCTCGCTTTCACAAATATCAGTGTCCGGTGTCCTCACTCAGTTGGACTACCAGTGCATCTGAGATCCACTGGGCAGGCTTGAACGTTGACTTCGAAATCTCAGGGTATCGTGTATGAAAGGAGGTGTTGATATTGATAGACTCAGCCAGACAACGCAAGTTGAACGTAGTAGCATATCATTCCCACATGCATCATGTCGAATCTACAATATCATACTGGCAAGGGGTCATCCGTCGCACGCGACCCTTAAGCGGCCCGTCCCGTTGCCGATGCCATTCACGACCTTTATCAACTCAAGATCCTAATCGCCAATTCAGTAGTGACGGGTCATACAACCATGTCACCAGCTTCTCAGTTGATTCTGTCGGACAGTAGCCATACACCAAGAGGGGTATAAGTAGCAAAATCGTGAAACACGGTATCAATCACTTCCCAAGTTGAGTGTTGGTCCAGTGGTTCTTCATCCTGTCGTTGTGGATATTTCATGGTCTTGTGGCTACAACATGGATGATCACCAGCTACGGTTCGGCGCTAGTTCTGAGTGTTCAAGTGCAAGATTGAACAAACGTCTTGATTGGCCTTATTGTGTAAATGAAATTCCCGAGTGCAATGTATCCTTCTAAGATACCACAATACACGGTGATACTAGAATAGAATCGTAAAATCAACGTCAATCGAGGAAATTGCAGAGTCCATCGACTTTTTGGTTCTCATTTACCCAAAGTTCAAAAGGGGTTTAATTGGTCTAAAAGTCCAATAAATTGCAAAACCACTTTTCCTAGCATATTCGCTATATAATGAGTTCAAAGAAGTCAAAGTTGTCTTCGGCTACGGGGCTCATTTTCAGGCAAGCAGACAAGTGACGCACATGATTGGATTATCAGAAGTGGAAAGCTTCCAGAATCTACTGCAATGAAGCAAGTCTAATATAAGTGAATTTAGTAATAATCGGTCTAAGCACTGTACTCGTCATGATCGTAGAAGGGAGATTCTCATATCCCGGAAACACAAAAGCCACAGTGGGAGATAGAAAAACAGAAATGCAAACTCCGGACGCCTTCTATGCCAGAATCGCAGAGAATTGTTCCCATTTTATTGAGGTGCGCACTGCACAGGCTCATCATCCTCTTCTTCATCGTCCTGCCAGGCCGAGCCACCATTGGTATCGCGAGCGCCAAACTCCTCCATGTTACCATGCGGGTCGTACTCGACTTCATCCACGGGGGCGGCCTCGATGGGCGCTTCAGGCTTGGGAAGCATCTCCTGCAATTTCGCCAGGACCTCGGGGGTTGGTTTCCATGAAGCCTCGGGGAACACCACATTCACCACCAAGTACAGGTCACCGCGTGAATCACTGCGCTTAATCGGCATTCCTTCGCCGCGGATGGTAAGGACCTGACCGGGCTGGAGAACGGTACCGGGAGAGTGCTTGATCTCAATACCACGACCGTCAAGGTGCTTCAGGACAACACGGTGGAAACCAGTCAAGGCCTCAGCCAGGGTAACATTGATCTCAGCCCGGAGATCAGCACCGCCACGCTCGAACACCGGGTGCTCATCCTGAACCAGACGGAAAATAATGTCGCCATGCTCCTGGCCTGGTACTTGGTCGGCCTCGCCCTCGAGGACGATCTTCTCGCCATCACTAAAGAATAAGGATCAGCGTGTTATCCCCAATCGCGTTGCGAAGAGTTCTTACCGTGCACCAGGAGCGATATACATCTCCAGCATCTTCTTCGCCTCGACAATCTTGTTGCCCTTGCACTTCTTGCACTTGTCCTTGGGGCTGTAGAACTGACCCTCGCCATTGCAAGTGCTACAGGGCTGAGTGGCGCGAGTGATGAATTGGCCCATGTTCTTGAGCACTTCCCGAACTCCCTGGCCATCACAAGTTGAGCACTTCTTAGGCTTTGCTTTCTCCTTACCGCCCCTGCCATCGCAAAGACTGCAAATGATATTCTTGGTGCTGGCGAACTTGACCGTCTTGCCCTTGTACATGTCCTCCAGGCTGATTTCGTAATCTTGCTCTTCGTTCGGGCTTGTGCGAGGCTTGCCACCGGGCATACCGCCCATACCGCCCATGCCGGGCATACCTCCCATGCCTCCCATACCGGGCATACCGCCCATGCCACCCATGCCGCCGAACATCTGTGCCAGGAGATCATCTAGATCTGGGCCACCACCCATTCCACCCATGCCGGGCTCACCGGAGCCGTTGAAGGCGGACATGCCATGTGTGTCATAAATATGGCGTTTGTCTTCATCGTAAAGGATCTCGTATGCCTCCTGGACAGCCTTGAACTTAATTTCGGCGGCGGGGCGCTCTTCTTCGGCGACTTTGTCAGGGTGGTTGGACAGCGCAGCCTATTTATCATACAGTCAGTCTTACGTATCTCCAAGGTCTGCAGGGGGAACCCGTACCTTGCGATAAGCCTGTCGAACTTCCTCCTTGCTCGCGCCGCGGTGGATTTCGAGGACCTCTGTAGCCAGAAAGACTATATCAGTATTCCATCCAATCATATCACCTGACAAATACTGCTATACATACCATAGAGGTCAACTTCAACACCAGACACTGCAGTCTTTGTTAGCAAATGACAACCCAAAGAAAAGACAATAGTGAACAAAACAGAAGCAGCGCGCTTCTGGGGAACGACGTACTGTTTGCGTACTTTTCCTACACTAAATTGATGAGAAAAGTAGTCCTTGAGAAAACGCTTAAAAGCAATATAGAACAGCACTTCACCGCAAAGCGAAAGTGAAGGCCAAATGAGATAAGAGAAGAAGATGTTGATCAAGCGGAGTTTGCGGGCGAAATTTTGTCAAGGAAGCTTCGGTGCGGAGCCGCCCAAACTTCTCCGCAGAAAAACCGAGAAATTGTCCGAGTCGTCTTCGACCTCTAAACCAACGCAACCTCCTCGATTTAGACCTCCATGCCACGTCCTCATACGGGGCTATTTGCCCGGCGATCCTGGACCTGCATCAAATGCAGAGCCCATTCATCCATCGCGGGCGCGCAAGCTCGCAAGGGCAAAACCAACCTCCCGGATGCACCAGCGCGCACGCGTTTTGCGCCCTCACCGACCGGTTACCTGCATCTTGGATCTTTGCGGACCGCTTTATTCAATTACCTACTCGCGAAACGAACCGGTGGGCAATTCCTGCTACGGATTGAAGATACCGACCAGGTTCGTTTACAACGGATGGGCATACATGGGGTAGTGAATAGCGACTAATTGGCGTAGAAACGAACAATTCCTGGAGCGGAACAGAGACTATATGATGATTTACGGTGGGCAGGACTTCATTGGGATGAGGGTATAGCCATCTCATGCGCTACTATATTGAACTGAACTAATGAGATCACAGGTCCTGTTGTCGGTGGCCCATATGGACCTTATAGACAGGTATGGTGTTACGTTAGTACACTATTAGCTTTGGGCCTTAAGTAACATATTTATTGCATAGTCTGAGCGAACTGCCTTGTACCGATCTCACGCCGACGATCTGATCTCCAATGGCCATGCCTACCGATGTTTCTGTTCCTCCGAAAGACTCGATTCTCACGCCCGGCACCGAAGCTCTGCAGGATTACCTCCAGGATACGATCGCAAATGCGCCGATATTTCTTCTGAAGAGTCCGACGACCGGGCCCATAAGGGAGAGGCACACGTTGTTCGGCTGAAGGTTGAGGGATACCCCATGTTTAACGATCTGGTATACGGCAAGACGGGCCAGAATAAGCCCAACAACAACAAGTTGGATTTCATTGATCGCGTATATGATGATCCAATCTTGATCAAGTCGGATGGCCACCCAACATATCATTTGGCAAATGTTGTGGATGACCACTGCATGGAGATTACACATGTTATTCGGGGCACTGTAAGTCTATATACTTGCACTTATACACCAATGATTTCTAACTCAGAGTCAGGAATGGATGCCCTCCACACCTATGCATATGGCATTGTATAATGCGTTCAAGTGGACACCTCCGCGTTTCGGCCATGTTCCTTTGCTAGTGGACAAGTCTGGACAGAAACTGAGCAAGCGAAATGCAGACATTGACCTTTCTTCATTCAAGGATCAGCAGGGAATCTTCGCCGCTACACTGGTCAACTTTGCTTCTCTCCTGGGCTGGTCTCATCTACAAAAGTCCGACATTTTCGACTTGAGCGAACTTGAGAAGATTGTAAGTCTTCTATTTAACTTACTATACAAATGCCTTCCTGCTAACATGATTTCAGTTCAATTTGAAAATCACCCGTGGCAACACTATTGTTGCCTTTGAGAAACTCTGGTTCCTGCAAAAAGCGCATGCCCAGCGGTTCGCAGCAACTGGAGGCCCCGAATTCGACGAGATGGTCAATAGAGTATGCAACGCCCTCAAAGAAAGCCACTCTCAAGAAGACCTGTAAGCACATCTATCTATTCAATAACTCGTCGGCCATAATTTAACGAATTCCAGTGCTCCCCTGCTCAAGGGTCGTACCCTTGCCGAATACGTCGCTCCCCTCCTCCGCGCTGACGCCAAGTCCTACACCACAGCGCCGGAATTCAAGGAGCGCAACTCGACATTCTTCACCACCAAGCTCGATCGAGCTCCTTACGAACCAACCTCAGCTTCTAAATCTCCCTCGCCACCATCAGTTCCCATGCAAGCTCTGCACACCGCAGCGGCCGCTCTAGCCCTTGTCCCACCCAGTCATTGGACGATTGAAACTCACCGTTACAACGTTAACTCCTACGATGGCTCTGATGCTGTCACTATGTCATCTGAGATGACCGGTTCGACGGATAAGATCTTCAAGAAGGAACTCTACCACTACCTTCGCTGGGCTTTGTCTGCCTCGGCGCCTGGTCCTGGTATCCCAGAGACGATGACTATCCTCGGGAGAGATGAGACTGTTCGCAGACTCCAGGATGCTAAGGCTTTGACGCAACATTTTGTCCCTGCTGTGGGTAGACGGGTACCCAAGGGTAAGCAGAGCATGGGTGACGATAGGAGCTGGATGGGCTCTCTTGCCGGTGGGCAATAGAAAGCTCTTTGTAGGAGTTGAATATGTATTATACAATCTTTGCTGGCTGCGATGTACTATTATTAGTATGTATATGAGAAGTAGAATCTTATGTACCATCACTCCCAATGTCTTAGACAAAGTGATAGCACAATTATGAATCATCTCAAGTACCTGGCATACATTCTACATTCTATTCCAAGAAAAAATCGCAATAATAGTATGTGGACAATATGTTCCATTTATGCATTTAAACAATTCGCTCTTTTTTCAGCATCCCATCCTCTACTCCTCTTTTCACTATGTTACAAAAGTGAGCAAATACAATATTCTAATGCCATGTATAATGTTCCTCATACTACCCCGATCAGGACGACTGGGTGGCCGCCTTCTTGACCTCTTCCTTAACCCAAGCCTCGAGTCCACCTGCCGCAATAATGGCCTGCACGTTGGCGGGTAGCTCACCGACCTGCTCAGTCCAGCTCTCTCCGTTCTCTCCCTCGCGCACCTCGACGCAGCTACGCTTCACGTCCCAGGTCAGGGTCCAACCAGTGCGGCGGGTCGACTGGCGCTCAGAGTCAGCGAAGGTTGCACGCAGGCGCTCAACAAGACGCGGAACTTCCAGGCCCATAAGCGCGTTGTTGATACTGTTTCGGGAGAAGATGTTGCCGAAGCTGCCAGCCACGACAAGGGGAATTTTCTTGGCCAGAATGGCGGTGGCGGCCTGTTCTCGGGAGGAACCACAGCCGAAGTTGAAGCCGGAAACGAGGATGTCGTTGGGCTTGGCGATCTCTTTGAAGTTAGGGTCGTAGTTCATCATACAGGCGAGAGCCATATCCTCCTTCGAGACGTTGTCTTGGTATGTTAATTTTCCGGGGTAGATGTTGTCGGTGTCGAGGTTGTCCATGTCACAGAAGACGATTTCACCGCTGATCTTCTCGGGGAAGCCGGGGAGAATCTCGGTGGCAGCCTTCTCTTCACCTCCGGCCGAGGACTCGACACGGTCGATCAGAGATTCCATCTGCTGAATCATGTTGTCCAGAGCACTCTCGGTGGAGGGCTCGGCACCAGTGCCGAATCCGTGCTCCACGCCGGACCAGCCCTCGGGAACCTGGTAGGCACCGGGGCCAGAGATAAGACCGCTGAGGGCACTGGCAGCCACGACTTCGGGACTGGCCAGGTATGCCTTCGCATCACGCGAACCCATACGTCCCTTGAAGTTACGGTTGCTGGCACTAATACCAACCTCACCGGGCTCCAAAAGACCCTTTCCGAGACCAATGCACGGTCCGCAACCAGCAGGCAAAGGCTGGGCACCAGCATCGAGCAAAGCCTGCCAGTCACCAGCGGCCTCAGCAGCCTCCTGCTCGGGGGCGGAAGCAGCAGCAATATACAGCTGAACACCATCAGCAATCTTGGGGATCACATCATTGTTCTCCTTAGCAGCGTCCTTGAAGACCTTAGCGGCGGCCGCAATGTCAGAGGCACGCGAGTTGGTGCAAGAAACGATGTATGCGCGGTTGACCTTAATGTTCTGCTGGACGAGCTCGTTCAATGGGGTGGCGACCTTGACTGAGTTTGGACCGGAAACGTAAGGCGATAGGGTGGAGAGGTTGAGGTAAAGCTGCTTAGCGTACTGAGCATCGGGGTCAGCCTTGAGGGGGTTGGCGAACAGCTCATCGACACGCTCGTGGGTAATACGTTCGCGAGTTGTGCGGTCATCAAGCATAGCTGCCTCGGTAGCCTTGTATCGCAACCAGCGTTCTAAGGTTCGGTCAATAGGGAAGAGACCAGTTAGCGCACCCCACTCAGTTGTCATGTTGGCAATAGTCATGCGGCTATCCACACGAAGGCTGGACATGGTTTCTTCGGAACCGGTGAACTCAATAGCGTGGTTGAGAACGTCGCTGTTGAACAATCCGCACAGCGCGACAATCACGTCCTTACCGGTCACACCTACTGGAAGGGTTCCAGTGAGGGTGACCCGCGCAACAGGCGGGATCTGCCACCATGTTCGCGAAGTGGCCCAGATACTAGCGGCATCTGTGCGCACAACAGCAGTACCAAGACAGCCAACACCACCGTAGTGGTTGCTGTGGCTGTCAGAGGCAACAGCCATAGTTCCCGGCCAGGCATATCCCTCTTCCACCATAACCTGGTGTCCAATACCTCGACCCGCAGGATAGAAGTCGATGCCGTGCTGTCCAGCAAAGGTCTCAATTTGCTTGTATTTCTTAAGGTTCGCTTCGCTGGTGTTCTGGACATCGTGATCAAGGGTCATGACGATCTGCTTGCGGTTGTGGACCTGCGTAGCTCCCATGGACATGAACTTGGTGGCGACGGGCCACGAGTTGTCGTGAGTCATGCAGTATTGGGGCGCAAGGCTGATGTAGTCGCCGCTACGGACGAACTTTCCTTCGGGGAGACCGACTGCATAGCGCTGAACGATCTTCTCTGTCAAGGTCTGGGGGGTCCGCTTCTCGGTCTCAGTCTCAATCTCAGAGAAGTTGATCGAGGAAGTACTCTGCTGAGAGTTCAAGGCTTCAGCCTGAGCAATGGCGGTTGTGCTAAGCGAACGAGGAGCGAGAGGAGTCGCAATTGATCGCAATTGAGGCTGGATTCTTCTAGTCGGGAGGGCGACCGATGGAGTCAGAAGAGGCCGGCGCCAAACCTAGGAACGTCAGATCAAATAGGATAATTCTCAAACGAATGTGTACTCACAGGCCGGCGCATCAGCGCACACAGATGCCTAGCCATGCTGATCAGATATATGAAAAGATATGTATAGGTGAGTCACTGGAGAAATTTCGCCTGCAGACTTGCCAAGAACCGATGCCGGCACCGGGGCATCTGTGTCATGTGACCTTTTATCCCCGTCCCCAGCCAAAGCCCGTCTCGTGATTTCAAAGCATGGGTCAATCACGTGATATATCTGATCCACTAATATCCATAACTTGTGGGGAGTGGCTTCTCCGTTCCGTTACATTGTAGTTTACTCAAGAGACTTATTTTACGTCCGCTTGAATGGCTATGTTGTATATTACTATGTTTTTGGGATTCCATGCTATCTCTAATCCTTGCTATATACCGGGTTATGATGTCAGACATGAACATAGCCCACTAGATACTCTATACTAGCGGGTAAATCCACATGTACGTAATGCCAACTATGCCCCAGTCTGAACCCCAGGATATCAAAGCCCCACATATTGTGTAGCAAGGTTCATTGCTGTGCGCTGTCTGTATGCCTGGGAATGGGCTCTGAAACAAGGATAATCATCAGATCCTTTCTCTTCCTGTATTACGTAGATTGCAGTACAAGTGCAACTCGATCGTTAATATGTTTATCTGACATGCTTATGGTAATCTTGTTCCCTGAGTCATTGCCTTGAAGAAACAGTATGTTCTATCGGCACATATTCATTGGAAGTTGGATATCGTTGGTCAGCGATAGTTACATACAGTGTCCAATCCCGAGGTCCCGAAATCTCGGCTTTTCCGCTATTAAGCATCATCCTTCCCGTCCTTCTGGCAATGACTCATTCGTTGAGGCTGAAACATACACTGGATTTATATACATACTCTGGAATCATACAGTATCTAGCCTTATAATCTCAGGATATCATTCATTCTACCATGGCTCACCCCTCCCAGCCCGCATACACCTCAACCCACGAAATCTACGATGCCCTTCCGAGCGGCAAAGACCCGCGCCCAAACGCTGTAGACACTTACTTCAAAACACACCTCCATTCAGCAGATTATCACAATGCCTTGGAAGCCATTCACCGCGATTCTCTTGTCGCCGGCTTACCCGACATAGCCTGCTCCGCACCGCAAGCCAAATTCCTCATGTTGCAGGCCCGCATGTGCAACGCAAAGCGGATTCTCGAAGTGGGCACACTAGGTGGGTACAGCGCCGCATGGTTTGCGATGACTAGCCCGCAGACAAAAGTGACTACCGTTGAACTTGATCCTCACTATGCCACTGTCGCGCGCCAGAATCTGGAGAAAGCTGGACTAGGCGAGAGGGTTGAGATTTTGCAGGGATTGGGGACTACTGTGCTGCAGGGTATCAAAGAAGAGGTGCACCGGGGAGAACGGGAGAAATTCGACTTTGCGTTCATTGATGCGAACAAACAGGATAATTTGGCTTATTTTAAAGTTGCGATGGATATTACCAGAGAGAGAGCGGTGATTATTGTTGATAATGTGGTGAGAGATGGAAGGGTCGCGTCTGCTGAGGAGGCGGAGAAGGATGATCGGGTTAAGGGAACGAGGGATTTGATCGAGGGGATTGGGGAAATGAAGGACATTGAGGCGACGGCAATCCAGACTGTGGGAGAGAAAAATTATGATGGTTTTTTGATTGCACTGAAGAAGTGAGGATGGAGATTTGTTCTTCTTCCTGAAATGAGGCTTCATTGTTTGAAGAAGGGACCCGCTGTATCAAATAAAGATGGTATCAAATTGTGATGTTTATGAACAGTCAACCATCTGAGCTCATTTTCTGACGCGTGAGTATCTAAATCGTAGTTTTGTTTTCTAATTTCAGCATATGTTACGTGGCTTTCGCATGCCCAGGTGTACACTTTGATGATCTCAAGATAGAGAATTATCCAGTATGAGGTGAACATGGATGATCTGGCATATCTACCCCGTGAGTACTGTCTATTGGCAGGCAATAGTTGGCCTGAGGATAGCATGGATGACGCGAGGGCACAGATAAGGGGTGTGGCAACGCCCGAATCAAGTAGCCACATTACTTATAGATAGAATTAAGATAGTGGCCAATGCACACCAAACGCTTACTACTACCCAAAAAGCAAAGGTGATAAATTATGCAGGCAGAAATGTTGAATTGGTAGTCGGTCTCAAGACCCTAATATTAATGACATGATTGACTTTTTACTCGAGAATCGTTATGTCGCCTCGAAAGGCAACAATCGAGTATGTCTTGTTCGATTCAAGACTCGCTACTTAATACAAAGAAAAACTCAAAATGCGACATCACTTTCACGCCCAGAGCAACTCATGGCCAGCAGCCTTGAATCTTGAGACCATGAAGCCTGGCTTGCAATTTGACTCCCAGTCTTCGTCGAATTCCGACTCTGGGTTGTAAAGGGACTCCACCGATGGCATGGAGACACCGCGAGGGACGTCCAGGCCGGGTGATTCGGAACCGCTCTTTTCGCCACAGGGGCAAGTTGAGGTTGTTCTAGATCCAGGTGTAGTGCAGGGGCAACGGCCTAAGGAGCGGTTGCATGGAATGCACTTGTAGTATGCCGATGCCGAGTTGGAGTCTTGACTTGTGGATAGACGGACGCCGGGGAGGCCGCACTGGTCACACTTCCAGGTTTGAGTCATGATGAGAGGATTGACTAGAAGGTAAGTGTCAGTCACTGGTGCAGCAGTATAGGCATGGGGAGGCATCGATCAATACATACATTGAACCGTGGTTGGACTGAAGTAAAGAACTTTTCAGGAGGTGGAATTGAGTGAAGTAAGGTCAAGAGAGTAATGTTTAGTAGAGTACTCTGTAAATAGCCTGAATGATGAGCGGTATTCAAGTCCGGGGAGCGTTTCAATTTATAGAGATTTTGCGGGGGAGGCAGATCATTATGACGCTATTCAGACCCACGCGACTGCGCAATTATGGGGGGGCGATCACCGTGGAATGTTCGGCAAAATCACGTAAAAATATGGAGATCTAGACTCGGTTTCATCTATAAACGGAAAGCATGGCTGGATCGGGTAAGTACAAGCCCGAGGCAAACCGAGTTTTTAGGTAATTTATCACGCAAATGGGTCAAGTGACCAGGCACGTGTGGAAAAATTTGCGTTTCATTTCTTGAATGTCGCAATTTCTCTTATTTAATCATCGCTATTTTCAGAAATTTTTAGTAATTTGCGGAAAATGGCTCGGATGCAGGACCGCGTGATGAGGATGAAATCTCCAATTTGCTGATCCCCCGCATTTTGTGAGTCTCTGCCCAGGTACCCGTAGACTAGAACTATGTAGAATTTTCATGCTACCCTAGGCCTCATGCTGTAGGTAGGCAGCCTTGCCCAGTATCTTGAAGACCTTTTAAATGTTCTAAATACACATATACTGAAACCCCATCAATGGCAATTGCTCCAATGTTTCGTCATTTCTCGGAATGAAAAAAAGGACTCTTACTTGTATGACTGCAGCGGAGATCTACACTTCCGCAAGGCCGAAAGACCAACCTGGAAACATTTTTCCACACGATGACCAATTTGTGGATCGTAGACCTAGAACGTATATGCCTCATACGTGATGCCTCGGACCGAGTGGCGAGTTGGCAACGAGCCGTAGAAGGGAGTGGATACCATGGCCACTCACTTGATTTCAAGGCATTTTTTCCTGTTATGACTCATAATTGTACGGGTACTACGAGGGGAGAATAACCTTGCATGCTATACTGGGAATCAAATGGTTTAGTTAAACCAGAAGGTGCGGGAGCTGTATGTACTGCTATATGCGAGGTTCGACAACGGATTCCCCCAGATTTTTCAACCCGCGCTAGTCTAAAGATAGTTAGTTCTTTCAACCCCGCCAAAGGCTATGGTTCTGCGCCCTTTTATCATAGAACTAAATGTGCTTGTCACTTTGCTAGAGCCACTTGTTTTAGCCTATCATCTGCTTTGATTTTTCTGTGCAGTGTTTTTAGCGATCTTGCACCGGACCCTCTGACTCACGCATACAAGGCCTGACGATCCAAGGATTACTTACTCTGGGTTTCCATGGGCACCAAAAATGAGTCAAATACTCTACCACTCAAGTATGAATCCCAGTGTCACCACTATCACTGACTCATACTTTCATTGTAGCAGTCATCAGAAAATACAATCGGCCTAGTATACCACCACCTAAGTAGAGCTACTTTATGTTTTGGCACGTAGGTACGGAGTGATAATTTCGAAAAATAAAAACACAATATAAGAAGTCAAGGCTGTTCTACTTACGACTTTATTCATACTCAAGAGATCAATCTTCTAAATTAGTTACTCAAGTCTCGAAATACTTAATCACTCAAATCTTATCAAATGGAAAACACTCCCACGATGACCACTCCCAGCAGGGACTCAATCCTCACATTCCGCGAAGTTACCGAAAAAAACTGGCTCGAAGTGGCCAATTTAAAGCCCAAAGACGGCCAAGTAGGAAATCTCGCCCCCAATGTTTGGTCCCTCTGCGAAGCCCATTACTCTGAAGATGCGTGGGTACGAGCCATTTACGCCGATGAGACGCCTGTCGGTATGCTCATGATGGCAATATGGGATCCTGATGAGGCGTACTACATTTGGCGGTTCATGATTGATGGCCGATATCAGCGTCTTGGGTACGGTCGGCGGGGTGTAGAATTCGCAATTGCACATATTCGACAGCATAACCCTCAAGCAAAGCAGTTGGGGGTGATGTCAACGCCATCAGAAGGGGAGATGAGTGGAAAGCTGTTGAAGAGTGTGAAGGCTGAAGACTCGCCATATAAATTTTACCAGAAACTTTGGTTTAGGCAGACAGCACCACCGGATGAAGATGGAGAGATTACGATGTCAATACATTTGTAGAAATGAATATCTACCTACTACATGGAGATCGCACACTTACCAGAAATTCAAGGTGATATACTGTAACTTTAAAGCTCAGGATAGAGTTCGGGAAATAATACGTGTGTCTATACGTGGGAACTTTTGGAATATAGCAGTATGTATTGCGCTAAAGTCAACAAATAAAAAACAAATAAGATAGAAAGAACGGCCCAGCAAAAATCCCGAGTCCCACAGGGCTCGGGAGGGAATAAGTGAACCTAAGCACCAAGCCAAAACCATAAGACAGAGAAAGTAAAGTACAACGCCATGCCACACCAGAGACAGGAGAAAACAGCATTAAAACCCGTCCACAGTTGAAGAAAGGAGTCAAGTCTGAAAGACACTGAATAGAAAAAAAGACAAAATGCCAACCCTCAAGGACCGCAAAAAGCAGCGACGAATTATGAGAAAATTAACAGAAGAAAGGCAGAACATGAACAGTATTGACATGAGCCATGTCAGAATTTTGAACACGAAAGGAAATTGAACCTAGGGCGAGGTCGGTGATTATTGAGTGTGGAAAGACACCAGCCCATAAGGAATCTGAGAAAGCTCAATCATAAGGGATCGTCAACGTCCGTAGATCGTGAGCCATGAGCCGTACCGAGTCCAGTCATGGGATCGTCCGTACCAAAGCGATTGCGTAACCACAGCTAATTGTCCGAGGCGCCAGTAAGGAAATTACAATCAAATGGAAGACCCGTATCACAAAAGAAAGCAGATTTTGACAGGATTAGTAGGTTTCGAAGTCATCGTTCCACTCGGTGTCACTACCCGCAACACGGAGGACCTGGCCTGGGTGGGGCCCATCGGGGCTTACGCTTCTGATACCCTTGCTCTTCTTGCCCATGAGGTCCAAGCCATCGTCTGGAGCAAAGCGCTTGCCTTGTCCAGCACGCAACTTGGCGTAGTAAATATCACTGGAATCAACATCGGATTCGGATCCATCGTCGAAGGTCTCCCAGTTTTCAGAACCGGAGGTGGCGGTATTAACGGTGGATGAGTTGGAAGTTTGACGAAGTGCTGGGGGTGGGGGTGCCTGCGAGAGATACGGGTTCATACGCGGGTATCCCTGTTGGGAAGAGCTCAACGACAGCGATGACAGGGAGGAGGTAGAGGAATGTGAGAAGCCGTTTGATCGTTGAGAGTTTGACATGACAGACGCGCTCATGAAGGACCGCTGACGGTCATCGTAGACATCCTCTGGGCTGACAGGTCGGACAAAGGCGTTCGACATGGCACTGTTGCAACGCGGGGGCTCCAATATATGGCTATGGCGCTCCTTCGACTCCACGGTCAAGGCACGCATGCGGGGCGGCGCATTACGGGGTGGAAGCATCTTGCTATTGAGGGTGCTGGATGAATAACTACCGGGACCAGTGCGACGTTCAGGAGAGTTGTTTCCGTGGGGCATATTGCTCAGAGGAGCCCGCGCAGGAAGCTTGGAGGGAGAGGTGGCTCCTGACCTGGATCCACCGTAGCCGATTGTATTATGCTTCACAGGACGACTTCCATTGGGAGTCTTTGTAGCGGAGCGAGGCGGAGGAGGCCCACGCATGGAGCTTCCAGGTCGCGATGGTGGCTGCTGTCGGACAGGATTGGACTTAATGGTAGAAGGGGGAGCGGAGGGTGTCTTTGAGCGAGGCGGGGGCCTTGTGGTTGTATGAGCCAAGTTATCAAGATAACGTTCACCGTGGACCAGGAAAGGCCGGCCAAACTCATCCTCCCAATGCTCAAGCTCTTTGCGAAGGTCTGCCTCAAGCTTAGGCAAGTCCTTTGATATACGCTTTCGCATCTTCTCCTCTCTCAAAAGCTTTCCAGGATCACGCTTCTCACCCTTATTTCCGCGAGCCATAAGACGAGAGGCATCCTGGCTGGATGTAGACAAAGCTTCACGGTCTGCCAGCAGGCCACGGTGCTTTTCAATCATCTCCAAAACAGGGGCACGTTGTTCTTTGAGGGCTTCCAGGCGCTGAATCTCGCCTTCATGGGCCTCCAAAAGAGCGTCACTGAACACATCAGAGAAAGCAGGGGTAAAATCGAGCATCTCCTCTTCGGAGAAAAAGAGACTATCCCAGAGTTCCTGCAACCGGACGCGAGCGTCCTCGACGAACAGGTGCATGTTCTGTCTCTTTAGTTCGTTGAGACGGTTCAGCTCCTCCTCAAATTCATTAATGGTGCGCATACCACAACCACGGTTGGCGGCCAAGAATGCCTTGCGGTCTGACTCCTCGACACCAAAGCGCTCCCACAAGCCCTCAACGGCTGCTCGGAGCTCCTTGATCTTGCGCTCACGGCCCTTCTTCTCATCCATCAGCTTATCGCGTCTAGCCTTCAGGTTGGCAAGATCGCCTTCGTGCAGGCCAAGCTGCTCTGGAGAATCGCGGTAGTGCTTGACAATATTGGGATCGGTCTGGACCTGGGGGGTTCCAAGCTCGGCCCACATCTTAATAATTTCCTCCGAGGTAGTCTGAACGAAGGAAACACGACGATGGTACTCTTCATAGACGCGACTAAACTCGGAGTCCAGAGATGTAACATAATCGGGTGAAAGGTCGAAGCTTGGGGGAATAGTCGAGCCGGGTGCGGTGGGAGGCAGTTCAATGATAAGGAATGAGGCCTCCAGGTGGGAGGAGTAGGACTCGAGCGCATCGACAAGTTCTATCAGGGGTCAGCAGGAATATCAAGGATTACAAGCCAGATGAACATACTCTTTACTTGCTCAAAGCGCTCACGGTGCAGCTTGGTCATTGCCTCGCACTTCTCGCGCAAGAATGCGATACACCGGTTGAGCGGGTAGGTAATGCGAACGTCGTCGCGGTTCAGCTCATACTGGCCATTAGCTCTCTCGTCACCGAGGGAGACCTCTATTTGTTGAATAGTTGTGATTAGGCGCTGAGCCTCTTGTGTCATCTGCTCTTTTTCTCTTTAGGCGGCGTTAGTAACGGCCACAATGTGAAAGTTTGGTGCCATTGGCGATGAACTCACTCATCAACGAGCTTCAGATGATTGTTCAAACTCTCCGATAAAGCATTGAATAGCTACATTCCTCATTAGATTGCGAACGGTCAATTGCAATTCGCATAGGACTCACCTCTGCTTCGCGAGTGTCGCGCTCATGAGCAGGAACACCAATGTCATCAAAGATACCATGCAGCTGCTCCACAATATTATTGACCTGAGTGGTCAGGTAACTTGTATCGACAGCCATCTCTCCGTGTCCTGGTGGGGACAAGAGCAATCCGAATCAAAGAATGTGGTTCACTTCCAACAATAGGTTGACTGCGACCCCGAGGGTATCAACAAACAGAACCCAGAGTGTTCCGACACACGGAACCAAACTTTCAAAAACGAAGGTGGGCTTGGAGGGTGAGTTGTCAGATGCGAGACATGAAGAAGTGGGTGTGTTTATGAGGGGGATGGAGAATCAGCTAGAGGCCTGAATGATAACAGGTTCATCAAGGAAGCCCCCCGTTGTTTGGCGCCGATCGTTGTCCAGGGCAACGGCTTAGTCACCGATGGTTTTCAGCTGGTGTGTGCCCATTAGATAAGCATATCTACCACACCGCCCCTCCATTCTGCCTCCCCCCGCCCCACCGCTTTTCTCTACGGTCATCACTACATCAACCAAGCTCATTGATCCCCTCCATAGACTTTATCACCCCTCATTCACTTTCCCCCTCGCCTTCGAGTCTTCAAGGGAATTCCAATTATCTGCCGCCATACATACTCCATCAAAATGCAGGCTGCACAGCAGTCCTGGGGTTCGTACTCCTTACCCAAGACGTCCATAGCACCACCAAGCTAACTCTAATCAACACAGAGCTCGACAACTCGATCAGTGTCTTCGACCCCCAACGCGATGCGCTTTATCAATATGACGCAGAAACACAGAAGAAACTGAATGATGAACGACCATGGGCTAAAGACCCCTATTATTTCAAATATGTCCGAATCTCCGCAACAGCACTATTGAAAATGGTGATGCATGCGCGCTCAGGTGGATCCCTCGAAGTGATGGGTCTAATGCAAGGCTACATCCTCCCAGAAACCTTCGTGGTGACAGATGCGTTCAGGCTCCCCGTTGAAGGTACAGAGACCCGCGTGAACGCACAAGACGAAGCGAACGAATACATGGTTTCCTATCTACAGTCATGCCGAGATGCGGGGCGAGTGGATAACGCCGTTGGCTGGTACCACAGTCACCCGGGGTACGGATGCTGGCTATCGGGTATTGATGTGGCGACGCAACAGACGCAGCAAATGTCCGGGCCGTTTGTGGCTGTTGTTATTGATCCCGACCGGACAATCTCGGCGGGTAAGGTGGAGATTGGGTCCTTCAGAACGTTCCCTCTGGATTTTACGCCTGCTAAGGAGGCTCATGAGGATGATGAGTTTCAGACTATTCCTGTTGGGAAGGCGGAGGATTTTGGAACGCATGCGAATCGGTATTATTCGCTTGAGACGACACATTTCAAGAGTACACTTGATTCAGATATTTTGTCATTGCTCTGGAACAAATATTGGGTTTCTACGCTCAGCCAGAGTCCGTTGTTTGCTTCCCGGGACTATGGTAGCAAGCAGATGGTCGATCTCAGTGATAAACTGCGCAAAGTTTCGAGACAAATCGAGAATTCTGGTACGCGTCCTGGTGGGTCTGCGGTCAGGGACCAACAGCTTGATAAGGTTGTACGAGGCGGCCAACGGATTGTATCAGAGGAGGTTAAGGGTCTCATGGCATCTGAGGTCAAGCTGAAGCTCTTCCGGGATATTGGGGAGCAGCCTAAACCAGCAGCCTAAGCCCCATATCTCATGGCCTGGTCGCAAAGCCTCCACCACATACATATCGCTACGACTGTCACGCTTTCTTTCATCTTCGCATTCAGCTACAGATTTGAACTGGTGTCTTGGCGCTGGGTAGGTCAATTTTTCATATCTTCGGGAGTGGAGTCTTTCAAGTAGAGTGATGAATCACACCCATAGAGCATCTAGCTGCATGAAATAATTACCAGCTCCATGGTAGAGCCACTTTCTCAATTACAAATTCAGTTGCATGTGATCTATCATCTTATGTAGCCTCAGGAACATCCCTGTCGGATGTCCAAGCCAGCTATACCTTATTGTGACATTCACACTACTCAGGAGCAGAGATCTAGAATAGCCCCAAGCGAGGGCTAATTGACCCCGTAGATGCAGGGAGTTGCATAATACTGAGTATGTATAGAAAGATAGTGTTTCAAACAATAGATACAAAGAAGCGAGCCAAGGACCATACATGGGTTTACCCCTGGTCGTAGGAAAAGTCGACTTGTCAAAATTTGTGGGTTTGGGCAAGAAATTCAGACAAAAAGGTCGTGACATATCATTATAGAAGGCGGCGTCAAGGCATTATCTTTCCGAAGGATGTCACATCATCCCACCTTCCCCTCCCCCCACTGGGCCATAACGAAAAGGATATATAAGAGAAGCTGTTAACAAGAAGGCCAGAATATACACACCAAATGGCCAGTATGTGCGACAATCGAGTACATGAGGAGTATAAAGAGAATCCTCTTGAGTATTTTTCAAGAGCAAAAGAAACAGCCGATCTGATCCCAGAAAAATTCTATGCCAAACAAAAAGGTATATGGAACGAAAAAATCGAAAGCACATGGATCGTGCAGCGGTAAGGTGCATGAGAGTTTGATGTTTGCGGCGATTGGGTCATTGACAATCTTCATAGAAGCGTTTCGGCCCCACAATGTCGCGGGGTATAAGAGGTTCATCGAGCCAGATTCGTCCCAGTCTCGTTGAACTAGGCATATGCAGGAGCTTGTGCAGCGGTTAGGCCGCGGTCGCATGATTCGGACATGTCCGAAATGACCTTTACTAGCCCCTGCTAATCACCCAGTGGTGAAACATTGCCTGCGGGAGTTGACGACGATCAGGTATCGCGTTGATTTGATTGGAGCGCCTTTGAGTGTGGCGAAAAATGGAGCATTAGCGCCTCGATTGGCCACGGCCACCTGCAGGTGTAGCTTGACAAGGGGGTCACCGCCACAACTACAGGAAACCTGACTCAGAAAGCAATCTACGAGTTAAAGTCAAAAGCGGTTAGTTTCAACGCTCAAAACAGGTTTGAAAAGCCGTCACCGGAAAAGCAACCGAAAATGTGAGGTCAAATTTGGGTATCGCCGAAAAGTGCCAAACACCACATCCCACAAGAGGAGAAAAGGGGGGAAAGCAAAAACAATTAGGTTGAAACATGATTATCGCAATAGTGCGACGGTACTCGCAAAAAGCATGGTGTTGGGCTTATTGCTAGAAGAGTCAGCATACCTTGCAATCTTCTCGTCTTCACGCTCCCGAGGTTCGATTTCAAGACTCCGGTCGTACATGTCGTGAACATCACCAGCGGCTTGTAGATTACTAAGAATATAATCTTGAAGTTCGGGGACTGGCGAAAGCAGATAAGGCACATTCTGGTATTGCTGAATGTCCCGAATAACTTCGGCAGTCTTGGCCCGTTTGTTGAAGTTGATCAGTTCTGATGGCGTAAGGGATGGAATACCATCTTCGATGAATGTCAAATCCGTGAGATAAACACCTTGGGTAATGTTAGCTACGGTCGCTAAAAGTAGAAAGAGAAGACACCAGACGATGTCCTCAGGTGTATGTCATACCGAAGAATGGAATACAGGGAGGGTTGGCAAGATGCAGGGTTTCACGATACTCGCCAAAATTCTTCGTGCTGGCCATCAGTCGGCGCATCTGCTCTAGAATTGCAGAAGTGCGGCCGCTGACCTGGCCCCATGTGCGGCCCAGCCGATGAATAGGAGCTGTTCCAAGGGCGGATATGATGGATGTAAGGGTAGAGTAGTTGTTGAGGGCGCGACATTTATCAGCGACATTGACGAAGTGCTTGATGACCACCACGCGCTTCTTGACATCGCCTTGTGTCAAGATCATTTCAGCGACCCAGTTGGTCAGCTGGTTCGAATGAAGAATCAAAGCCTTGACATTAGAAGCTGGCTCGGGCTCATCCGGACCAACCTTCTTCTGCCAAGTCTTATTCAAGCACTCGGTAGGCCGGATCTTGGAGTAAAGGCGAGACTCAATGATAGTCAACTGTCGAGCAAACTCGGTAGGGTCGATATCGAGGAACTTCAACTTCTTCATGTTCTTCGGGATGATAGATGGCGGGGCGGTATTGCTCTGGGTTGGAACAAGGCGCTTCACAGTTGTGTCTTGACCGCGAAGTCGCTGTTCAATGACAGCAAGGAGAGTAGGACAACCCGGAGTCTTAGTTGTGGCAATGGAGTCCTTGGTGAAAGCATGTACACGTCGCAAGAGATCCATATTCACTTCATCGTTAGGTTCCATCCAAAAGTGATCAAACCAACTTTTGAGGATATTGACCACCCGGAATCTGATAGGCTTCTGTTTGCGATCGACCCACATTTGCATGTCATCGGCATTTAAGCCGAAGGGAGGCTGGATGTTGAAGCGCTGCACAATCAACTCAAAAAGTTCGCAGGCAGTTGTAAAGGAGCGATAGGTAAGGAGGAAAGTATTGTTGAAGGATGCATCAAGCTTGTCATGACGTGTAAGGTGCTCGACCAAGCCAGATAGTGTTCCACATTTGAGGATAGGAGAGTCACTCTTGGTATCGTAGAACACTTCGGCCTCGTGGTCCATCTTCAGGAACCACGGGGTCTCTTCGGGTTCTCTTACGGGCTCCTGCTGGACCGGCTCACGGGTGACGGTTGTAGGTGGCGCTTGTCCAAAGAACCTCTGAGCCTTGTCCATGTTGCGGCGCACCTTTCCAGGTTCCTTCCCAGGGGCATAGGAAGACGGGATACCAATGGACTCTGAGGAAATATTGGCTTTGGATTCACTGCGACTGTGGCTAGTCTTGTTAAGCGACTCATCCTCCTCCTCTAGACGACTATCGACTCGAGTAACGGACGATTGATCATCGGGAATTTGTTCAAGGAGCAGAGACAGCGAAAAGCCAATCTGAGAGACATAGTTTTCCACTTGCTTGGCCACACTTCGCACAGCAGTGATTCGATCGTCAAGAGAATCACCTCGGAGCTCGGCCCACTCATCAGGAAGAGGAGCAGAGACTGCTTGGCAACTCAAGATGAAATCGCCAATGCCATCATAAACTCTTTGCTTCTGCAAGCTGAAATCCACCAGTTGAGGATTCTGGAAGCTGGTGCCGAGGGGCACGAGGTTGATCGACTCCACAGTTGAGATCCAAGGACGGAACTGCTCAACAACTTTGATTGCAGCGGCTGAGACAGCATCCGCGATCTCTGCATGCTCGCTCACGGTGACGATCTTTTGGTTCACTATCAATCGCTCTTCTAGTCGACGAATACAACCCACAAATGACCTCCTTTGGATATCTATATGATCCAAAAGGGCAGAGTCTAGGGAGACCGACGGCTCAGTTCGTGAGTCACCCCCCTCGGGGACGAGGAAAGATGTGGGGCCAGCTGTATTCAAAGAAACTCCATTGTTTTGCCAGCTGCCACCGCAAGAGCTACCACTGACAAAGCCAGGAACGATTCTGTTAATGTTGTCCCCGCATTGCTGGCGGGCAACATCAACATAACCGTACACTCCTTGCATGACACCATCGGCTTCTTGAAGGCACTTGTTGACAGAATCAGAGCCAGGCCAGTCGGCAGCGGCGATATGTGATGAGAGAACCAACTTCGAGAATTTTGACATCATGTCTCGGAAATAAGGATAGAGCGCTTTGTTGGTGGAGATGATAGACGGATTGCCGGAATGATTGTCGGTAGTATCCGACCCAGCGGCCAAGAGCATGCGCAGGTGATCAGAAATATCCTCTGCCTTTCTTACATACTCTGACCGTTCGCCAGAAAGGAGGGTCTGACGGTAAGCTTCGACGGCAAACCGCATGTTATCAACCAGCGTGGGCCAAGCCACAGGCGGAATAAAGCCGTCATCTACGAAGTGCAAGGGCGTGTTGGAAGAAATGGAAGGTCGGGAGATGATTTCGGCGACAGAAGTGTTGGTACTGGTAGTGCCTCCTGCGCTGCTGAATGATGGCTGAGGACTCTTGCTCATCTGCGAAGGTTTGAAATCCTTTGGCCCTGGGGGATATAATGAATCCATGGAGGTAGCAGGCGAAACCCCGTCCACCAAGGACTGACGACGACGAGAAATAGAGTCACGGGAAGTCAGCATCAGCGACTCTCCTTCTGCCTCCGATGCAGAGCCGTCGTACTCGTCTTCGTCCCTCTCAAATCCACGCGCCATCAACTCAGGGGGTGGCCGCGTCTGGTCAGGGACGAAAAAGTTGGTTCGGTCTCGAGGGCCATTTTCGTTCGCACTGGTGGGGTTCTCAAACGGCAACTCCATAGTCGAATATCCTGTCAGAGTGTTGAAGTAGAAGAGACGGCCGTCCGGTGTCGCCTGCGGGATCCAAAATGCGGCCTCCTCTTGCTCCTGTTGCGCCGGAACACCCTCGATCGGTAGGATGGGCAGCGAGTCGCGCGGGTTACCCTCCGAGTCCAGCTCGTCGTCCTCGTCATGTCCATTCCCATAATCTTCTTCGGGTCCCGATTCTGCGCTCATGTCCTCCTCTTCTTGTGCCTGTAGCATGTGCTCACCGAAGTCGTCCGCCTCTGTGATGATGGTACAATAGTTACTTGGGAACCAACCACGGACATTATCAATGACTCCATCCCACCATCCAGTGTCCAGCTGGTTGAGGACCTGAATGATGTCGCCCCGGCGAAAGCTCAAACTTGTGTGATCGTCGGCATCGTAATCGTACATCGCCCGCACGAACAGTGCAGGCGGCTCAGGGCTGACCGCATATCCGGTGGCCATTTTCAGGGGGGATTGAGTGAAACGGCCGGATTGCTGCGAGTTGCTCTCCCGACCGCGGAGTCGGGATGCAGCTGTGGGGGTGGTGGCCTGTTCGTCGGTGTACTCGAAAGCGGTCGCAAAGGCCCCGGCTTTAGCAGCTAGCGCAGAGTCCACGGCTAAGTCCACTGCACGGTATTCGTACATATGGAAGTCTCAACTGGAAGTCGAGGTTGTACCGGTCGGAACCGTACTTTTGGCTTGTATCTATTCTCTCACTCACAGTTCCGGGAGGCTCATGACTGAAATGTGCTCTTGAGAGGGGGGCGCGGGTGGGTAATTTTTGCAACCCACTTTCCGGGGGTTGGGGAGGAGATGACTGTGTTCGAGGGGCTCACAATGACAGTGCAACCACAATACGCCAACACAAATCTGTTCTAAGCCATTAGGGAGAGTGTGTGAAGAAGCTCGTAATAAATCAGGAGTGGGAGAATCAGGGAGTGGAGGCGGGACGGATAAGGCGTCTACTCCGTGAGAGGAAGCAGCAGGTCTGTATGCAGTTGCGTATCTGCCGCGGGTATTATTGGTATTATTGGTATTATTACCGTTTTCATAGAGTACGGAATACGGCACCTCAATTCTACACTCTACATGTCTAATGCAATCTGACATCAATGTTGGCTCTTGAGAGCCACTTTGCTGCATATGTCATTCACATCCTCTTCCTCCCTAATTCTCTAGGGCCGTCTTATCTCGTCTTTATGGGTACACCCAAGCAACACAGTGCGTTAGCAGCGTCTGAGCACCCGGCTCCATAACGGAGCACTCCATCGACCCGACAGGCTTTGGATCTACCGTGGCACGTTCACGCGCTATGGGCTCAAGCAAGCCCTAGGGGGAAGAAATCCACTCTTGTATTGTTTTGATTACTACATTCATATCAAGCCCCTCAAATCGCCAACCGCTCCTCAAAAATAACATGGTAGGACATGACTATCTCTACCAACAGTGTGACAGTCTACTCGCCCCGTTACAGTCACATCTGGATATGAGGGGCAAAACGACGAGAAAGGGGGCCAAAAAAAAAATTAAATAAAATTGAATAAAAAATATTTGAGATCCAAGACAACAGCAAAAAACTGGGATCCTTCTCGTCATGCCATTCGCCCTATGATAAATGCCCCAGAGACCTTTGAGATCCAGACCGAAGCGTGTTACGCGGGCTTTCGTTTCGTGAAAAGTGCGCCCATGTGGATCCTGCGCGGCTCACGCTGATTTGACACCTAGGTGGGTTTTCGGAGCGTGAACTCTCAACTTCACTGTCCACCCGTGTAGTGACCCAATAGGAAACTCTTAGCTGCCCTTGCTGGCTGCTCTACGTTATATGGATGACGGAATTATCGAAGTGAGATGCTGACTTTCCTTTGAAGAATCTTCATCAGGGGAACTCCTGGTAATTGGGTAACCAAAACGATTAATGGTCCGCCCAACTATCAGATCCCAAAGTCTGATAAGACTAAGAAAAACAGTCAAGGCAAGGGGCAGAAAAGCTAAACCCCCCACGGTACCAATTATTGTTGACCAGCAGGTGAAATACAATTACACAGCATGGATCCATTATACTTGATCTGGGACAATATCCAACCAAACTAGATAAGCAACCTCGGACTATGCATGCTTTGCTACCCGCATTCAGGAGATATATGACTCTCGGGTGATATGGTCAAGCCAACCTCGTTCTCCGACACGAAAACTCAACGGTTGGCTTATCCCTGCACGACCCACCAAGCCACACCAAGCTACAGAGGAACCAACACGTTCCAGAACTATTCTAGAAGGTCGAACCCATATTAAATTGCTGTGGCTGTCATAGCTTCCGCCAATGTCCGAAGCTCAAAGTCAACTTGTAATCGCGCTGACGTCCCTGTCCTCTTCGTTGATGGTGGCTGCATAAACACAAATTAATCCGCGCGGCAACAGCACCTTGGTCGATATACAATTGGTTTTTGCTGACTTCCTGCAGTGACAAGGCTTGGGCTTTATGCCAAGATTCGTTGAAACCCTGCCCTGTTGAGGTTTAGGAGAATATGCCGCATGCAGGAAACCGGGGTCCGTAAGCCCCGGCCATATTGATTATGCCAGGTTGGTAATCAAGTCCAATTCACGCCATCATAATCTTTGGACATCCCAATTAAATCAGGATTCGCCTTGCCCATGGGGTTGATTGTCTATTGCCTCACTTTGTACCAGTAAACTGATCAATATTTGGGGTCATTTCAATAGTCTTGAAGATCGCGGTAAGGTACCACATCTTAAACACGATAGCTGACTGGCGACTAGAATCGGCATCATACTTCTGAGTGAGAACCTTGAAAACTTATCGAGCCGAATTGAGTTTACTGTACAAGTGAGGGTTGGTTCCAGGTTTCATGTTTCATACGCGATGTCGAAACTTTACTTCGACTAGGCACCAAACCCCATAAAATAATCACTCATACTATTTCTTTGCCGTCGGCAATATCTGCCATGTGGCAGGAGTATATTTCCTGACAATTTATTCAAAACAATTGGCCATCGCTTCCAAGCTAGGCATAATAAAGTGCGCCGAGAACCTGTCTGCTGGGGATCACTTGCGGGCCGTTTTATTTTCGAACAAGGATTATTCCAAGGCTGCAGTTGTCATAATCTGTAACTATATCGTATTCCTCGGTATTCACGGGTAATCCAGGGATGCCTTGGTCTTGGTCCTCGAGCCTGGTGAATGAACGCGCTCTTTAATTTCCGGACCGCGATGAGTTCTGTAGATCGGAGTAAACCGTTTTGGTTTGGTTTGGTTGCGGGGTCAGGGCGCGAACTGGCTTATTCCCATGTGAAGTAAAGGTTATTGGTTCCATGGAACGGTGGTCGTTTCATTTGGTCTAGGTTTCTCTGACGTCGTCCTCTCAAACTTGAGCAGGGGTATAATTCTGAATATTCAGGCCGTTGTTATCAGCACGTTCTATCCATGAGCATGGTCATTGAACACGGTCTAGTTATCGGTTATAAACACTAGTTTTGCGCCATCGGACTATATGATGGCTTTTGCAGATGAGCACGTGGCCAGTGGGTCATTGTCATGCGCTGATTAGGTCTCAATTACTTCTTGTTCCTGGCAACAATTACGTGTGCACTCGGTTACCCATACATGAGACGAGCGAGGAAAGTGCATTGATTTCCAACGCTAAACACTATTCCTGCGACTTTGTGCCCCTCATTTACTATAAGTAATATATCTATAATTAAAAAGACCCCGATCTGGATCCATCCATGGATGCAGCCCTGGAAGTGGGCGGTGGGTCAAGCTGTCAAGTCCCACGATTCGAGTCCACTCGACAGTACCTCACCTACATGAAATGGGTATGGTACACATACTGTACAAGATTATCTACACTGTTTTTTTCTCTATATACTATTCTATCTACGTGCATGGATTTCTGGGAATCTCGAGCATATTACGCCTAGGTTAGGTAAATGTGTATGCCAGGTGAACCAACTTTTTGCGTTTTAGTTGATTGTTGCCAGAAGCAAAATATATATACGCGAACATTATATGTACTTGTACCCACCAAACCTTGGAAATCAATGTTTGAAGGTTCAAACTGAATAAGATTTGAAATTACAGAGCAAAAATTGTTTATTTACCATGACTAAAACATATCAATAGACCTGGAATATCTAATCATTGAAGCCGCAAATAGCAACACCAAAACCACTCTGGTTGCACCTCTGCCTACCAAGGCAGCTAAAAAGCTGCCATGGGTGCCAAGCAAGCAAGCTTACCCATACCCACCAGAGCAACTTTCCTCAAGAGCTAACAGGACTTACCTCAGCCAATTTGCCACCGCCAATCCCTGTTCCTTGCAGGAGCGGACATTACGGAGTCGCAGGAACCTCTCCCTGTGGACGACATCAACGCTTACCCAACCGGACGGGATTCCAGCACCAAACGGAGTCTCATCCTGCCGCTCGGGGCAGCGGCATCCAATCGCGGAGCACTGTCTAGCCCCTGTGTATCCAGAATGTCGGGCCCGACCGCTGATCCTGATCGTCACTTTCATTGCCCCCTTTCTCAGTTCCATACTCTACGTAGCGACCAGCAATTCTTTCCCAGGGGAACGGAGACCCAGTGCTGTCGTTCGTGCACCAGTATGGAGACCGACCCAGTTGTCGCGATGAACATCAATCTTGCACAATGCCCCTCTTTTTACTTATGTGCGATGTACGGAGCCACTTTGTGATGACCCCTTCCTGCAGCTCCACTCACTCGCGCGGAGGAAGAGCTTCCAAGAAGCCCGTTGCATTCGATAGATTATTCGTTAGACTGGGTGGAGTTGCCGGATACGATAGTACATATCGTCAGAAGCAAGTCTAGCTCCGCTCTTTGAACCTAGTCCAGGAAAATGGCTTGCCGGGTTCTCCGTTTCTTTTTCCAGGATTAGAGTGTTCCACCTTTTCGAGAAAATTCCGAAGCACATCGACGCGGGGCATGCGTTTACTGAAGAAATGAAATTCCAATAATTCAGATTATTGATTACGGCCTACAAAGGTCCTCGCGATGGTGGGACAAGGGAGATAGATTATCTAAAGCATCCCCTGCATCAGGCTAATGTGCACTAAAACCAAACCCTGGAATTGGGGAATAGTGACGGTGAGGTAATGCCACGTACACGCACGGCATCTGCAGCTGCAGCCCTGCGTCGGTCTGGACTTTCAGAAGGTGATATCAGAGAACGTGATTTGATATGGTTCGATCTGGCGGGAGTGAACCATGGACCGGGTGTTCTTCCCCGGAACCCTCATTTCCTTTCCAGGGGATAATCATTACATTGATATTGGTTCAATTATGAAAGCAATGATGCTTCAAATGCTGCTTAATATTGGGATTGGCGTAGTTGATACTTCAGTTTGTACCCCAGTGTGGCAAATTAAAGAAGCACGAACGGCGGTCAATTACTTCTAACGGAACTAGCTGAATCCAGTAATTAACTGCCGGGAGAAAGCATCACAATAAACGGGGATTCCACACTGATTTAGTGTGCAATTCACATTTCCTGATTGTGGGCCGAGTCCAGATCCTGGGACGGCACAGATTAACGAACGGTAAGCGGATTGACGAAATCCTTTGGGAACGTTAACTTAGCCAGACACGAAGAACCTAAACAAGACAAAGCCGGCTCAACTAGGCAGGCGGATTCGGATTTGGCTTCTTTCCTTCGATGACCTTACAGGCAATCAATCGGAAGTGAGTAAGGAAACCCACTCACACCAAAAGCCAGTGGAACCCCATCTCGGAGATGTTGCTTCCCAGGGCGTCGGGAAGTCGGGGTTTCAAACGCCCCATCTTTAGCGAAAGTGTAAAGGGAACAAATGCTAGCGCGCACAAAGGAAAATCGAAAATCGAAAAATTTCAAGATAAAAATAAAAATCTCCAAGAAAGCGGGACCTGCATCTGCACCTCGAATCCTAGATAGCCATGTGACATAGCGGTGAAGCATATAGTTGGGAATAACTACATGCACGATGAGGTCTCACCGACATGTTCGGCAACATCTTAGGCTGTAGGCCAAACGGGCCAGAGCTGCTAGCGAGGAGGTTCAGAAATTCCAGACCATCCTGGCGGCGGGGCGCGACCAGCGGACCCAGTTGGTGTCCACTCTGGCCCCCCCACTTCGTTAGTTGTCGGGACGATGGGCCCCCATCGACCAGGCGCGGGCTGCCGGAGGTCATTAGTTCAGGGGCCGGCGCCGGGGAAGATGTTCCTAAGATTCCTGCGACAAAGTGTAGGTGTGTGTGGAGCTGGGTTCACTTTAGCCCGGCACAAATAGAGAGCTTTTTCAGTCTTTTAGTCTTTCTACGGTAAGTTCACGAGGTCAAAGTGTTTCATTGATGACTGGGCCGATTCCGATCCCTTTTTGCAGATCCATTGTTTCGAAGTATTGGTTTTAGTCTTAATCATGTCCGCGATTACTCCGTACGGAGTAATCCTATGCATACTGGAATTATGGATTCATAAGGTTTCGGAGTCCGACCTCAGCCTAAAAGGTCAGACTAATTCGCACTTGAACTTCAAGAATGGAATGTCGGATTTTTAGGGCTTTGGGCGTTGACCAAGGGATTGGGAATGGTGGATCATCAACTGGTCTTTGATATACAGTGGCAGACAAAAGTACCAAATGCCAGGCGGTCAAGTCACCGCTCAATCTGCACTACGTCGTCATCTTCTCCCCCTTGGTTCCTGCTTGGGTCGAGAACGTTGAAACTGGGTCGGACCGCTGCATCGGGAAGTGGATCGAGCCATTATTGGAATTCTTTGGTCAAATCAAGGGCTATCACTTTCATTGCTCTCCCTTTCTGAGTCGTCGCTAAGCACCAGCTCTCCACCGCTCGACTCAGCTGATGTTGCGGGCTGGAGAAAGGTTCGCAGAGGCTTTGATGATCATCCGGGAACTCGGCAAGAAGCTGTTGTTACGGTTAAACAAAGGGCTGCAGATGATGCTGTATAAAATGTACCTTTGGAAAGTATAGTTGTAGAATACTATTTGTTATCCATCGCATAGATCAAATAAGTCGATAGATCAGGCATTCGAGGGGTCAAGGGGGGGCGATGTACTTTTCTTTCTTTCCCCCTCGCTGGCTGATCTTCCATTTCTGTGCCGTCCTGGGCTGCATCGCGTATCTCCACTCGGAGGGGCGTCGCCAGACGCGTTTCCCAAGTAACCGCGTCGGTCCTCCGCGTCTTTAGTCCTAGCGGATCTTCGGGTTCCCAATGATGCAGTGCCCCACGGGAGCCGGGAATTCAGGACACGGGTTTTGTGCGGTGTACAAGAGCTAGCCAACGCACTTCGGGCTTGACCGTTCATTGAGCTTATAGTGGACCCCGAGCAGCCCGGCACGCTTTAACACGGATACTACCATGATTTTGCAGGCACCGAAATATCATTATCGAGACCGCCCGGGTCATATTCCCGTAACCGACAAAGCAGATGTATAGACGCATGGGTCTTACCCTGAATCAGATGATGGCATCCGACCTAAAGTTCCCATTCGCATTTTGCTTGCAGATCGCCCTGCAGTTCAGCAGGTGATGTCTGGATGGCTTCGGAGACCAATGTCGCACAGACCTGATCTGGTGTCGTACGTCTTATGCGTCAACAATGACCTATGACTTGTGACGAGGTAGGAGTATTAGAGGTGTATAACTGTGCAGATACATGACATATCGCCTACGTATTCGTTGGATATGAATTAATATTCTGAATAAGTACCCCCTCCGTGGCACAGCTTGGAACCGCCACACAGCGGGGCACTCCGAGATGAGACGGAATCTGGACCAGTCAGACCTCAGACAAAAGTACATGAACATCAATGATCTGTCAATAATTAAGGGGGATCCATCGTGCTTCGAAAAGAGGTGTGGCGTATCTGCTAGGCCGAAAAGTCTCCCTGAGTTTGATTGACCCTTTGAATGGAAGATGAAAAGACCAGAACGATGTGGATTGATCGACTAGACCGGCTGCAACTAACCCACGCCCCGCGGATACACACGATCGAGGCTATTCTAGCGCTGTCCGGAGGTTAAAGGAAGGTCCCCGTGGATTTATTTGATTTATATTTTTTTGTTAGAATTTACCTACCTATTTCCCATGTCAACCCTTGGGAGTCGCTAGCAATGTGAGCAACTACATCCCTGTCTCATTCCCAACCCACCTGATTGCCCGTGTCTTGATCGGAAGTGTGTAACGATACCCAGATACCCGATCAACCGAGCCAATCTATGATCGTGCCGATCGGAGGGGTTTGAATGACAAGAGGGGTAGCGTGGGCATGAACCATGGTAACGAATATCAAAAGCATCATCATATATAGGGCATCATGACAGGTAACTGCAGGGCCACCTACCAGGGCCCTAGATAACCCACATAACCAGTAAGACGATTGCATCGCTGTGGATGTGCCACGATCGAGACACTAAATCGCCTCACATGCCAGCCACACATTTTCGTGAAAATATAATAGTCTTAGTCTCCTAATCCTATACTATGGGTCTGATTTTGGGTGAGCGAGGGGCCACTGCATGGCCCACACTCGAGAGCCCTCGCAGCAGACAGCGCTATTCCCACTTTTTGTTCCGGATCTCCCTTGAATATTGCTTTTTCTTTTTCTATTTCTTTTTCTTTTTCTTTTTCTTTTTCTTTTTTCGGATTTGAAATTTATTTTTTCTTTCATTTTATAATTTTTTTTGTTTTCTTTTTTGTATAGATCATTCTTTGTCAACTATCCACAGTTAACATCGAGGTTCTACCCCTCCATGGATATACGTAAAGATAGCCTATCTATACATCTCATGAATCGAACCTAGAAAAGTAAAATGTAAACGTTCGGCAGGACCGAGATGATGGGTTTTAAAGGACTGCGGGCCACATGTATTTTCTTGGATTTTTAAAATTTGGCGATCGGGTCGAATCAAATTTGCGTTTGAATATTACGACGTGTCGATTTAGTGTATGGTAAAAAGGGGGGGGGCACATCATCGGTTTTAGCCCAACTATAGTGTGGTTGTGGTGATAGGAAGCAGGAGTGCGTGGCCGGAGAGCAGGAAGAGATTCCCAGCCCCCTCTGATTTACCGTGATTTCCCTTTCACTATACTTTCCCCCTCCCTTAGTCCCTCCCAGTCCCGCTTTCGCCCCTCGGCGCGACTCACGCGTAGTAAGCGATGCTTGGGCCCACGTCCCATCGTTCCCCCTCCCTTCCATCCCCTCCCTTCCCCCCCCAAAGGAAACCCGTTTTCCAAATTCCTCTTCTCTCCTCATCCTTTCTTTCCTTCCCCTCTTCCCCCCCCCCTCCCACCTTTCTTCAACACATTATAACCCCTCCTATCGCGGTGCTTAACGCTCACCCGCCTTTCTTTTCGAGCGTTCCTTTTTTGTTTTCCGTGGCTGGACACCCACTTTCACCTTTACATACCCGTGATTCCCCCACATAGGAATGATCAGACATCCCAACGAACTTCTGTCGTCGACACGTTTAAGGAACCGGTGCGAGCTCACCCAGGGAACCATACCACCGAACTCGACTATTTTTGTTTGAGAAGGATCCGACAGATACACACACACATGGCTCCATCAGCTCCCGGGACAGCCAGCAACTCGCCGGCTAAGAAGACTTCAGCTCCAGAGAAGAAGTACAAATGCCAATTTTGCAATCGCGCTTTCAGTCGCAGTGAACATCGCAGCAGACATGAACGGTCACGTAAGTTTCCAGATTTTGGCAGTCCGGTCGGACTGCCCATGGCGTTGTTATCCACCCCCCCCCCAATACTGACTTTTTGCAGACACTAAAGAACGCCCCTTCAAGTGCCTAAAATGTCGGAGTACCTTCGTTCGTCGCGATCTTCTGTTGCGCCATGATCGAACTGTACACGCCAAGGATGGCGGTATCCCTCTGGTTGCCGAGGGCCGCCGACGTGGTGGTGGTGTTCAGAAGTCCACAACTTCTGCCCCCGCCAAACCCTCAATCACAATTGACCCAGCGACGCTGGAGCAGATTGAGGCAAGCAGTGATGGTATGGTCGACCTTGAAACTGCAGCCATGTTGATGACAGATTTCCAACATAAGGCTGCAGCCGCGGCGAATGGTCAGGTTTCCGAGCGCTCCGAATCGTTGTCCCCCGGCCAAGGCTCCTTCGAGCCCTACCTTTCCGGCAACGCTACTCTGCCGCAAATGCCCTGGGACACTCTCGTTTCGCCTCACGATGCTGGCTCGATGCCCACCCTCGTCGAACGTCACGGTCCTGTTGGAGATGTGCTCCTGTCGAACTCCATGCCCATGTCTGGCAACTCGACCCCGAACGCGTTATCCCCCTACCCCTCCATGACCGGCCCTGTAAGCCCCGTAAACTACCGTCGCTCTCCCGGTCCTAGCCAAGCTTTGACTCTGCCCAGAGCGCCGCAAATCATGGATGAAATGGAACGCAACCTGGTGGTGGAGCGTGTTCAAAATGCAGACAACCTCGGTGGTCTGCCCGAGACCTTCCAGATGCCTGGCCTGATCGCTTTGAACCGGTACCTGTCTACCTACTTTAACCTGTACCACCCTCACTTGCCCTTTTTGCACCAGCAATCATTTAACCCTACCACCGTGTCTGCACCGCTACTGCTCGCAGTTCTCTCGATTGGCGCTCTCTATACCTTCGAGCGCGAGCACGCTTTCATGCTTCACGTCGGCTCTAAGGTTTTGGTCAACCAGTTCCTGCAACACAAGGATAACTTCGATTCTCGCAAGTGCCCTCTTTGGTTGATGCAGAGCACCCTGCTGAATATGGTCTTTGAGAGCTGGAGTGGTGACCCCAAGGGTCTTGAATGGACTTGCTCGATCAAGAGTCTCCTCGCCAACATGGTCGCCGGCAACCGGTACCAGCTCAAAGTGCGAACTGATGCTCGCCAAGGTATTCCGACCACACGGGAGGACTGGATTGAAGATGAGTCGTGCCGCCGTACCTACTTCGCTGTGTACATCTTCTTCGGCATGTTGACCCTCACCTTCAACCACACTCCTGCGATGAGTTTCGACGAGTTCGACAACCTCGAGCTTCCGTCCTCCGAGTCCCTTTGGAACCTGGACCCATCCGACGAGGAGACCTGGCGCCGTAATACTACCACCAGCACTCTCACCGTCCGTGAGGCTCACGATTACCTGTTCCAGGGCGAGCAGACTCGCTACAGTGCATTCGCTACCCGTGTTCTGATCAACGCCCTCTTCTTGCAGGTCTGGAATCACAAGCGTAGCTTCGAGGCTTTGCAAGACGTGGTTACCGAATACAAGCTCCGCCTGGCTCTCGAGACCTGGGAGAGATCCCTCGATGTGTGTGAGTCTGAGACCATCGTTGTCCCGCTCAGCACCCCTCAGAAGGGCCACCCCTTGATCTTCAACTCGATGGCTGTCTACCGCAATACTCGCGCCCGCCTGGAAGTTGACCTGAAGTCCATCCAGGAGGCCATGCGTTACCACTCCTCGTATGAGGTGGCTGCTGCTATGACTGTCGCTCGTGAGAAGGTCAAGCGCGGACAGGAGATGAACAAGGTTGTTCAGCAATGCTTCGAGTGCATCGAGATTGCCGCCATTCAGGGCATCAACTGGGTTGCCAAAACTTCTGCCACTAACTGGAGTGTCGAGCACCCGCTCTGTGGCCTGGATTTGATGGTCATTCTCAGCCTTTGGCTCTACCGCCTGGAACATGACGAAGAGCCTGCTTCTGAGGCTGAATTGGCCATTTACAACAAGGTGCGGAACTTGTTTGATGATGATGCCATCGACGCATTTGGTAAACTCAGCTCCACCGTGGCCCGTGTATGGGGTAACATCCTGGACGGCGTGGTTGTTTGGGGGTAAGTTTTCATTCCACTCAGTCAATTGACATTCAATACTAACAGTTACTCTAGTATCACCAAGTTGATGGGCGAGTCATTCAAGCTCCACTCCCAGGCTCTGGTCGGCTATGAAGACTCCTTGCGCGTTGGCAAGGACCAGCCGATCCACGCAGTCCCTACCAAGTCGCTTGCTAGCGTTGGCACTGCGTACTAATCTTTATCTACTCTCCTTTTTTGATTTCTACAGTTTTGAAATCTTTTATGTTTTTTCGGGCTTTCTTACTCTCATTTGTTGGACGCTTTATGGGACATGGGAAAATTCAGGAACGGGTACACCGGTGGGCAGGCGGGGTGTTTATGGCTATGGGAATACGTCGCCGTCATTCTGCATTCTGCCTTTTGGTGTGATTCCTGACTTTTCTACTACTTTGGGTTGCATCTTTCCCCCTGATCTATCTTTGCACCAGGGAGTCCGGTGTGGTGTTTATCTGCTTTGGTCCCCTCTTCAACACCTGGCTGGTCCTGTGTGTTCCTTCGCACTCGATGGAGTTTTTTGTTTTTCTCCTTAGCCCCTAATCGTGCCCCCGTCCATCTGCTTTTTGATCTTTTGATACCTTTTGACTTCACGGTTTCTGATACGTTGATTTGCTGTTATGGTTTTTGATCTTTCGCTCATCTGCTTTCATCTGCTTCTTGTGGTCCCGGTCCAACCTGGTCTGCTGTATTTGATGTCATTTGCACCTTGCTTCCCCGCCACTGCTTCTTTTTTCTCTGCCCAGCATTGTCTGCATTTTTGTTTCACCTGCACATGTTTTTGACGCCTTATTTCCATGTACTATACGTAATCGATGAATACAATATTTGGCGGGGAATCAGTTCAAGTAAAGTAAATGAGTCATTTTAAGTAATCAGGATAATATTCTACTGCCCATACTTCCTATTACTGTAGTGTCCTTCTAACACTGACTTCTATCTAATTAAATCTACTTCCCAATAGCAACAAACAACCGATCCCCAATATCTCCAAGCCCTGGCACAATCATCCCCTTCTCATTGACCTTCGCATCAACACCTCCAACCCAAACCTCAACCTCCTCCCAAGTCCCCGCAGCCCGCTTAATTCCCTCTTCAGAAGCAAGCACACTCAACATAATGACCTTCTGCACCCCCCACTCTCGCAACAGATTTATAGCCGCCTCAGCCGTAGCACCTGTCGCAATAATAGGATCAAGGAGCACCGCTAGCGTCGCGGCAGCCTTGTTCTTTGTTGCAGCGGACGGATCCAGGAGCGCAGGACTTTGCGGAGAGAGTTCGTTGCGGTGGAAGGGAAGATTGTTGTAATATTCTACAGGTTGGAGTGTGATTTTTTCACGAAATAGACCTAGATGGTAGATTGGGACGGCGGTTGGAAGGAGGGAATTTATAGCTGTTTTTGTTAGTTGCTGTTTGTTTGGTTGAGTGGGTTGGGTATAGAAGAAAAATGCGGGGTATGTGCTTGATAATGAAAGAGACAGCACAGACGACAGCACGAGAATCTAACAGTCAAGGAAAAGAAAGAATGAATCCAAGTAAAGGAAAGAACAAACCCTCAACCATGCCTAATCCCGACCTCAAAATCGGCACCAGCGCTAGATCCGCCGGATCAATGCCTTGTGTCTCATACTCAGCACCGAGCGGGGTACGGTCCTACTCAGAGCATTAGCTATAGTGGGCCCTATGACGGAATGACCATGCCCACCGTCCCCGTCTTCGCAACAGTAAGTCCCTTTGCAAATGCCTCGACGCCGATTATCGATGAGATCTCATGGATAAGTGCTCTTGTTTCGCGGGGGCTGGTGCTTGCCGAGCGGAGCTGGGAGAGCTTTGCCTGGAGGCAAGGATGGGTGGAGACGTGGATGTTTGGGGGGAGGGACATTGTGATGTGGGGTCGATGGAATAGAGAGGTGAGGGGAAAGGGAGAAGTAGATTTAAGGCGGGCAATAAGTATGGACTTGCTTTGTTGGATTTCCAGGCTACGGAGTAGGTCAGAAGGTCTGGTGAGGGGTTCTTATCTGCAGTGCGACGTAGGTTTGCATTACTTATCACCGCACGTATAGGCTTTGGCTTCACCGCATATCTCGACCCCTGCATAGTGTATGGAAGCAGCAGGGTTCTGCCTATTTTATCTTGGACATCATATCGAGGGCATGTCATACTTCAGCCTGAGGTCGGCGAAATTCACCGGTAAAGCTACTGAGCGTATTGGGTTAAGGAAAGTAGTTGATGCATCTGCAGTAGATGACTAGGACCTTGTTCACTTGACTAGTATTCCAAGTTCTTCCTTATAGTGGTTGTGGTTTTCTTTTGAGTATCTGTGATACTATCTATTTGCAGCCAGATCGACCTGTCTGATAGGATCATATATGATTCCTCATATACCACTCAATAGAGCAGCTTGGACTCAAAATTATCAGCATCGTCGACATCATCCGCACCCTTATGCTTCGTTTGCATCGAGTAAGCCCAGATGAGATGTTTTAATAACCAAAGTGTCGGCGTCAATATGAGAGCCGATAATGTACTCTGGTACATCGGCGCGAGGTCAAAGTCATTGGCAGAGAAGTTATCAGAATCAGTCTGGTCTGCCTATTCTGCAAAGCTCCAGACTGCAGTGAGTTTAGAAAATCCCCAGATGTGTCTGTGGTACCAGGACTGAGATTACTCAATTCCAGAGCTTCCATTCCCGTAAACTGCCGCTCTCCTTCTTGGGCAGCTTGGCTCAAAACGAGTAGCCATCGAGTCAGTGCTAGGTTCTCTGGGGAACACTTACAAGAATGGCTCATTCCAGCTGTCAGGCAAGTCTCCGATACTATAATGAGTCCTGGCATCAGTGTTGGCATTGACTTGCACTGTACAAGTTGCAGGCAACTCGGTAGGGTTCGTTGCGGTGGTCGTATTAGGATTCACAAAGGTCGAATTTGCAGCAAAGTGCCTCGCGTAGGCGACCTGAGCTTGATTTCCACTTGAGTCAAGGATTTTTATGGAAAAGTTGAAATGCTGCAGCTAGCATAGGCAGGATAGACTGGGTGAGGCAAGCCGAGTGCTTCATGCTCATGCAAAAGCGACATTCTTATTATAGTGCAATCTGCAGATGCTGTGGGTAGAATTTCACATAGTGCGATTGAGGACGAGTGTGAGTGCCGATCGCTCGCCTTGTGGTAGGGAATATCTGAAACGAGTATCAAATCGTGCTGGTCTTGCCTGTTCCTAGATGGATCTGCAAGGCCCCGTTGATTCTCCCGGCGGAGACTAGAACAATTTGGGAGATGTGGCGATAATCAAGTTTAAATACGTGCTCTATCCCTGAGGAAATCTGGCGAGTTTCTGCATTGTCGGGTTCATTGAGAGACTCCTTGCTTCCAAGGTTGTTTCTTCTCTTGCAAAGGCGTTGGCTTGACTGCGAACATTGCCAAGATTCGTCGACGTTCTGCGCCCGATTGCCACTAACCCTGTGAACTATATCTTTGGAAAGCAACAGCTAGATAGATGCAAAACTGTTCGGATGTAAGCAAAGGCGTCGATTCCACATCGTGCGGGGATAGTACCGAATAATCAATATGTACTGCACACGTAACGATGAAGATATCGGCCATCTTGTCTACAGCCAGCAGTGATCATCGGTGAAGCGAAGAGGCTAAAACTTGATTTCGCAAAGTTTGAAAACACAGTGGTTGAGCAGATACCTATGCCGTCAGCTGTCAAGTATTCCAGTCGTGCCGTCTCAGCCAATATAGGTCAAAGCCCCGACGATAGGTTGTGGCATGTCGTGGAGGCTGACGGCCCAGGCGGAGGCCTAGTCGCAAGTGACTCCTTTTGTTTCCTCATCTTCGTGATCTTGCAAAGAGACCCGAAATTGGACATCTATAATGATTTGCCCATGAGTAACATTCCTAATGAGGTATTGTTATGCGGAAAGAGGTGCATAGTCGCGATAACTCCTTATCGGCTTCATAGATTATCTAAGACAACAAGCTCCACCAACCTTAATTTTCCTTGCTCAATACGCGCTGCTTTCTCAACGGCATGCCTGATCGCGACTTGTCAGGGGCTGCGCCCCTCACACATGATCCCCAGGACCAACACGAGCTCCGATTAACAGAAACCACTGCATCACAACCCGTCGAACGGGTCTCATCCCTAAGACAATCATGGCACCCAACCGACGCTCCCTTGGACACAGGAACAGTCCCCTCAACCACCGCGCAACCCCTCTCTAAACACGCGACCCACCTATACACAATCTCCTATCTCATCTTCTTCTCCATCCTCGGCACCCTCGCCCGACTAGGTCTCCAAGCCCTTACATTCTACACCGGCGCACCAGTAGTAACCGGCGTCCTCTGGGCGAACGTCACCGGTAGTCTAGTAATGGGCTTCCTAATCGAAGACTCAAACATCTTCCGCGAAGAATGGGGCTCACCACCAACCCCACCCAAAGACGAGCACAGCTTACAAGAGCATACCAAGAAACACAAGGCCACCAAGAAATCTATCCCAATGTATATCGGCCTGACAACCGGTTTCTGCGGATGCTGCACGTCTTTTTCCTCGTTTATACGCGATACCTTCCTCGCATTAGCGAATGCGCTCCCCGATCCCTCACTCCCATCTGGCGCGAGCATTGCGTCCCGAAACGGCGGATATAGCTTTATGGCGCTGGTAGCCGTGCTTTTGATTACCGTATCGCTGTGCCTGTCTGCGCTGATTTTCGGGGCGCATCTGGCGCTTGCGCTGGGCCGGTTCACTCCTACGATCCCCTTTGCGCTGACACGTCGCGTGCTGGACCCCGTTATGGTGGTTCTGGGATGGGGGTGCTGGCTCGGTGCTGTGTTCTTGGCTATCTGGCCGCCGGATCGGTATAATGCTGGCCCGGAGGAGTGGCGGGGACGTGCAGTGTTTGCGATTGTGTTTGCGCCGCTGGGATGTTTGTTAAGGTTTTACGTATCGCTTTATCTTAACAGTCGGGTCCCTGCGTTCCCGCTTGGTACGTTTGCGGTTAATATGTTTGGGACGGTGGTTGAGGGGGTTTGTTATGACTTGCAGCATGTTAGTGGGCTTGGGGCTGTTGTGCCTGCTGCTTTGACGGGATGTCAGGTGTTGCAGGGTGTTATGGATGGCTTCTGTGGTGCAACGACTACAGTTAGTACGTGGGTTGTGGAGTTGAATGGATTGGCGAAGAGGGAGCATGCTTATGTCTATGGTGTCACTAGTGTGGCTGGAGGACTTGGCTTTATGGTGGTGATAATGGGGTCATTGTTATGGACTCGTGGGCTCGATGGCCCAGTCTGTTGAAGCTTGAAGCTTCCCTGTAAACTATGTATATACCCAACTAGATATAATCATTTAAGTAGCACTTATTGCATGTCCAAGTGGACCCTAATACTAAACCCAAGACGCACTACTTCTTCTCATTCACCCAGCACCAAGACACAACAACCATTAGTTATCATCAGCAATATACCTTCGCAACCCTATAAGCTTTGCTTCCCGCGCAAACTCCATCCCATGAACCGGCAACTCTGCCCGATGTTCAGGAATAGCATACCGATCTATCATCTTCTCATGCACCCCAGCAGCACCCGAGCTCGATCCCACGACAGTACCTATATCAGAGCTATCCGCAACACTCTCACCAGTTCTGAGTGGCGCCGTGGTGCCGAGCTGTAGATCGAAGTTGAAGGTCTCGGCGCGGAAAGCTGAGCGGCTTTGGAAGGCTTTGCGACGGGCGAGGTCTTCTTCGTGGTTCCGTCTTTGCCGGACTAATTGGGATTGTTATTAGCATTGATGGGAAATGTGTTAGGTAGTTCTTGTTAGAAGATACAGTTCGGGTCCAACATGATTAGAATATAAGGGGGATGCTGAGATGAACTGCCGGAGAGGAATCTCTGAGCTGAAAGGAAAAGCATAGAAGCATACTCCGCCAGAAAAAGACATAGATGATCATTGTCCCGACCATCGCGGCGCTAAACGCGAAGATGATGGCCAGCTCGTCGCCGAGCGAGGTTGCGGGCGTGTATGGTTGAAATGTGACACCCATTTTCGATCTAGCTGAAACCAAAGACGATACTGCAAACGATAATTGGAGCGAGGTCTGTGTGGAGCTGAGCTTTTGAAGTTGGACTGAGGCAGATGGGTAGAAGTGGAGTGAAGAGTATGGAATACACCAGTCCGTATGTTCCAACTTTCAGGCACTTGCAAGTCACAAGAACAGTCTCAGTCTCGAGTTCGATATGTGTAGAAAAACGGGATGATTTTGGAGGTTGGGGGAGGGAAAAAGCAAAGAGGTCGAGCAAACAAAGAAAGCACCAAAAGCTTCTAGCTGTAGCAAACAAAGAGAGAAAAGTCAAAAGTATATTGTATGATTTCATTTATGTACACACAAATACAGGCAAACATCAGTCCGGGTATACACACAGGCTCCCAGAGGTATCATATACAAGCTCTATACTCCCACAGCCAAACAGGCGGGAATGCAATCAGTGTTCAAATCAAAGGGGAATTCCCACGCCGAGCAGGCAATGGATGCAATGAATAAAAAAAACCAAATGTCGCTGGAATCGCCAGAAAGTAAAAGTGCCAAAAAGGTTAGGTCGATGGGCATGTCGACGATATTAAACATTCAAGATGTTGGTAAAGTTCGGGGGGCGCGTATTCACGTGTCGTGTCAAGAATTGGAGGAAAGGGGCAAGTCGAAGAGAAGTTGTGAAGGTGAAGGTGAAGTAGAAATCGAAAAAAAGGTAGAAGTAGCCTTTGGAGTGCGCGGGTCATGTTGTTTACCCTAGCATTACTGCCGCTAGAGCTGTGCAGGTCAACCCGATCGCCATTCCGATCCATGGGGTCTGGCCGAGAGAGCCTTCGCTGCGCGCTTGGAGGACCTGTCGCGCATCCAGTTTGCCCACCATCGTTTCAGGGAGGATTGGTTCCCGCGGGGCAACGTCCGGTATTGATTGGGCGGAGCGAATAGCTAGGTCGAGGCTGTCGGGGGCGCGTGGTGAGGGGCCGGCGAGGACGGCCGGCGCAAGGGCGACAAGGAATACAGCCGGTCTCATTGTGTATAGTATTGAATGTGTAGAATGCCTTCTGCTCTCGTCGCACGCGGGGGGAAGTAATCGTGGAGGGGTTGACGCGCAAAACAAGCAACGCCAAGGAGTGCGGGTCTTGGGTTTCTCAGGGTTCTGGAGTTGTCGAGGCAACAGCTCTCCAGTGACGTGTAAAAAGCGAGCCCCAAACGATAATTATAAACCCAGTAATCGTTGTCGCGTAGTAGGCCAAATAAACGGAGTCGCAATCAAAAGTGTCCCCTGGGGGATTGTGGGAATTTATGGGGGCGGATGTGGATGCTGGACAGTATCGGAAATAGGGGGCCGAAAGCTAGATCCTCGGCGACAGGAGAACCAATACAGCTGCACCTGTGAGATGGTCGGGGGTTGACAATTCGACTGGTATAGAACGCTTCCTCGATGTGCAGAAGAAAAGAAATACCCAAAGGCCAGGACACAGGGGAAAAGAGGAGAAGAAAAGGGACCTCGAAAAGAAATGAAGCCGATCAGGGCGGGTCAGTTCATTGGACGAGCCACGGGTTGAAAGTCAGGGACTAGCCTTAGTCACGCATTTTGCTAACTGGAACGGCTCAATAGTGGAGTCCAATTTGTATAGCGCCATTATTATTGGCTGTGATCACTGCCCTTTCTATCTTTATCGCGCAGGGATACTCTTTCCTCCAATGGTGTGACCCGCGCCCTGCACGGAGTTGCCTCCCAGCCGCAGCTACTCTGTACCTGTATATGAAGTAAACAAGATTTCATCCTCCAGGATCATGACATACACCCAGAAAGACCATAGAAATCAGGAGATTATCCATCTCGCCTATCGCCTCGGTTAAATATTCTCGCCTAATTCAATCCCACACGGCCTTCTAGTTGCCTTGTTCTACACTAAAACGACCCACCCACTGCCCTCCGATCGTCATAAAAGAAGAAAAAAAAAAAGGCCGGTGGGTCGAGAAGCGGCCATTAATCTCGTCAATCAGGGAATTGTGTCGGGACTCGGGATGCAAGGAAAACCCAAAACAAAGCCAGCCTCCAATAATACAGCCGTCTAGACCAACATCCGCATCCTCCTGCACTCTTACCTTTCGTTGCTTCTTGCAGATCTTCTAAAAATACTGGACTCTTGGCATCTGCATCAGGTCAGTTGCCCATAGTCAGCGCTGAAACAACCATGTCGCATATACAGATACAGAGAAAATCCGAATCCGAAATGGAATTCTACTAGGGTCTAGGATCTATCAAAATGGTCAGAACTGTTTTGCTTCGGAATGGTTTGCGCTAGGCAGCACAAATACATAGTTGTAAGGTTTGAAATACCACGGCAGTTGGAATTTCTCGCCATGGATATAGTATGTACTCCGAACTCTGCGGTCAGATATCGCAGATCATAGAGCACGGGCATGGAACATCGTAAGCCACGTATAGCGTTCTCGGCAAGTGGCCCTGTTTTTGAACTACTGTGCATCATCTTGCTTGAATGCATGGTGGTACGGTAGAATGGCAAAACAGGCTCCGATTTTACTGAAACAGCCTGTTGCACAGATGCGGGGTGGTGCAATGTCGGACAGTTAGGTGGGCTACTTCACGGGGTTTCTAGGGCTATCTGGTGACAGCTCAGTTTTGACAGCATCCGATTGTAGCACGGTAAACAAAGACTCAAGCGGGGTTGGAGGATTCTACAGTGAGACGATATCTATGACATAGGAGGCGCTGCTCAGTGCCGGTATGAACCCATGCGGGGTCGTGGTGATATAGTCCAGATAGGATAGGTTTCTGAGAGATAGACTAAAAATCTTGGAAATTCCTGAACTAAGCTTGAAATTATGTCATGGACAATTTTGATGACTTTTGTTGATATCGGGATGCCGTGGGGTCGGGCCAGTACAAAGCTCTGACTATGATTATGGTCCATGGAGCACAAGTTCTCACCAATTTTCATCAAGAAGCCTTCGTGGTCTAGTTGGTTATGACGTTGGTCTCATATCACTTTCATATGACGCTCCTGTTAACAGGACTGCTATCCGAAGGTCTCCAGTTCGATCCTGGACGAGGGCATTCTCTTTTTGCTTTTTTCTTGACCACCACTCACTCCCAGACTGAATTGATGTATTGAAATTGATGTCCTTCCCCCGCCTTTTTTTTTATAATCATTCGAAATCAGCTTATACTGACCCTTTAGCCGGTCAGTGGGATCTATGTAGTAGCATTAGACCATGTGCAGAACGCCAGTCTATCCATACCTGGTGAGGCCACTCGCATCCATGGATGTATATTTTGAACGGGAAGACCTCCGGGACCTGTTGATCTCGGCATGGCCCAATGTGGAAGTACAGCCCCCATTGTCCATCTCTCAATGGACAACGTCCCGAGTGCCTCCATTCGGAAGATGTGAAGGATCCAACAAAACAGAATCATCATAATGGCAATAAGGATCATCCAAGCCCTAGCTCACAAAGGAGATTGCTTGAATTCGTCGTGGCAATTGTTTCATGCTCAAATTATACCCCGAGAGGCGAAAAAGACTCTCAAATTGGTAATATTGGAATGTCCCAGATCCAAGGGGCCAAAAGATGTCCAGATTTGGTGATCTCGGATCGATATGGATCTAACCGTTGCGAATCAACACAAAATCTCTGCTATTAGAGGTTGTTAGACATCTGTAAAATTACATAGATTTTATTTTTTCATGCTTAAATAGCGAGTTATCCTCAATAAGTTTGAAAATCATCAACTCAAACAACTCATACAATTCGATCTACTTCTCAAATCAATTGATAAATCAACCGATCTACCGATCAACCAATCTCCATCAAAATGCAATTCATCACCGTCTTCATTGCTACTCTGGCCGCCGTGGCCTCTGCCTCCCCTTCCACCGAGAAGCGCTCATGCGTCGCCAGTGGGTCTTGACAAAGAATCAGTCTATAAGGACTTCAGCTAACTGTCTTGTCTTTAGACTACGATGTTGCATGCCAGTCTGGCGGTGACCCCTGCTGCGATGGCTGGCAGTGCGTTGGTGCCACTGAGTGGAACGCCGGTGTTTGCATTCCCAACTACTAAGGCCGCCGGGGAATGGATCTGATATTTATGCGGGCATAAATAGGAATACATGTTTCCCTCTGTCCATACTATCAATCAATCGGTTATGTGTAGTATTTGGTAAACGACTGATATCTTCATATTACTTGTGATTTAAACCAGCAACTACATATTGCTCTGCACAGAGTCGGGCAAGAATTACCATAGAATCCTAACATTCGATCTATCACCTAGCTTTCTATATACGCTTGGTTCAATCCAGTCCATCATCTACCAGGAATGCTAGCGTTGGATACTATCGGGGACTGACATTAAAGACTTAAACTTCCTGTCACGGGTTGTCCTGAGGATCTTGTTGATTGAACTGCGACTTCCCTCTTTGTTGGTGTTCACACTCTCTTACTAGAACTTTATGCACTCAAAAGAATACGAGCTGCCCAGCCTAATCATAAAAGTGGAATTGTCTGCCCCTCGAGCAACTGGCTCAAAGCTATCAATGATTGAAGGGATCTTGACCTCAGCCTCGTTGATTTTCAGGACATGCTCTCAATGATCACATCGCGCGTGAAGATCTCCCACATAGTATGCGAAGTTATAATAATGATCAGTTATCGCGTCTGCGTCTCTTTTGAATCGATCAATGAGCTTCTGAAACCACCCTTCCTTCAGCAGGGCAGTGTGCACCATTTTCTCTTTATCCCGACTGAGCTCAGTGGTGTACCACATTAGAGCTTGCGCGTCATTTGTTGATATGTATGCGGACAAATTGCTCATATTCCAGAGATATGAGATCGGTCATATCGGCGATGAAGAGATGAACACCGGTATGGACAGTGCGGGAGCCACGGATCATCGTAATATCATCTTTGTCCCAAGGCTAGGGTCAAAGAACCCAAATTTGAAGGCTCTCCACATCGTATCGTTATAGCGGGGCAGCCCCCAGGCGAGGACTCCGATGGGGTGACGATGCCGTCTTGCCTGTTTGCAGTCTCGTAATTACCTTGTCTGGCCAACTTAGCGCAGAATTGTTCTAAAATCAGGGGAGTTTCAAGGCTTTGAATGAAAAGGTGAGACTAGAAATTTTGAACAAAGATGAAGGATGGCGTATATAAACAAACAACCCCTGGAAGCCTCTTTGAGAATAACAAACGGTCAAGATAATTTAGATTGGCAAATGGAGGGTTTAGGTGAGTGAGAATGGCGAGTAAGGATGGTGGGAATGGTATGTGAACTTGAAAACATTAGAAAATGTAAGAAGAATGATAACTTTTCAATTATTGACTCCTCTACGAGCTTGAGTAGTGTAAGAGGAAATAGAGGACATCGGATCATGGGACTAGACAGGAATGTGATGTGATGATTTTATATTCACGGGTGCACCAAGGGAGAGTGACACGATATTTATACGTCAAGAATATGGAGTCGGAAATTCGTATATACGATGAGGATGTCTTTCATGATGGACACCTGCGAGACCCTATCATTCCACTGCGGCGTTTCACGGTGAAATGTTTGACTGTGATATTGAATATTTTGAAGCGATGAAAATTATCCACTTGATTGGCAATTTATGGATAGCCTCGTATATGGGTTGAAACACCTCTGCCTCATGTATGTCCCTACATCATTGTGTGATTAACAGAGCATTTCAATGCAATAATTCCATGAATTCAGCCCATCAAAGTCCTCGGCATAGTACCGCTTCTCGAAGGCTGTCACATATGCACAGCGAATTTTAGATCAAGTATACCTCGTCTTGGACGCACTTTTCCGGCTTCCCGTCATCAGTTGCCTTCGTGGTCTAGTTGGTTATGACGTTGGTCTCATATCACTTTCATATGACGCTCCTGTTAACAGGATTGCTATCCGAAGGTCTCCAGTTCGATCCTGGACGAGGGCATCTTTTTTGGCTTTTTTTGCAGCATTTTGCTAGGCGGTTTTTCTCATTTTGTTGACTTTGCATGCTCTTCAGCCATCTTTATGTCTTTTGAGGTGTCATAAGTGTCTATTAGAAATAGTGGTGGCTGTGGGGAGCGCCTCGGAGACTCCGGTATACTCCTTGCGTTCTCGGCAAAGAAGGATGAGGCCGTCAATCTCAAGTGCTGCGTTGAAAAGTCGGTGTGGTTCGAGACTATTTTGATGTATTCGAAGTTATTGCTTATTGCTTCTGGATCTTGTTTATTTGGGTCTAGATCCAGTCGTTGCCCAGGATTGTAATCAAGCTGATCTTGCATGACCTGCTTCGAGTTGGGTATACAACCTTAGACGTCTCTGGAGTACATCTTAATAAACTAGTCGAATCCAAATACGCTATCTTTGGACTTATACTATTGACTGGAATTCAGCCATCAGTTTCCCACATCATTTGAAGGTAGTGCGCTAGCCGCGGTATCATTGATGTGATGATCATATAGTACTAGCCTACTAAGTATCATCAATGTTGGCGCCGAGTGTGGAATGGTACTTGCATACCATTAGGCAGCATTAGGCGCCCAGCACCTTGATCCAAAACCAGGCAGCATTGGAAACACAAGGCACCAGTCTACACAGGATTTCGAACCCGTTGATATTCAAAAAGCAGACAGTATGCCTTGAGGTAGTGGCAAATTTCCATGGTATAAATCGGCAATTTCTGTGGTACTGTGGGAGTACGCAATGGCAAAAAACCTGGGCTCTCCGCCTTATCAGCCTCCATCAGCGCTGAACTTCGGGGCACGACTCCACCACTTCCTGGTCCAGTCCGTCCATTTAAGAGATCCATGACTCTCCTGCCTTCGCCCCTCGCTCAGTCCACCTTGAGCGAGAAGGCCGCTCTCTATTTGGATCACGTCACCGACAATCTCCCCGTGTTCCTGCACTCCCTCCGTCCCCGATTGGACCCGTGGCTGACATACTCGACCACGTCCTTTCGCTCGATCGCACAGGCGCTGCCATTCGACGTCGACGAACAAACCACCGCCATCTGTGCGGCTCTTTTAGTCTGTGTACTTACCGTTGCCGCAATGAGTTGGGCAAACCCCCTGTCCGGGCTATGGCGTCGTGCTGCCCCGCAGGTCAGCGAGAATGATTACAGTTACATCACTCCTGATTACATCGTCGACTCCCCAGCCAACAACACTTCACGTCATGCCCAGACCAGATACGATCCAAATGTGGATAACAACGAACCGGATATTATCGCTCTTCGACACCGTGGCACCATCTACCCTCTCCACTTCCGCGCATACGCCATTGACGACGGTGTCCTGACCGTAGGCGCACTTCGGGAGGAGGCTGCACGACAGACCGGCGCAAATAACCCTCAACAAGTCCGGTTGCTTTACAAAGGAAATCTGCTCAAGGATGATAATCGATCATGCAAGGCCGAGGGACTCAAGCAGCACTCCGAGGTGTTGTGTGTAGTCTCCGAAGTTGGCGCCAACACCCCGAGTGAGGTCTCGGATTCGTCGCGTGTAGATGGGGAAGACGAAGACACTGGCTCACCCATCGAGAAAAGCAAAAAGAAGAACAAGAAGAAGAAGCCCAAGAAGAAGGCTCCTCTGTCGGAGCCCTCCCGTCCCGGTTCGACAACTCCTGCGTCCAGCTCCAACCCACCCCTGCCACCCAATATCAAGCTTCTGCCCACCGCAATAGAGCAAGTGGCCGCATTGACCGGATATCTTCAACAAGTGCTCATTCCCATGTGTGAAGAGTTCTTTGCCAACGTGCCCACCGATGCCAAGAAACGGGACTTCGAATACAAGAAACTAAGTGAGACCATCCTGGCCCAGATCATGCTGAAGGCAGATGGAATTGAACCGGATGGCAATGTCGAAGTGCGCAATGCCCGCAAGGCCCTGATCAAGGAGGCCCAATCCTACCTCACTCGCCTCGATGAATACAAATCGGAATAAGCAGATCAGCCTGATCTACAATAAATCTTCCGATTTGCCAAGGTCGAAGCCTATACGAGGGGAGAATGTATCCCGATCTGTTCCATTAAAATTTCCATTCTCCAATCTTTACACATAGATTATCGATATACCCTGGGAAAGATGAATGATGAGACCTGTCAACCGGGTTATGCATATATAGGCGTTTCAGAGGAGTCAACCGCTCAGGCCGCGCGGGACCAAGTGTCACTTGTAATTCGAAGTGGGGGTTTACGTTAAAGCAGAAAGACATGAACTCCTAAGAAACGGTCAATAGTTCCTTTTCCTGATCAGCGTTTGGTTCAGGGGCAAAACTCCCCAACGCACGGTCCAATGGAATCAAATAGTCTGGACTCGGGAATCTAATTTTTCGTCCTCGATTTCCTGTCAGTTTATGCTGCGTGGCTGATCTTCCAGCTGTCAATAATTGAATTAGCCTTTTTCCCCTTGAAACATCTTCCAAATCATAGAATTAGGCGTGCTGAAAGTATATACATGCAAAATAGGCTATCAACCCATGACAATCTATATGAAAAGTCTAGCCCAGATGTGACCGTGCTAATCCCAGTTGGGATCGAACTTCGTTAGTTTAACCGTCTTTCTCTTCCTCCTTTGAGGGCCTTCGTGATCTCGCGTTCTTCCAATTCCTGTTGTTCTCTTACTCTCTTTCCCCCCGCGCGTTCTTTAATTATCCACTTTTTTTTTTTCTTGTTCTCCATCTCCAGACCTCGAGTACCCGTCCCAGCTTGAGCCAGACGCACGATCTTGCCCCCAACCCCCCAACCCCCTCTTCCCCTCGTGGTCTCTTTGAACCAGCACCGAACTTTTCGGTTGCGCCCAGCCCTTTCCATTTGAGAGTTTCAAGATCTCCATCCCTGTTTGTCACCGGGGATTATCGGCAAACTCTCCCACGGTACCGACACGCGCCGTCCCAGACTTGTTCCGTGGCTCGAGGGGAAACCAAACTACCGACGAACAGGCTGCGCGGATTTGGCAACTCCACCCCCTGCAGTGTATTTACAATTTACTGCTTTCGGTTCCCCACTGCGGCGTGCGGGACTCTTTCCATCCCTTACGAGAGAAACCTCCATCCACAAATCCGGTTCGTGACAGGCGGGTACCGACTGGGATGGATTGATTGAAACAATTACATTTGTCAAAGCGGACCTGGACTCTTCCTCGTTTGCTTCCTACCTTAATCTCACTTAAAGAATCGGGTTCCAGCTGGCCTGGCCTTACTCATCCCACAAAATTCCCCTCAAAATTCTAGTGGAATGGCGGGCGTGGCCACCGCGTTCTCGACAGATGCGTTGACATCTGGGGCTCCGGATACTTCTTCGCAATGGGAGTTTTCGGTCCCAATCGGTAGTGATGTGAGTTAATTGTCGGACCTTTCCCTCCCATCAGCTTGGTAGCGCACTAGGTGGGTGTGAAACGAGGGAAGTTTCCTTTTTCTGACAGATCGTCATTTTCAACACGCACAGGGCGCCCAGCATTCCACACGACCACGCAATTCCCACGATTCAAACTCCGTCCGTGCGAGATCCAGCAAAAACCGCAATTCGAACGGCTCCCGGAGCTCGTCTGTTTCCCGAACTGTTCACGCCCACGATGCGCCCTTCATGGCCGGCCGAGGTCGACGAGAACAAAGTCAGAATCGATTCGCAGGCGACGTCAATAACCCGCGGGATGCCCCAGGACATGAAGCGCCCATTCGAGCCCCGGTAGACGGTCAGGAGGGTGACGCATTCGAGTTCAACAGTGAAAGTTGGATTCATCGTGATAAGCTGGCGAAAATCGAGAGCGAGGAGCTGCATCAGGCAGCCATAATATTTCAACGGCGGATGAGGGCCGGGAGCAAGTCGAGCGCGGGGCGTGAAAGGAGCCATGATTCCCACCAGAGTGGTGCAGCCTCAGTGGCCTCGCCGAAATCAGAGCACGCTGAACCGTGGCCGCAAATGCAGGATTCATCCCGGAATGACGAGGGCGACGGCCAGCCTGAGGAGCGGCAACATTGGGATCTTCGCCGACCAGAGGAGATCGCTGCCGATGAAGCAGCTGCTGGTTTTTACAACCAACCGGGTCTCCGCAAGAGCTCCTCTAGGATTCCCATTGCTGCATCGAGTCCTGTACCCATCATGCCGGGCCGTGATTCCCGCGGGCCTCGCAGCCGTGCAGCGACTGATGAGGACGATGAAAGCCGTGGACGCAGAGCCAGCGAACCACTGGCCACTGAGTTGGAATCCTCTACTCCCTCTCCAGGAAGTCGACCGGGCAGTCGTGGCTTCAATGGCTTCAATACCACACAAAACACCCCGGCTAAGAAGACTTCAACCAAGGCGACCGGATCCACCAACCGGAAGACCTCAGCGCCTCCTGCCAACAGGAAGACTTCCACGGCGAGATCACGGGCAGTGTCGGGCAACAATACGCAGCGGCCTACTACCAGAGGTGAAATGCGGCCTACCACTGCTGCTAATCGGCCAGAAGGTGATCCACCATGGCTGGCAACCATGTACAAGCCGGATCCTCGTCTCCCACCTGACCAGCAGATGCTCCCTACCCTTGCCAAGAAGATGCAGCAGGAACAGTGGGAGAAGGAAGGACGGACTCCGAATACATACGACCGCGACTTTGCACCTCTGGCTGTTTACCCCACCGACTTGCCCCCTGTGCCACCAAAGGCCGAGGAGCAGAAGCCTGTGGAAGAGCCACCGCAGATCGAAGAGCCGCCCAAGGCCAGGACCCCAGAGCCGCCGCGGCCCAATACAAGCACCGGCTACAGTACGATGCCCAAGGTGCAGGACACCCCCCCACTTGGCCTGACACCCAATCCCAACTGGACTCCTCCGGTAGTCTCCGCCCAAGAGAAGCCGAAGAAGGAAAAGAGTTGTGGATGTTGCGTTGTGATGTGATGGATGTGCATGTCCATTCTCATCTCATCTCATTTTTATCACCCCTCAACCACATTCCTGCTCTATCATTGTTCGAGATACCTTTGATTACTTGCACGCGCACATACGCCCCTTCTCTCTCGATCTTTTCTTTTCATTCTATTGATTTACCCTCTCTTCGGTGGGACGGTGTTCAGTGGGGTTGGCATTTCTCCTTTCTTTTTTCCAATACTGAACTGGCCTCATTTGAAGTCTACCCAGAATTCCTTTTAATTCGGACTTCCGGAGCGTGACATCCCTCGTGCATTCATTCCTTCTCGATTCTTTTCTTGTGACCCATCTTCCCGGCTTCCGCCAACACCAGAAATGGCCGGACTGACCCCCAAAACGCGATTCTTACATCGGGTGATACATGGCCCACGGGTCCTCTTGAAGCCCTAGTATATTCATTTGATTTTGTGCGATCTGCCCAACTTCCTTTCCACTTATTCCATCTCCGTTTGGCCTTTCTTTTACTCCCATTGCCACTTTGCCATATTCCCAAGTCGTTGCAAGCGTTTCTTTGATCTTTTTCTTATTCTGCTCTGTTCTGTCGGTGGACATTTTTAGCATGGTATCTATCCATCTTATAGCCAAGTCTCTGGACTAAAAGACAGTAAAATCATTGAATGACCAATTTCCCTGTAAATCAATCATTAATCTAATGTATAAAATGGATTACCAATGCTCAATTGCGTACTATCAGGCCCGTGTATCTATATAGATCTAGCTTCTGCATGATAAATCCCGATTAAGTAAGCATGATGATCTCGGCCGCTCCAGCTGACAAAGCTATCACCTGACATCACTGACGCCATTGATTGAATCACTTTTCCGCAACTCTAACCTTCACAGGACATACTTAGAAAAAGAAGCCGCACATCCCCGGTTTCTTTCCCTCATCTCGCCCACCATTTCGTTCATCTTTCAGCGTCTCTTCGGCACCGCCGCCCCATCACCCGTCATGTCTGCCGCTAAGATTACCGCCCAGAACCTCATCAACGAGAACGGCGTTGTTGTCTTCTCCAAGTCTTACTGCCCCTACTGCAAGGCCAGCAAGGACCTCCTGAACGAGCTTGGTGCCAAGTACACCACCCTTGAGCTGGATGAGGAGCGTGAGTTACCCCCTTTAGTCCTTGTTTATTTCATGTCGTTTCGTTCCTTCCATCTCTCGAATGTACATTATCTCGAGAATACTGCCCAGCATCCCAAGATACCTCTCTCCTCCGCCGCATAGATCGCAACTCCTTACCCAATTACCCCGCTCTGTCGTCATCCGAACTACCATTTCGTCACAAATTACCTTGCCTTTATTCCATACCGCTGTTCTATATACAGTTACTGACATACTCCTTTCAAACAGAGGACGGCGCCGCTATCCAAAGCGCTCTCCAGGAAATCTCCGGCCAGCGCACTGTCCCCAACATCTACATCAACCAGAAGCACATCGGCGGCAACTCCGACCTGCAGAGCAAGAAGTCCGAGCTCCCCGCTCTGCTCGCCGCTGCCGGTGCCCTTTAAATGCGAATAGCGTTCAGTTTAAGAGGGTCGAATCGAATCCATATGGATTGCAGATAGGACGGAAATAGATCTCAGGTTTACAATCCTATGGCTTTTACACGGGCTGGATATCTAGTCTGACAAATTGCATAAGGTTGCATATGTCTGTGCTAATCTCCGGGGACTGTGTGTTCTTCCACTGGTGATTCACCCCTGTGAATTCGAAGTATTGTAGCCATTTGACCTGTACATACAATCAACTTTATCGGAATGATATCCGAATTAATAATGTCTGTGCCGTCCCCGCATGTTCTTACTGTAAAGTATACTCCGTACATCCGACGGATTCGGAACCCTTTCTTCCACCGGAAGATACAAGGTACGCATTGACGCAAATCCCATTCCCAAGGTTCTCATCCAATGAACCACTACACATATCCTAGCTCAACGTATCCACACCGGATAAATTCATACCTCAATCGCACGATTGATAAGCAACCCCGCGACCCCACATCGTCACATCCGAAGGCTTTATGAATGAAGCTCTTCGCTCTAACCTCTTTTCATCCCATTGATTACAGTATAAACAAGGAGAACACAGTTCAAAATGTCGCCCAAGAACCTCCTCATTTTCGGTGCCACCGGCACCATTGGCTCCTTTATCCTAGAAGCCATTCTCCCCGCACGCTCCCAATTCGACCGTGTCGCTATCTTCACTTCCCCACGCACGGCTGAGACAAAAGCCGCATACCTAGAGAAACTCAAGGCGCAGAACATCGAGGTTATTGTTGGTGATGTCGAAGATGAAAATGCCGTTAAGGCTGCATACAATGGTATGTATACATTTGCTTCTAATCCATCTCATCCAAGACCTATCTATACATTTCAATCCAAATTACAAGCACAACTAACGTTACAACAGGAATCGACACCGTTGTCTCAGCCCTAGGCCGCATGGCCCTCGCCCAACAAATCCCTCTTATCCGCCTCGCAGCAGCAAGCCCCTCCGTAAAGCTCTTCCTCCCCTCAGAATACGGCACAGACATCGCCTACGGCCCAGCATCCGTCAACGAAAAGCCGCACCAGCAGAAATTGAAGGTGCGCGCTGTCCTCGAGAAGGAGATTCCCCGTGAACAGCTCGATTATGCCTATGTTGTTACTGGTCCGTTCGCGGAGATGTATCTCCATCTTGCACCTGGGGTTGATGAAGCTGGTGGTTGGGATGTTAAGGCCCGTAAGGCGGTTTTGCTTGGTGAGAAGGGTGAGGCGAGGGTTAGTTTGACTACTATGAAGGAGTAAGTCTCTATCATCTTCAATGGGTTATGTGTCGGTGTGCTGATTATGATGATAGTGTTGGAACCCTCGTTCTTTCGACATTGCTTAACGCGTCTCCCGAGATTGTCAACCGAGCTCTTTGTGTTAACTCATTCACTACGACGCCTGCGCAGATTCAGGCTGAGTTTGAGCGTCAGACTACTGGGGCGCCGTGGACGGATGTTTCCTATACATCGCTTGATCGGCTCCGTGAGTTGGAGGCGAAGGCTTGGGAGGAGGGAAAGCCGGTTGCCACTGTTTTGACGCTGCGTAGAATTTGGACGGAGGGTGGTACGCTTTATGAGAAGCGCGCTAATGGGCTTATTGGGGAGCCGAAGGTTATGGGGTTGGAGGAGGTTGTTGCTAATGAGATTAAGAGGGTCGCTTCCCTTTAGATATAGTGCATAGCCCGGTCCACCTACCTGCCAGCTACAGGTAGGTGGTAGGAATTGCAGATATTCATATTTACTGTACAACCTCGATAAATTTAAGATGAATATTCATTGGACTCATGAGCTCTATCCTTTGTACTTTATTGCACTCGTATTTGGAGGGGATACGGATTAGAAAAAAAGAAATGGATTAACGACGACATTTCTCACTAACATCAGGTTTCACATGGCCAAGGGGAATGATAACAGAAGACAACCGGGATAGAGAATAGAACTGAATCTACTGGAAGAACTTGCGGATGCGCTCTTGGTTCTCCGGGCTGACGCCTGCCAGAATAGACTCAGCGTTCAGACCTGTGGCTGCTACCAATGACTTGGCGGACTGGGCCACACGAGTGGCGGTTTGGCCCTGCAGGGTTTGGGCATCAAGAGCCTCAACAATGAAACCAAAGACGCGGTCGGCCTTGGCGAAGACAGCCGGGTTTTGCCTAGAAAGAAAGTTAGTCAAGATGAATTGCCATGGCAATATTGGAAAAGAAAAAAAAAAAAAAAAAAAAAACTTACTGGTCGATCAGCTGGGCAATAAAGGAGTAAGCATAAGGAGCTGCCTCCTCGTCAAAGGTGATGGGGAGGGTTTCAATCCAGTTGGCCACAACTTCCTGAGCACCCTGCACCTTGGAGGGGTTGTAGTGCAAGATCTTGGCAATGCTGGCAGATGCGTTCTCAGTGGCGAAGACATGCTCTTCAGTGCGGTTTTGCGGGTGCTGCGTCACCTGGAACAGGCTGGGGATGCAAGCAGCAACAAAGTCGCTCCAGGCGACACCGCCCTTCTGAGCGGCAACACCAACACCGTACGCAGCTGCCTGTCGGTTAGCAGCATTCGGGTCCTGCAGACCGGCAGCCAGGGGCTGCATGATATGATCCTTATATGTCCACGACTCCTCGGAGCAGAATTCCAACACGTCGTCCATGATGCAAAGAGCCCATTGGCGCTGTGTGGGGTCTTGGCTGGTGATGAAGTTATCGTAGAACTGGATCAGCTGCTGCCAGGCTGGGAGGAAAGATGTGCCCTGGTTCTTGAAGATGGTGTGGAATGCCTTGTTCATATCGCTGAGCAGATTCTGGTCATCCTCGACAGCGTACTCGTAGTCTAGGTTCTCCTCGTCACCCTCCTCCAGCTCGGCCTGCTCCTCCAAACGTTGCTTCACACGCATCTGGTAGTCCTCCAGGGTAGATTTGGCGGAGTCGATGAATGCTTGCATGTGCTGCGGGGTCAAGCTGTTGCGGCCAATAACCTCAACCGACTCGTAGAAGCACTGGTACATCTCGGCCAGGGTGTCAACAGTGGGCTCGGCACTCAAGACCTCAATAATCTTCTCAGCCACCTTATTCCACATCTCAGCAAAGGCAGGAGATTGTCCGTGTGCCTTCTTGTATGAGTTCAGTAGTTGCGGGATCAATTTGGCCGCCGATACGCGAACGGGGTCGTGGAAGAAGAACGCAAGTCCGGGGACAGCAATCTTCTCCATGGTCTCCAGGACATAGGGCTCAAACGCCTCCTCCAAGATCTGAGCGTAGATAGTGATCAACTCAATAGCAGTATTCTTGTCCTCGAGAGCACTAGTCTTGATACCAATGATCTTGCCCTTGAGGGGCACGAGCTCCCAGCCCTCATCCTGCTCAACCTGTTCAATCTGATCCTCATCATCAAGCAGCTGAATATCTGCCTTGGCGGCTGCCACGGCCAACAGAGGCGGCATAACACCCGGAAGGTAGGGCACGAAGTCACGGTTAAGAACACGGCACATGCGGCCCCAGCAGTGGAGCAAGTACTGTGACTGAGGATCATCCGCATCGGTGATGTTTTGCTGGATGTTTCCAAGAATCTGCACAAGGTTCAAGGCATCCTGGCCCATCTTCTCCTTGCCAACGGCCAAAGCGATCAGAGTAGCGCACTCCATGGCCTTGGCGCGAAGCAAACGGTATTCCTTACCCTGCTCCTGCTTGAGAACGTCGAGCAGCAGAGGCATCAGGTTGGCATAGTACTGACCGAAAGCAGTCTCAGCGGAGTCGGCAATTGTGGCAATAGTAGATAAAGCCTGCTCCTGCAGGTAGCGCTTGGGGCTGCGCAAAAGGTCCAGAAGGCGGCTAAGAAGATCTCCAAGGTATGGCTCCAAAATACTGCGCTCGGCCTCCTCGCAGAAGTTGACCAGAGCAGCGGCTGCATGGGACTGCACACGGGGCTCGGGGCAGCTGAGAACGGGGATAATGTTGTTAAGAACAATGGCGTGATACTTCTCCTGCATGGTTCCGGCAAAGTCGGTACTCATCTGGCCGAGCGCATTGCAGCCGGCGTAGCGGACACGGGGGTGGGGGTCCTGCAGAGCGGGCACAACCAGGGCAAGGACTTGGTCAAGCTCACCGACCATAAGATCACGGCAGCCCTCAGAGATGGCGGAGACGGCCATGAGGGCAGCGTGGCGATCGCGCCAAGCAGTAGACGACATCATGCGAGGAATCCAAGAGAAAGCAGGCTGCAGAATGGCCTGGCCACCGAGCTTGTTGGCAAGACGGTCCATACATTGCTCACCAGCGATGTGATTAAGATCGTTCTCTTCGGGTTCGAGCTAAGTATCAATTAGCAAGACAGTTCAACGGTATGACTATGCTGCATAACAAACTTACGTCCTCAGAAGCATTCCACTCCTCAGCATCATCGTCGTCAGCACCAACATCGGTCATCAGACTTAGACATTGGGTAACCATCTCCTGTGCAAAGTTGGGCTCCTTCTGGCACATCTTGGGTGCGTAATCGGCAAATGTGGCCATCAACTCAAGCGAGTTCTGGCGCACCTGATCACTGAGTTCCTTATCAGCGATAACGCTGATGCTGAACTTGACCAGGTCAGTGAAAGAAGCCTTGAACATCTTCGGGCTGATTTCAGCCAGCTCAATCAAGGCAAGGAAAGCAGAAGACAGCTCCTCGCTTTCGTTAGACTCCTTGAGAGGAGGCAAGATGTTGAGAACATCTCCCATGAGGGAGAAGAACTTGGGCTGAGCTTTCTTGGGGATAGAGCGGAACATCGCGGCGAAGGCTTCCATAGCAGAAATTCGCACCTACAGAACAAATTCGTAAGCTGACCATAACTCCTCAAAAGCCAATATTGAACCCTCTCAAAACATACGGCAATGTTGTCATCTTTGAACCCTTTTGAAAAGACGCTAATAACGGCATCCTGGTGCTGCTTTTCGATGATACCGGGGGTGGTTGTGAAGATGCGGAAAGCAGTCTCTCGAAGACCAGCCTCGGGGGACTGACTGGCCTGGAAAAGGATAGCGAGTAGCTCAGGCCATTGATCACCTAAAACACCGCAAAAAAACCAACGGTCAGTATCACTGCATAAGTCGACTCAAAGAGGAAATGCGAATTTGCATACCATTGTCGGTGTACTGCCGAGCCGCCTCTGCCACCGCGTCACCGATCTTCTTGCGCACATCGGTAACGGTCTCGGTTGTGAGACATGTGACCAGCTTTTCCCGGATAGCAATACGCTGTTCGTTGGGCAAGCTCAGGAAGATCTCTTTAGCCTCGCCAGTAGCAGGGTCCTTGCGAGTTTTTGTTGCGATTCGTCGGAAAAGAACGGAGGAGAAAGCACGAGTCTGTTCGAAGTTGTCTCAATATTAGCATTCGGATTATAGCGGCATACACATTACACGAGACATGTTGTTCTCCAAAGGCTTTTGAATCACGAATCCTCGGCAGTGAACAGTCTTTCAAGGGAGGGGTCAAAGAGGGTGAGCACTAACCAATGTGTCTTCGGCTCCCCCAATCTGCTCCGCAAGTCCCATCAGAAGGACATCTGGTCGGTTCTGAACCCAGTCATTGTTCAGCTGGTCTTCAGCCTGTGATCTGACAGCATTGTCGGGGGTGCTCAGAGAGCGCAGCAGCTGGGACAGCGCGGTGTGGACCTCGGGCGGTAGGAGGGACATGGTGGGCGATGTCTGTTCCCAAGATCCAACAGACAGAATCTACCCAGTTCGCGAGAGCCCTATGGGTGAGATGTAAAGCGGGGGTTTGAAGGAGGGGTGGTTCGAAAAGGGAGGAGATTTGTTTTTGGTGGGGCGGGGAGGAAGGGAAAAAAAGATTGATGATTAGGGGAATTGATATGCGATAGCGGCCACTGGGGAACAACACTTGCGATGCCAGCAGTAATAACGACGAAGTAAAAATGACTCGTCTCTTACCTGGGTAATTGTAGGTTCCAAGCTTATGAAGATAGTACTTTTTTGTATTTATCCTTGATCCTTACTATTACCCAATATGGATATATTGTAGCTCTTCAACTTTCAGTCCTTGATCCCAGCCTTTGTAATATATATCCATACGCGACACAAAGAAGTATTTGCATTGAAGGCTAAGCTAAGGCCGTAACTGAACATTAATAGAACAGCGGTATTTGGACACGCGATACACACAAGTACCAATAATTAGAAAAGGGTATGCACTCTCTCAGAAGTTCACAAGAGCCAAGATGGGCAGGGGAGGTTTAGTTGGTCAAGAATGTGGGTGGATGATAGGAACAAGGCTGTGGATGTGGAAAACGAGAGGAAGGGAATATCTAAGAGAGAAAGAGAAACAGGAGAACAAGAGCTGAAGCTCCTAGCGACCGCTGGGTCGGCTGAGGATGAACACACCCGCAATGACTGCAGCCAAAGTCACAATAGCTCCAGGAAGGAGCAGGTCATTGGGGACGCCGGCAATGAGCTGGTCTTCCGGACCGTGTCCATGTCCTTGCGAAGGGAAGTGCTGTTGACGAGGCTTCACAATGGGCTCTTCAGTGGCAGTAGAATCCGCAACACTGGCCTGCTCTTCAATGATAGGGGTGGCAGCTTTAACTGGCTGAGGCTCGAGAGTGGCAGGGATGGGGGGCTGAGATGGGTCATGAACAAAGAGATCCACCTTGTCACGACGAATAGCACGAGAAAGATTGATGGCATCCAACATGTCCTGATCGGTGGTAATCGACACAGTATCGCCCTCGTTGTCCATGTAGCTGAGGGCATAGCCAGTGTTGCTGAGGCGGCCTTCTTCAACAACTGCCTCACCACCGACAGCTTCGATCTCGCTACCTAGTTTAGCTGTAACCTGCTTGACAAGGTCTTCGACACCCGCAGAGGTCAACACGTTCACCCGGTGCACACGACCGCTGGGAGCCTTGAACTTAAAGGGGAATGGAACATCCTCAGCTTGCTGATGATGATGTTGGGATGCAACTTCTGAGTGCTCTTCTGCGCCATTGTGTGATGCGGAATCGTTGGGAAGAACGCTGTTATCGTAGCCTGACCGAGCCATGTCGGGGCTCATGACAGAGCGGTGGGGAGTGTGTGGCTGTTGGCTCTGGCTGCCCGAGACCATGGAGTCCGACTCATGATCCATCGAAAGCCAGAACTTGTTCCATGCAGGGCCCTCGTCATCCTGAGTCTGCATGGTGTTGATCTGTTCAAGGGTGGCGTAGGTGAGCTTCAACACATCCACCATGCCGACAATCTCACCACCTTCGTTCATGACGGGGAGGTTAAGATAGTGTCCATCTGTATCATGATTAGCAGACTGAAACAGGTACCTTGAATTCAGCCCAACTTACCATGCATCTTACGGAGCGCAGCCTGGATGCTCATATCGGAGGGAGCAAAGTCGGGGTGGGGGGTCATGACGCGGACCACGCTGCAAGTGGCCGGGTCCAGGCCAGGAGCAATGACACGCAGAACAACATCCTTGCTGGTGAAGATACCAGTGATTGAGCCTTGGTCCTGCACAAGCAAAGCAGTGGTGTGGTGCTCCTTCATCAAAGCTGCAGCATCCTTCACAGTAGTTCGGACTGAGACAGTCACGGGCGGCATGCCATCAAGTACAGACTCAAGGGTCGGGCCAGACATCTTCGACCGCAGAGCCTCAACATACTGGATCACCTGCTGGGGCTGACTAGAGCCAAGCTCCGTTTGAACACCCTCCAAAGCATCGTAGAGCTTCCGGGATGAGCTGTAGGCGCGCTCCAATTTCTCCATCGCATCATAGAAGCACTTCGTGATATCCAAAACACCGGAAATATCCTGGTTCTCATCCATGACTGGCAGATGTCTGAAACCCTTCCGAACCATGAGGTCAAGCGCATCTGTTGCGCTGGTGTCTGTTCGCGCACATAGGGGGTTCTTGGTCATGATCTCGGAAACCAAGACCTCACGGGCCTTCAAGCCCATTCCAATCACACGGAAAGCCAAGTCCTTAGCCGTAAAGATACCGGCAATGCGCTCATCATCATCGGTGACCAACACGCAGTCCTCGCGCTTGGCGGCCATCAACTGGGCCGCCTCCGAAATGCTGAGGGAAGGCTTGATCTGGAGGGCCTGACTGGGCTTCAGGGCCAGGACGGTGCCCGGTGGGGCTTTGCGAGAACGGGTGGCCTTGGTCGGATTTTGCCTCTTCTTATTGAGGTTGGCCTCCATCTTGAGACGGATTGCCTATAAACAAAAAGGCGGTCAGTAAGTCAAGTAAACCCAATAAACAAATTGAGGTGAGTCAAATAGAGTCAAATCGAGCTTCTGGAGTAGGCGAGCTTCGGTTCTGTCGAGCTCAGAAAAGACCAAGGAAAATTGGGAAACAGGCGAAGTCTTGGGAACAACGTAGATCGGGTGATCACGAACCTCATCACGCTTCGACTGAGTTTGTCGCTGTCTGCTACTGGCGGCGCTCATGGTGCCGGTACCGCTGCCAACGTCGCTGGATGGGGGGTGGGAAGAGGTAGGTTCAGGGCGGTCGGATCGGGGCCGGGGGATGTGGGAAGCGTTGGAACCGTCGAAGTCGGGCAGCCTTCCTCTGCCGATGGTCTTATTGGGCGTTCCTCGAAATGTACCGGTATGCGACATCCTAAGGGATTGCTTCCAAAAAAGAGGGATGTGGAGGAAGGGGGGAGGGGAGGAGAGACAAGAGAATTAGGAGAATGTACAAGAAACAGCAGCAAGGGTGGTTTTTTTTTGTTCAAAGTCCCAAAGAGAAGTAGTTGACTGACGATCCAGACAGGGGTGTTCTCTCCTCGTTGTCCCGCAAGTAAACACAGGGATTAGGTAATCACATGCTTTGACGGTTCGTTCCGGACGCTAGTCCAATCCCGCATTAGCGCTTCTCGTGACCCCAAACGCATGATCTGTCAGGTGACGTTGTATTTGTCTCCCTAGAAATCAGGTGTCAAGGTGTCCGTGGGTCTCGCTTAAGGGTTTAGGGCTTCCCACAACACAACCACTATCCATTCCCGATGAGTCTCTGAGTGAGCGAGCTTCGACAACCCACCCTCGACAAGTCAACCGTACGCTACCCCTACCCCATCTACGATCTATCAACCTCTAATTTCAAACCAGATCAATCCGTCAAAATGGTCAAGAAGCGGGCGAACAAGTAAGACCGAATCCCTCCCCGTCGCCTCGAATTTCCACACCTAGACTCCCATTCGACTTGAACCTCCGCAATGATGCCAAAGCCACGCACAAATTCAACCAGAAGGACAAGATGAATCACGCCGATGAATTTCAAAATTAAGAAGCGACCTACGCGCATTGCCGGAAACGAGAAGAATGGGAGCCACTGGAGAATCGAATAGACACCTGTGAAATGGACATATTCGCACAGCACGAATATGCAAGACGATTTTAAGGACGAAACACTAATAGATTTCTTTAGCGGTCGCAACAAGAATGGCCGCGGCCACGTCAAGCCGGTGCGCTGCTCCAACTGCGCCCGCTGCGTTCCCAAGGACAAGGCTATCAAGCGGTTCACCATCCGCAACATGGTTGAGTCTGCTGCCATCCGTGATATCTCCGATGCCTCCGTCTTCGCCGAGTACTCCGTTCCCAAGATGTACCTGAAGCTCCAGTACTGTGTGTCCTGCGCTATTCACGGCAAGATCGTTCGGTACGCCACTTCCCATACAATCAGCCAATACGTGGCGAACAGTCATTATACTGTTTAGATTGCAAACAACAGCCATACTGACTTCGATATAGTGTCCGTTCCCGCGAAGGCCGCCGCAACCGTGCTCCCCCTCCCCGTATCCGCTACAACAAGGACGGAAAGAAGTTGACTCCCCCCCAGGCCGGCAAGGCTAACTAAGGGATATGACACGGTTGTTCAACGAACAAAATAAAATGGAACTAGTCTGAAATGAATTCTTTTATTTTGTCTCTTTTTTTCCCGCGTTGATCTTCTTACCACACGATTTTCGTGCATGAACCGACCGGCGATGCTGTGACGATTGATAAAAATTGGAGGGATTCGGCATTGATTTGTTGGATTGATTGACATGATGGCCGTTGGATTGAAAGTGGTCAGGGGACTGTTATGGGGATTTATTCCTATGGGCTTTCTTGTCACTACTTTTTATTCTACTGCTTTGTCTGGGTTATGTCTCCCTCGGGTTGCTTGAACCCCAGGTTTAACCTAGGGAGAAGGGAGTGCCCTATATATGGGCTTAGAAAATACCAAAAAACTTCTCAAAACTTCAAAAATCGCCGTAATACATTCAACTGGTGTCTATCATGTAGGACCTGCATCTTTCAGGGATACAGGTATCCCTTCTCGAAATAATTGCCATACATATCGACAACTCCACTACGAACTTTAGGCATCGGATTCCTCACAATCTTAACCTCTCCCTTCCAATGCCCTTCCACAAAATGGGCCATAGATCCCTGCGCCGAAGGCGTTGAGAATATGCTCGACACTTCAGTGCCATTCGTATTCCGCCGTCCTCTCTCTCGCCTGAGAAGCTGCTCATACTCCGCCTTCTTCTCACGACGGAAAGCGGCTAGTTGTGCCACGAGATCCACATTCTGCAAAAGCTGTCGCTTTTTGCTTGCGTCTGTGCTACGAGACCCAGTAGACGTAGGTCCCCGACGCAAATCATCACCACCGCGGGAGGGTGATTCGGCGCCAGAGAGAGAGGAAGAGTCGTCCGAGGGTGAAAGCGAGACTTTCTCGTTCAGTGCTGCCATGGGGAAGTACTTCCCCGGATCACTATCGGGAATGCCGCATTCCTCTTCGCCGAAGAAGCTAAAGTCGTCTGTAGCAGCGGCCCATAGAGCCTCTGAGTCGCGGTCTCCTGTGCTGGAAATTGTGTTTCCGTTGCGTTGATTTGCAGGTTTCCATGATATATGTCTGGTGGAAGTGTCGGTGACTTCGAGGATGATGCGACGAAGACCGAAGAGAGAGCGAGAGCGCTGCTGCTCAGCTTGGTAGCGGGCTTGACCTGGCGGGAGAGAATAGTCTGAACCAGCTTGAAGAGTTGCGAGAAGAGCTTCGTTGGAGCAGGCTGTGATGAAGCGGGTGAGGGTATACAAGATGGGGGAATTGGGCGGGATATGCGATGGAATGTCTGTCAAGACTAGTGTTTCGCAGTGGGGTATATGTGAGGGATGTAGGTATGGGAACCGACTTTCTTTGCCACCGCGTAGCGGAAGGGATTGGTTTCGGGGGCGTTTGGCCAGGAGTTCTTGAATTCTCTGGGCACGAGGATCATCTGACGAAACAGGGGAATCGCAGAGTGAAAGTGTTTGAAGAGAATCACTGATACTAGGACTTTCGCAGTAGTCTGGTTCTATGATATCTCCGTTGGGCATAGTCTGAATGACCTCTGGAGCGAAAGCTGATCCCCGTCTGACAGTTGGCGAAGGTTCATCCTGATATAGTGCTGTCATCTTTTCATTTCGAGCGGTGCTGGTGCTTGCGACTGTACTTGTAGACTCAGCAAGAGATGTATCTGCAAGTTCATATATTGGGGCTTCTTCTTCGGGGAGCTCGTAGATTCGAGCTTCTTCTGAAGCGTCTAACTCGGCCTCGGGAGGCACTTCGCTGGTCCCCAGTTCCGGGAGAAACTCAGACGTGGGACCAAAATCTTTCAACGCGGGTTCAGCAGTAAGTACTGCATGATGGGCGCGGAGATAAGTCAATTTGTCTCCAGCAATCTTCCCTAGAAGAGGAACAAGCTTCTCTGCACCAGGGTACTTCCAATGATCGAGAGACTGCGCCTGTTTATGTATGATATCTGCGCTTTTCACTGTCCCGACATCGAGGGCGTAGAGATTTGAAGAGGCCAGGAGGGCTGCCACACCCTCGACGCTTATATTGTTGTTAGCGATATAAAGATGGGTGATACCCACATACGGCAAGTAATCAACCCAAGGATGCCTGGTGACTTGACTCGCTAGGAACTTCAAATACTGCTCATCTACGCACGGTGATCTCAAGAAATCCGACCCAATACCTCGAAGGGCCGACTGGATGACAGGGTCTGGCGAAGTTCCAGTACGTCTGAGATGTCGAGGTTGCTGTGGCTGCTGATTTGGTGATAGGAAAGAGGCCTGAAGTAAGGAGCGAACAGCCATATCGGTGAGCATGTTATTGCGCAGATCCAATACACGAACTCTTTTCCCAATGGCGTTGGCCAGGAACTCGGCATCCGGGTCTTTCAGGCCAATGCCGCGCAATTTCAGAACTTGAAGGTGTTCAAGTTGAGATAATGAGGATAAGACGCCGGGGTCACGCGCGGAAGTCGTATATGAGAAGTCCAGATAGGTCAATAGGGGAAATCGAAGAAGAGTTTCTGCTAGACCTGCAGAGGTCGTGTTTGGCTCATGGTCCGCCAATAAAAGACGGACATTATATTGAGGACTTTTCGAGTTCCTCAATGCAATCATGCAGTTATGATCAAAGAATGGTAGCCGTGAGACTATCAGCGACTGCAGACAAGGTAGGTACTCCAAGATATCCCTCAGCCATGTCGGTCGGGGGCCATCGTAGATCTCCGATAGAGCGGGTGGGAGGTGAAGTGTATGCGTTAATGCGCGCACTTCTCGCCTTGCATATTTTAGGGTTCTTCGAAACCGTGTGAGGGCCACTGGATATACATTGTTAGCGTTGAATAATCCGACAACCGAAGCCAAGCGCGGTAAGGTTTACCGTAGACAGCGTCATTTTCTGTGCCAAAATGCGATGCTGGATCACCCCACAGAAACGGCATAAATAGGTCATGCCATCGGTGACTGACTAGCGAAGCTGCACAAAGGTCGCTCGAAGAGATATAGCGAGCGATGATGACCCATGCATCCCGATCTGTTGCCGACTCATAAGACGGTGGAATCAAATCCATTACTTTGGTTGTGAATGAAACTCGATCTCAAGATAGTTCACATTTTATGTTAACGAAAGCTTCTTTTCCGAAGATGATAAATTAATTAGTGTTGCGTCTCGCGAGGTGCCCTGCACTGCCACGATTAACCGCTAATAATGCGGAGAGTTCCGTAAGGCTGTGAACGCCCGGTTCTGAGGTCCGCGTTGGTGGGGAAGCTCATGGGCTAGTTGCACTTCGTATAACTAGGAATGTTCTCAACCCATATTGGGGCTGACTTTTGAAAGAAAACAATAATCCATGGACCTCCAAGTACTTCCATCGCTGCTAGTGGTCAATAAGGTATCCAGGTCACGTACAACGGATGTTAGGTGATGAGTTTGGTTATGATGTCATCGGGCAACATTAGGGCGATATAGATGTACATCCTTGCCAGTGAGGAGGGCAAGTGAAGAATCAAGTGAAGTAGTCCACAAGTATCTCCTCGAAGACCTTGGTGAAATTTTTATTTTTTAATAGTATTTGTTTATATAATGCTAGAAAAATATAAAAACCCGAAAGTCTTAGTTGAACCTGCAACAGGACCATCAACTAAATCAAACCACCAGCCCCATTCCCACCAATGAGCGGGAACCCAAGCTCACTCTTGATTGCCTGGTTGAAAAGTAGATCAGACTCAAAGTCCGATCCCTTCTCGCTGAGTTCCATTTTGCGCAATCGGGCTTGAATCACCGCGCAGGTCTCAGCCCAAGCACAGACATTACCTGCCAGGCCCTCGAACAATGAGTATGGATCGTCGGGCATGCGGTAATCCTTCTCAGAGGCCTCAGCAGCTTTATTGTAAGGCCGAGTCTCACGAGAGTGTAGCATGAATGCCAAAGCCTTTGACAAGAAGAAGTCCGACGTGAGCCTCTGGCCCACGTCTTCGTTCGAAGGAGCCGAAGCCTGCTCACGCTGCATGTAAGCGGCTCTAGCAGCTTCAAGTTCCTTCGAGTGGTACTCGAAGGTGTTGTGCAGCATGAGCCAGGGCCATCCGTTTCCAGAGATTCCGTGGCACAGACTGCCTCCTTTAGAGAGGAGACCTTCCTCCCAAATTCGCTGAGAGGCTTCGTAGATCGTTTGGTCCCATTCGGGACACCAGTAGTCTTTAGTCAGAGCTGGGTTCTTCAAAGCTGCTGCTAGCATGATCAGAATTCCAGGGCTCCCATGGCAGAGCTGCACAAGCTCCGAAGTCTGCCCGTAGCTGAATGGTGGGAGGGTCATTGGGAGGTGGCCATCATTTGAAAGTGTGAGTTTGCACAGTGCCGTAATGGTCTCTCCAATGATGGCAATGTGCTTTGTGAGTTCCTCTGGCTTAGCTGCAAGGATGATAGGAAGGATGCCAGCTAGGCACGCAAGATCGTTAGCAATGTATTTCACCCGTCTTTAGCAGTACGACTCACTAATTCCATGAACACTGATAGGAAGGTCGTTAGTACTTGAAGATTTGAGAATTTCAGGGAAGGCCACACTCACGCTCCAAAGCAATAGTGCCCTTCCATCCAGGCATACATCAGCGGGTGCGCACTCTCTGCCCCATTCTTCTCAATATAAGCTTTTGAGCCCTGACGTCCGGAGTCTACAATTACATCGATCAATCTGGGGATTGTCTCAAAGACAGGATCGAGTGATTTTTGGGTCTCATCATCGAACTGATGAGCACGAATATTCAGTAGGACCCACAGAAGACCTGCCCGACCATACAACATCTCATCGCCGCCCATATTGCGGCCATCATGAGGAACAAGGGGTCCGTTCTTCAGAGCAAGGTTCGCAGCATCATAAAGGCAAGTGATATCTTGCGGAGAAAGGCTTGGCTTGGAATCTCTTTCCCAGTTAGACTTCGCCAACGCCGAGAAAACGCGCAAAGTTACACCAGCAATAGGCGAGAGTGACCCCGCCGGGGACAATCGAGACGGCAGCAACGGATGGCCTGGGAACTCCAATGGAATTCTCTCGAGCGCAAGCTGACGATAGTCCGGGTGCGAACCATTTCCCTCGTTCAACGCCGAGGACTGGTAATCAAGGCGTAAGAAAGCAAGGGCCACACCTGTGGCGGCTGATTAGTTCCGCCCCGCACTGACCGAAAGAGATACAATGGATATCAGATTTTGGATCATGTTTCCGATAACTAACATACCAGGGAAATGCTTGAACATGCCACCGAGCGACCAGTTATCTTGGGGAGCCTCATTCGCTTGAATAGCTTCAGCTCCATAGCGGACTGCGACACGCAATTCCTCCAGGGATTCTGCGAGTGAAGCTGCGGTGACCTCTAGCGGCTTTAATGTGTTTTCGTAGAACTGTGGACGCTCTGCCATTGTTTTAGATAAGATCTTGACCGATGTGACAATATTCTGCGGGATGGCGTGCTAAAATCCTGGGGTGACTGGGAGCTTTCAATCGCAAGCGCTCAAACCCCACCAGAGCTGAAGGGAGCCTTACGCCGCAGACCGGTCGTCATAGGATTGAAACCTACATCGGCGATTCGCTAGTGCATATTCTCGAAATGTCGGTGGCGGGTTGGACTCCACAGAGGGGGACAACACGAACCCGTGCAGAGAGGGTGGGGCAGATCGCTCAACACGGAGACGTGATTCATGAACCATTTACAGATTGCAGAGTCAGCGGGACAATAGTATTATAACACAATTTCACTAGGGAAGCAGGCTGGTCTCAGATGGTTATACTCATTCTATTGTAATTTTACCACGAGTGCTTTCAAGTTTCATACTTATAATTAGCCATATTTTGATATTCCTGGCCTAACTATTGGCTTATAACGGCGTTGCATGAGTTTGAAACCAGCTTTTCAGACAGCCTACTATGTGTAGCTTACCGCCTATCAATACGCAGTGCGCCGACCAAAACTAGAACACCGGTCAACACACGATTCTTGTACATAACTCATATGTGATACGTTATTAAAGATGCTCTCAGTAATGTTCAGTTTGCGAGTTTACATGATGAGCTTATTTAGCTAAGAATGTGAATTTGGCTGGCAGGAAACATGGCAGGATATTATGTTAAGGAGTGGAGGGGGTTTCAAACTCATGCAACACCACTGTAATCTGATTGATGTTTACGCGATGTCCTGACATGGTGACTATACTTCTCCACTCTCTTGATTATCATCGTTAACAGCATCTAGATGAGAACCAAATATATCCCACACAGGAATAGTACCGGGATGACTAGGCTCGGGCCATGCCAGCCTCCAGGGATGTGTGGGAAGAAGAACTTCAGGGCCTGGCCAGCCTGGCCGAATAAAGTGCTGCCCTTCATCGGAAAGCGCGCCGTGGATATCTTCAATAGTTCGAACACATGAATCAAGTTCAATTTTGGCATCATGGGCTTCTTCACATGAAACGCGGTTGCAACGGAATCCTGCCAGTGTAGGCGCAACCATGCCCTGTAATAATCTTCCTTCATCTTGAACTTTTCTTCCGGCAAGATAGAAGTCGGGCTCAACTACAATGAGCTTTTGATCCTCCACAGACTGTCGATCGAGACAAAAGAAGCGCTGAAACCGGCGACCGAAACCTTCGTGTTTGTAAATTTTGAGAACGATATTCCAAATGTCCTCCAGATTTCCATCTTCATTGTGCTCCCAGGGGACAAAACAGACATCCTTTCGTTGCTCGGTATCGTAGTTCATAGCAGCCTCGGGACCGACGCCATACCTGTCCTGTCCATCCACTTTATAAATTTCCTTGCGGAGTACCAGATCCTCCGAATCCGTCAGATGCTTAGTGAGGTAGAACACTGGGATCCAGTCATAGTCAAGGAGGTACTGATCTGTGTATGAATTACTCACTGCCTCCCAAACTGGTGGACTGTAATAATATGGCTGGTCTGGATTGTATGTGGCTTCCACGAGATCGATATCGTAATCATCATAATCGCGAGCAAGAAGGCGATGCAAATTAGACGAGGACACACGGCACAGCGTGTCGAGTGTAGTTCTCAAAGCAAATACAGGCTTCGCACCACCGGAATGAACAATGGCGAAGTGAGACAATTTGATGGCTTTATTTTGAATGGGGCTGAGCATGAGATTCAGAAGTGGATCGATGCATCTTTCATCTGGTTCGTGCATTCGATAATTCTCCCAAAAAACCACCACATCGCGGCGAGTTCTCATACCGTGGCGGTGAAGAGGGATGAGCTCTGCTGTTTTCGGAACATCCTTTTGTTCTTTAGATTGGTTTTGCAGTGCATCATGGATGATGAAATGGGCTTCACGGAGCTCATCTTCCGTTGTGGGAAACATTACAAAGAAGTGTAGATGATCCTGACTTTGTCGGCGCCTCCATAGAGGTGTTCGGAAGGATGGAACCAGGTCGGCTAGAGAGATTATCTCAGTCGACAACTCTGGTGGGAGACGAGAGGAAAGCGCTGACCAGACAGCCTTCAGGTACTGTTTCCTTTTTGAACAATGCGGGCTTTCGGTGGCAAAAATCTCTTGATCGGGATCAAGAAGATACATGCAATGGTAAGAAATAGAGTAAGACCGCTGAGCTCTGGGGTGAAGCAAGTGGTGCTGTTGCCTAATTCTGCAGTGATACTCGGGACGAAGAACCTCATGAAAGGAATCATCGTAATTTTCCCAACGAAACTTCTCCAGAATGAATGGCAACAAACCGTATTTGTACTGTCTGACAGTCCACGGGTCGTTCGCACCCTTGTAATCACGGATCAAGTAATCGTCAGATGAGGGTTCACAGCTAGCGCAACCAACGAAGTCATCATACCACTCTTCATTAGAGCTGTCTGAAGTATCAGAGAAGCGAGAGACGACTACACGAACACCAGCCGGAGGGAAAGAGATAGAAGCAGGTGCCTTGTGAGTATACTCTGACTGAACACTGACCATAAGAAGTGAGAGCTTGCCCCGCTCGCCGACTCGATGGGTACCATCCCAGCAACGTTTGGTGAGGTCATCAGCAACAACAAAGCTCGTGCGAAATAGGAACTCTAGCCCGGATCGGTAGGCTAGCATGGCAAGAGCATGAACAGTGGCCAGACTGTCTCGACATGAACCCTTTACAGCAATTGAATCAAGAAGGCGTTTAGACGGAGCCCATATTTGGACTTTGAGACCACCATTGATGACCCCGGGCTCAGTCTCCAAAAACTCCACGATATCTTTCATCTTTTGTTCCATGAATTCGGTAAGCATGACCAGGAGCAGCACCTTGTCGTTTGCTTTGAATACTGGCATACGATCGGACGATAGAGTTTGTACCGAATGTGATTGCCTTTTGTCCGTGTTGGCCATTTTGTCGGTCTGTCCTTGTGGATGAGAGATTAAGTGTAAATCATTTCACCACGTAAAGGTTTTAAAGGTTGAGTATTTGGAAACAAATTTTTCTCTATTAATAAAAGTCTGCGGGCCTCCAATATTTTAGCATCATTAGCCCCATGCAAATGAATTTTTCCAAGTGAATGGCGTCAGGTAGTTTCGGTTTTTGACATAGCACTCAACACGACGCATACACATTTTGGGGTGAGGTGCAATACATACGAGGAATGTAAAAAGGGTAGCGGAAGGAGAAGAGACAGCTCAGAATATTGGAACCAGCTTGAGGTTGAAGAGAACAAGAAGCACAAGTCATAATAACAGTGTTGACGATATGTATATGAACGTTGTTATGATTGGAAGAAAGTGAGAGATTAAGTTGCGTACCTGTACATGTATGTATTGACTGCTCTGCCTGAGGAAAACAGTGGAGCAAGTGGGTTACCTCATCATTGACACCTTACAGCCCGATGAGTCAGCAAATGAGTCATCAGGGACCACGGCTTCTCTAACTTGCGTTGCACCGATTCCGGACTCCAGAATACTCACGCGGTCCACGAAGTGCCAAAGGCTTCTAGAAGCAGAGCAGAATGTCAGTCCTAGCCCCTTGGTGATTCTGGTGTAATCAAGATACAATTCAGAGCTCTCTCTCCATGAGCACTCGGTTTCTATCATATCTACTCTGCTATCTTTTTCAATGCATTGTCAGAAAAGAACTGATTGACTAATATGGCATCCAGTCCCGTGATCAGCACTGACCCAACTATAGTATATTTTATCCATCATGTCTGAACTCCATGGAGATGCAGAGATGGTCCCGACAGGTCAGGAGCTAGACTATCCTCTGGCGCTGGCGCCGCGACAAGTCACGCTCCGCGATCGGGTAACGGTGGCAACCTTGATGCCATTCGCCTCGGGGGATGATCTACCCCGACCCCTGCTAAAGTATCTCTCCGACCAATTCAACAAGGAGATTGAAAAGGGTGACACCTACGCGATGTCTGAGCCGATTCCCTTAGCCCAGTTTAGTCGCTACTGGTTCTCCAATTTTGGTGTGGTCATGCTGCTCGGCGATATCCAAAGTGTACAACAAACACATGCCATGGACAAGGCCGGTGCCAATTGGACCAAAATTTGTCTGGGTGGCTTTCACATTCGTCCTAACTACCCCGGCTGGAGTAGCCATGTTTGCAATGGTACATTTATTGTCACAGATGCCGCCAGAAACAAGGGTGTAGGTAGGTTAATGGGTGAAGGTTATCTGGAGTGGGCACCTCGACTCGTGAGTATTTTGTGACCTCCTTCCTACTTGTATGACCTGAAGCTGAACATTCAAACTAGGGTTATACATATGCAGTATTTAACCTGGTCTACGAGAGCAATGTTGCATCATGTCGTCTTTGGGACTCCCTTGGGTTCAAGCGTATTGGCAGGATTCCTGGTGGAGGAAGGCTCAAGTCTCAACCGGGGGAGTTTGTGGATGCGATCATCTACGGTCGGGGTCTCAGCTTAGACGGCGAGGACTCTGTATCACAAGACCGATTTGAGAAGATTCGGTATTATCTGAAGCACTCCAAGTACCCTCGAGGTGCAGATCGCGCCGAGAAGAGTCGGTTGCGTAGCGCCGCTACCCACTACAAGCTGATCGAGGGCGAAGAGGGAGACCCCGACAAACTCATGCTTAAGGACAAAGAGGTTGTCTCTGATCCACAGCAACAGTATGAGATTGCCAAGGAAGTCCACCTCAGGCAACACGCTGGCATTAACAAAACCACCGCTGCCATTGCAGTCAAATACCACTGGGTACGGATCAAGGAAACTGTCAACCGGGTGATTCGTGATTGTCCTCAATGCAAGGAAACCCTCAAAACGCCTCCTATCCCAGGAACCAAGGAGGAGGATGAGTCACCTTCTGTTGATACGACAGACATGGTAGATGATAGCATGGACCATGGCGACGAACATGTGGATGTCTCTCAAGACATGGACGAAGCACCTGACGACTCCCCAGCTCACCACCCCTACATGAGTCAGACAGTACCAGGCAACGTCCCTGCCAATGTTCCCGGAGCAGTACATCCCATGGCGAACTTCACCCCGATGCCTCTCGACCCCCAGATCATGCATCTACAGCAACAGCTGCGGCGCTACCAACAACAAAACGCCATGGCGGGTGCCTTTCCCCAAGGCCCCAATATGGGCATGGCAAACTTTGACGATACGATGCGATACCACACGGCCAATAATGCATACCAGATGATGGTTGACGACGGTTCTGATCCCTTTCGACAGGAGGTACTGGGACTTATGAACCCACCTTCGCATGACTTGCAACATGATGCCGAGTTACTTTCAAAGTTCGAGTATGGCAGTCCTTCTGAAGGAAACTATGATTTCTCCTGAGCTGGTCTCAGTCTTGTTTTATTCTTATGTTTTTCATGTCTCGAAGCGTTGACATGTGTCCACTATTTTGTTACGATCGATCAAACTGGCCAGGCTAGGCATGGCTGTCAGGCATTTTAGGGTTATATTCATAGTCATCTGTAATTTTGCAGCATACAATTTATCAATATCAAACAGTGATGATATTAAATTAAATAAAACTGCGAGTGAAGACAGAGAGATCTCTCCTTAGACTTGTACTAAGTTTCTCAAGTATTCATTTATCCCGAAGACTGCCGATCTGACTGAATTTTGCACATTACTGCAAACAATAAAGACAGGTTTAAATATACAGGCTCCACATCGAGTCATTTCCTGTTTAAATTTCTCCCTGCAGAACTACTAATCGGATTCCATAAAGTTTCAACGTCATTAACGTTCGGAAATCAGATAGCATCCCTTTCATTGGAAGAAATCCTGTTGTGGCGGATCTCGATTTTCCGATCCCTGGGGCAAACCATGGTTTAACAGCTGCCACCAACGGTCATCGGGTCATAGCTCGATATTTGAACTGAGAGCTCCAACTTCCGAAATGAAAACCTTAGCTCAATAAAAAACGCTACTCAATCCTTTACCGTCCGTGGCGGGCTTGTCGCGCAAGATGTCGGCAGAAGCGCTGGCTACACTGCTGGCCCAGCCAGCTCTCCCAGCACCACCTGGAGTCACGGCGAATTTTGACAACCCACCGAAAAGCAATACTATCGCATGGGTAGTGATGACTTTGTGTTTGGTGATCGCCACAATATGCCTGTCTTTACGTTTATTTGTTCGAGTGTGGCTGGAGAAAAAGATGCGCGCGGAAGAGGGTGAGTACAATACCTTTTGGGTCTTTGGCTATAATAGACGGAGACTAATTGCTTCTCCTTCAGTTTTGATGATTTGCGCATATGTATTGAATCTCACTTGATGTCCATCCTCCACGTGCAGTGAAGCTAATATTATATTATAGGGCACCTATTGCGGTACTGCATATGTTGCCTATGCATGGATCTATACCCCGGGATACTTCGTTCATACCTGGAATCTGCGCAATGAAGACATCATTCGACCGCTCTACGTATGTATGCACGACTTTTCATAATATCTCCTCAAAACTTTGGCGTTGGGCTAACATATACCAACAGCTGAATCTCGTCTATGGGTGTTGCTACTCAGCAGTTCTTCCCCTGATCAAAACCGCGATCTTACTGGACTGGTGTAGAATATTCGTCCATTTTAACTGCACTAAAGACCCCTTTTGGTGGGGCTGCATAGCTATCATATGTCTACAATGCGTATGGGGGGCAGCTTGCATCATCCTGTTGAACCTACAATGCAGACCGCACGAAGCAATCTGGAAATTTTACCTTCCAAGCACATGCTACTCTCTCCCCGACGTGATGCTCACATCCGCCAGCATCCAAGTGGCTTCCGATATAATAATGTTCTTACTTCCGCAAAGAATCATCTGGCGTTTACGGATCAATTGGCAAAAGAAGATTGGAGTCTTCGTCATCTTCAGCGCGGGTATACTGTGAGTACTTCCGTATCATCTGCTCCAAAGTTTTCCCTGGATCCGGTATTAATCAACCTATCCTGCAGTGCCTCGATCGCTGCCTGCTTCCGCTTAGCTCATACAATCTCACTCTCCAGATCATCCGATATGTTCTACCGCATTACACCATTACTATTCTGGGCTTGCGCCGAAATGACCTGCGGCTTTTTCATCTTCAGCATGCCGTGTCTTTCAAAGTTGATTATGGAATCTGGACTACCTCGCCGTGTGAAGAAATCTCTTGGCATTAGTCCTAAGTCTAGTCAGCCTTCACCTGAAAACTCGGATCCACCATTTCCCTCGGCTCGTTCTAGTCGGTTAGGGTCTCATCCTACGAAGCCTCCGCTTGATATTGATGCATTATGGCCTGAGACTGGAGAGGGTGGTATTGATCTGGAGGCTTTGAGAGGATATAGTTTTAAAAAGTCTTCATCGCGTCCGTAGGTGCAACTGCTGGTCACGCCCGGACATATTGTGAATTTTAGCGTTTCTGATGACTCTTGAGTCCCACTCTAGTGGTGAGCAGAAAAGTGATACAACTCGGCTAATGTGGGCCCTTTATATGGAACAAGGGCAAAGCGTACACTAATTAAGTATCCTTTTGTTGGTAAGTTAATTTTTTCCCCTAGAAATTCAGTTTTCCTCGAATATGTTTTTAATGGCGTTGTCAATTTAAGCTTCATGCTTATCACGACGTCAGTCTAGTCTCTGGACTTCTGAAGGTCTTCATGCACTGATTGCAGACTGAGTGTACAGATAGGAATGGCGAGATAATATTCGAGACGACCTGGGCTGTCTGAATCTCATTTAATGACAATCTCTTTAAAATTGGCTCTAAACCAGGTATATATACATCAGATTAGCACACGTCGCAAGCCCTCAGTTCCACCAAGGACTCTCCTGCCAGTAACAGGGCATCTGCCTTTGCCACTCTCCCATTTCCCACCACGCTTGCGAGAGCCCTTCTCTCCCTCAGCTTCATCTGAATTTTTCTCATCATCGTCGCCCATGATTTCTTCTTCCCAGGCAGCACCGGCTCCCTCCCCGTTCATGAAATCCAACTGGCGTTGATGTTCGCCATTAATCCAGTGGAAGATACACACGTAGCAAAACACATATCCCGTTTGACAGGCTGTCGGGTTGACAAGGTTATTCAAGCAGACGGGACAAGTATTCGCGCTTGAAGTGTCTGCCGGTGGTAAGGGAACAGTGAATATGGGGAGGTATGAAGTAGCAGAGATGGGGTGTTTCTGGCGACGGGCTGGCTTTAGGGCAGATTTAAGATCTCCGGTAGGCTTCTTCTCTTCAGCTTGCTTCTTCTCCTTGTCTTCTTGACCGGACCTTTTTCGCTCGGCCGGGTCAGTCAAGCCTGAGACGACAGGCGCAGGTAGGTCGAGAACCTCAGTGGCTTTGCGGGCTAATTGCCGCGAGAAGTCACTTGCGTGCCACCATTCCAGGAACTTTAGAGCAAAGATAGACGCGGGCAGGAAGTAGCGTAGAGAAGTGAGGAGTGGCGGTGACAGATTCTGGGGACTGAGAAGTCCCATGAGTCCGGATCCAGGTCGCTGGGATCTGCTGCTCCCACCGGGCGCAGGCTTCGGGTCCAGCACCTCAGCAATGGCACGGTGGTCTGCGGCTCCGAGACGGCGAATGCGCGATCCAATGAGCCAAAGGAAGGGTGATGAGTATTTCGTATTATCGAACAAGTAGGCGAGATTGAAAGCCAAAATGGAGAAATAATATGCCGCGTTCACGGAAGGGTATATGTTGCGCAGGAACCACTTGTAGTAGTGGAAGATGCGCTGGCGCACTGTCGGGTGCGGAGGCAGATCATCGCTGGGGTTGTACCGCGGTCCCCCACCTAGAACCAGAGACGCTTGCGGTGCTGCGTGAATATCGTATCCTTCATCAAGCTTGCGTTTCAAATAAGGTATTCCGACCATGACAAGCAGATTCTTCCACACGTCGACGGAGTGTAACTTGAGGGCATCGCGCACGGGGCCGCCGGCGCCGACCTGGGCGCGCGGAATTTCGCCATTCTTTGTGCGGAGAACGCGCTCGCGTTTGAGGGAGTAGAAATTTTCTGTGAAAGAGCCGCCGAATGTGCGGAGATAATAGCGTTCGACGACTAGGGAGACGAGGGCGTAGACCTCGTCATATGAATTGAGGATTCGGAGTAGGTACCGAGGGTGGCGGTGTGTCGCGACTGCGAGTAGGTATCGAATGGATGGCGGTAGTAAGTCAGACAGTTGCTGCTCAGCGAGGAGTTCTAGATGCACGCAATGCTTCTGTTAGCGACGCCGCCTAGGTGTGACGGTTCCCCGGGTTTCGAGTGGCTTTCCCCGCGAGGTGGCCCTGTGGGTCGGGACTTACCGAAGAGCGATGGTTTGTGCTCATCGAACTCTTGCTGAAGACTAGGAAGGTACTCCATTGTCAGGAGCACCGGTCATCCTTGACTGCAGATGAGAGATTTGGGGGGGTTGTTTTGCGGAGAGACGGAGAGCGGAGGTCCAATCCTCATGGCCGGATCCAGTGATCAGCAGCCGAGGCTCAACTTGTCCGAGCGGAACCACATTTGACAACAAATCCAGAATACAAGACGATGTCATATTGTTACAAGGTGAATATTTGATTATGATACATAAGGTTGGGGTTTATACATTTCAATGCTCTTCCATCATTTCTTCAGCCTGTGCCAGTGCTCGTTGGCACTGGGCCCACAAGTCCATGAAGTAGCTGGGGGAACCGTCCTCAGCTCGGTATTGAATCTCCGGGTCTGCCACCAAGATACAACGCATGATGGCATTGACAATTGGGCCCTGGAGGATGATTGGAGTCATTTCCCGACGCATCATAGGCACCCATGAAGACAGGAGGTCGCGGGCCCGTTGCTCTTCGCCAAGCTCCGCATGAAGTTGGAACAATTGGGCATAATCTGCCTGTGTACGAGTAGCATTCTTCAGAGGGAATAGGCGCCATAGGCGCCAGAAGCCATCGTAATCTTGACACCGGAACTGGGTGAACATAAGCTTGCGGGCCTCGACCGCATCAAAAGGCACCTCTGCCTCGGCAACAATTTTGGAGAGACGAGTCAACATCTGACGCTTGTCGCCTGCAGTTCGTTCGACTTCCTCAGGAGATGAGAATGGCGCAGCTGGAGTGTTGACCGCCTCGTATAACATATTAAACACTTTCATATTAAGAATGGGCACACCACGCAGGCTCAGCCGATCCAGCACCTGGAGAGCTAGCTCAACGTCGGCTTCAGGAAGGAACTGCGCAGGTGTTTGGGAAGAAGGTTCCAGGCGCGGGGTCAAAAGGGCGGCGACAATACCAAAAGCGAGCTCGTCGGAAATTTGATTGCCATTAGAAAGGAACTTGTTGAATGCGTTGAACAGGGCGTCCTTGCTGTACCCAGAGTGTTGTCTAGAGACCGCAATCGAGTGGAGTCTCAATCGTAAGATAGCTTTCTCCCTAGTAGAAATTTCGGCTGGCAAGCTAGCATATAGAAGCTGCAGGAAAAGAGTGGATGTGTAATCCTCAGGACCAGTTCCAAGCTCACCCCGAGCGTTATCGTGGGGGAGCCCAAGTAGCTTCTGCATCAACGACTCAGTACTCGTGCCAAATCCAGGGGGTTTCGCGACAGTAGACGGATTATCCAGGGCCTCAGCTTGGCCGGCGGTTGCCTTGTCTTGCCGCCCAGTATGCATACCTCGACGTTGACCACCAGGGGTGCTCATGCCTCCGTGCCGGGGGCTGTTGATTGAAGGATCGGTTTTGGGGACAGGGTCTGAAGCGTCTTGAAGTCTCTTGCGCTCAGCCCGATCCAGAGTCCCTTGCCAGAGACCATCCAGATCAACATCAGCCCGCTTTTCCTCGGTAAAAATCTGAACCACCACGCTTGTCCCGGTGTCAAGCTGACCAAACCCTTCAAACCCAACCTCGCTGAGCTGGGGACTGGCAACATCCTTATCGACTACACCCATGTTCACACAAATCCAACCGGTGGTAATTCCGTCATCCTTTTCGTCGACCATCGTACCCGCGTGACTAGCGGCACGAGCGCGTTTGGCCTTGCGACGGAGCTTGATCTTCAACTCATTGCGACCCAGCAATCCATCAGCATATGGCGAAAGCTTGTATGTGCTACGGAGCCAACGGCACAGGCGATCGGCAGCAACGTTCAAGTGTTTCACACTGCGAGCGGTACCAACGATCATAATGACATTGGCGCCCAGGGCTGCCGGGATATCAAGACCGCGAAGATCGTAAAGCTTCAGCTCATCCAAGCCAAGATCCTGATATGTGTACTCCATGAGGTTCGGAAGCATAGCTGGGGAGTTCTCTGGGATCTTTGGGATGTGATCTCCGATTAATGGGCGGACTTTTCTGGTTGGCGCTTCTTCCTGCAGGTACCAAGGAACCCGGGACTCTGCAGGCTCATTGTCCTCATTTTCTGCGACGGTCTCTGAAGCCGATTCTGAAGTCGATTCTAGGGGCGAGAAGTTGATATCTGAAGGATTCGAGACAGGGGGACGATCAGATCGCTTTGGTGCCAGAGCGGAGAAAGCTCTGGCGTTCAAGCTGGAGCGCAAATGAGAGGTGTATCGCGGCATCTGCGGACCTGATACGGCGAGAAAAGATCGTAGCACTGCATGGCGACAGGATTGGCACACGGCCCCTCGAAGCAGAGCTCCACTCATGGTTAATGCGATGATGCTTGAGTCTTCGAAACACAAGTCTTGCTTTCGGAATAAGAGCGCGGCGATAATGGGTTCAAACAAGACAAACAGGCCGAGTCATCCAGAAACGGAAGCTTCTGGTCGATCAGTTGACGTTATCATTCTTTATCATTCTCTGGACTTTTGTTAAGCTGCCTGACTTTAATGGCTTTGACATAGGAGACAGATATGCCTTGGCTTGCAAAAGCCATATGGCTGACTGTTAGGACTGCAAAGCAGGCACTCAATGCAAAAATATTTTCATTGAACAGATACATATGGATATCGCAAACAATAACCCCAATACATTAGACTAATATGCATTTCTTTATTTCAACGGTAGAACGAACCTGAAAGATCAGAAAATCTTTCCAAGCACCCGTTTGGTGTCATCCCCAACGGCATTCAAATCCTGCTTGGGCTTCACAACATCATTTTGCACGAATCGTCTTCGCACAACTGGTTTCTTCTCGATCACAGCGTCTGCATCCTTGCCAGCCTCCTCTAATTTGCGTTTTCTCTTCTCCTCATTCTTCTTCGCCATACCATCAGCAATTCTTCCAGCCTCGACACCAGCAATGAACATCTTCTCTTCCTTGTGTGCCCGTGCATCTTCAACCCGACGTTTCGATTCTCTCTCTGCTCTCTCGCGGTTTATTTGGTCGGTCAGATCATCCCAACGGAACCCGGAGAGATATTTCATGTTGAACAGATCATCACGGTAATAACTGGGCTATGTCAGTAGAGCTTCTTATTCATGTGTAGAGGCTTCACTTACCCAAGACCACCAATTGTCTGGGCATTAAGCGTCTCCGCCATAATCTTCGCATCTTTCTTCCGCAACTCGACCCAGCCCTCTGTATACAGTTGTCTCTTATTGGATTTTTTCTGCTTTGAGTCGTTGACACGCTTCGACAGGAAGACCTTGGTGAGAGGGAAACCGCGCTTCTCGAGAATAGATTTGAGGGCCATCGGCTTCAGGTATGGCGGAAGAGAGGACACTGATTGAGAAAATTAGTTCTGGTATGCGGGTGGAGATCATCTGTGAAACTCACAGTATACCACTCCAAGCTTTTGCTTCTTCTTTTGCTTTCCGAGTTTCTTGAGATCAAGCGGCTTCACGGGCTTAGATTTCGATTTGGTTGTGGCAGTGGAAAGATAAGCGCCTTCTTCATCGTCATCAAGATCGACTCCGCCTTCTTCGGCATCTTCATTGTCGTCGTCGTGTTTATCGTCATCCGATGCAGAGGATGCTTTCGCTTTGGATGACTTGCGCGTCTTGCCCTTCAAGCGTGACTCTTCCACCTCCGAATCCTCGCCTTCTGAATCTTCGTCAGACTGCAAGCCAAAGAAGTCTTGAGTATCCGCCGCTCTCTTTCTCCGCTTCACAGCTCGACCCTTGCTCTCCGTCACCTTCTCGTCGGAGTCATAGCCACGATCGGCCTCGTCGTCACTGGCAGCGACGTCCAGGAAATCGTTGTGCTTGCGTGTTGTCATTGTGTACAGGGCGTATGTAGTGGCGTGGAAAGTTCTTGACCTTCAACTTTTTTTTTGCGGAGCCCGGAGTAACGCACGGACCACTCATGATCCGCTAATTACTTACATCATCTATAGAAGAGTTGCATGGGAATATGGGAATTCATACAACTAATTGTTTTTCCTAAAATGGGAAAAGAGGGTATTCACAAGGCTAAAAGAAGGCATGAAGTAATGCTGACATGTCAGCAATTTTCTAATAACGCTTCCGAACCATCGGCCTCCGACCACCAGAATAGTAGAGATGAGGGGCGTTGGTAGAAACAATCCTGAACTGCAGCTGAAGCATTGATGCTTAATAACGACAACCAATAAATGGATTTAAAATTATATTATAATGTTATTAAGGGAGGCGAATAATGGAGAACGAATTGCTAATGACAACAAACTTGTGGAACATGATATATAAACCCCACATTATCAGCAGTACCCAAAACCCACATATGGCGATGATATGCAATATTACAACTACATGCAAGCTAAGGGAATAGATAATAAAATCTGGAAACAGAATCATATGTGCATCTCTTCAGGTATTGTATCTCCATGTGAGCCATCATAGCTCCTCTAATGCTAAGAAATGAAAAGGAAAAACCCCAAGCCAATAAGGATATACACAGACGCCAACAGCGGGAATCAAGCGCAATTGCCAATGATCGCACCAGCAAAGATGGGTAATTTATCACCAAAACACATGAAATATGCAAGCGAAGAGGAAAAAAAGATATTGAAGCCCCGAGATAAAGAAGAAGTTTGGGGTACGGCGAAACGGCGAATCAAGGCAATGCACGCATTTAGATGCTCAATGCCCACTTTAACCGCTCATAAACAAAGAAAGCGGTGGCTGCCATGGGAACAACCTTCATATAGCCAATAGTCAAGCCAACCCAGAAACCGCGGAATCCACGCTCAAGCCAGATCTTGCGGCCCGTTTCGATGATTCCGAATCGGGTGCCATCCCCGACTGCACCGCCGACCTGCATTCGTCGCCGGATAACTTCAAGTGGATATGAGGAGGTTTGAGAAACAAGACCGGCAATGGCACCTGAAAATAGTTCCGCGGCGGCTGTTAGTTGAGGTCGTCGAGAGGTCTTGTTGGAGGGTGTGGCTTGTGAGTTGGGGATGGTGGTGTATTGCGCCACGGACGGATCACGAAGCCAGTCACCGATTGTGTCGTGTGTGAGGAACGACATGCCCGCGTAGGGAAGCATGCCAAGGATGGTCGGGGCAAAGCCGCGGTAGAAATTCGCAAGGCCTGAACGAGGTACGGCCGAGGTCACGGCTGAAGAGACGGTTTCGGCGGCGGCGACGGTGGAAGAGGATGGTTTGGATGTTGCGGCTGCGCCCGTAGATGGGGGCATAACATGTTCATTATAGATTTGGCGACAGATATCTCTTAATGATGACCGGGATGATTGCTTAGTTTCGAAGGCGAGCCGTACTCGGACCAGTTCTAGTGGGTATGTGAAAAAGACGGACGTGATACCGGCCATACTACCGGATATCAAGCGGCGAAAGGCGGTTTCTTTATCGTGAGAGGGGATCACGATAGCACGAATCTGCTCGTAGGCAAGAAATTTTATTGCGGCGTAGGGGAAGATTCGGAGGAGTGTGGCGGAATGGCCTTTGAAGAGGCCGCGGGTGCCTTCATAGCGCTTGATGTCCCGGATGGCAGCTGCCAGGCCTGCCCAGCTGCCAGTATATTTGGCAAATTGTGGATTTGAGGCTTGGAAAAGGATCTTGACTCTGTCGAGAGGCGCAACGACGGTTTTGGCCTGGTTTTTCCAGAATCCCAAAATCAGTATTCTCCTCTTTTGTCTTTCATTTTGGAGCAAGCATGCTCGGCGATTCTCGCGCACTTACCGCACAACCAGCCAGTCCTCCAGCTAGACCACTCCGCAAGATATAGTCCAAACTCCGCGTCTTGACCGGACTACCAGTCTTTTGTCCATCTGCATTTGTATTGGGGGTCTTCTTTGAGGCCGTGCCACCTGCAATGGGGCCCGCCGATTGTGAATGTGCGATCTCACTCATCTGCGGGTTGTGCTGCGGACTTGATTCCGCACTGGTTTTGAAAGGATAGCGAGACTGCGTAAAAATGGGGTCCCGATTTGCATGATCTGTCGCGCCGGTCGACATGAAAGGGATGTGGTGAGACCGAGGCTGGGGGCAAGAAAAGAGGGTCTGGGGAAAACGGTCTTCCCCCCTCGTGACTCTCGGCGATAGCCCGGCAAGAAAAGCTTGGAGTTTCCTCGGGCTAACGGCTGATCCTCAGATTACGCTACTCAGGTCGTGCAGGGGTTTAACAGTTGCGTGACAAGTGATACAATTACCAAGGGTATCAGAATAAATTTAGTAGAATGCAAGGTTGAAATTTGGGAATGGGGTAAGAATATGGGGCTCATAAAGGCAGAGGCGACAATGACGCACCGTGAGTAGCCGAGGGAATTTGTACGGACCGAGTTGAAGTGGCGGCAGAAAAAGAACCCGACGAGTCCCGAGCGGTGCAAAGGTAAGCGATTGGCTATTGGTCTATATGTGCATCCTATTTGTTTCTCCCCTCGCGATCTGGAACTAAAAATGAGGAACCAAAAAGTGAAATGTCGTAAAATAAAACCTCCTTGACTCCTCCCATCTCCAAAAATGCACTGGATGTATACAGATCAACTGATCCCGATAGAGAAAAAGAAAAAAAGAAAAAGAAAGAAACAATAATACACCTTAAAACGGCAGAAAAGTCGTGGTCGCGTGATCTGGTCAAGGCAGACCAAAAGAAAACAACCGATTTTATCCTCGACGCGAGCCCCGTCGAGTCAAGGGTTTGCCTCGAGTGGCCTTAACCTCGCGCAGATCATCGGTGTTCCGCTTGCGCTTGGCTGGTCGGTCAGGGTCGACGTGAAGGTGTCCGATCTCAGTCAGGGCAGCCGTGTTCCTCCAACGAAGACAACGAAGACGGTGTTCGTTGACATCCACGTAGGTCTTGGTACGCGTGGTGACCCGCTTGGTGGGCATCTCCTCAGACTCAGCCCGCTCGGTGTTCTCAGACAGGTATGCCTGGCGGTGCTTCATGTATTTGACAATGTATTCCTTCTGCAAATGCAGTTCCTTTAGTAGCTTGCATTCGCGGTTGCCTCGTGGATCCAACCATTCGATCAGTGACTCAACCGAATCCGGGTCATCGTAGTAACCCCATTCGCGGGCATTCGATACATGGGTAGACCCTTCCTCGTGCTTCTTGCGCTCAGCCGGGGTGGTCTGGAAATGCTTGTGGTACTGTTTGCGTTGTTCTTCCGTCAGGTTAATGAAGCCAGCGCTCTCAAGCTCGTCAGGGCCCTGCACCCAAAGGCGGCCATTGGCGTATCGGGCTTCAGAAGTCGAGCTATTCGGCATGCCTTCAAAGGGCATGGCGTTGCGTTCAAACCACCAGTACCGATTGCAGAAACGATCCAATCCGAGGCATCGGGTTCGGGGGCAGTCAGCCTCACGCAAATCATTGTCCACGGTTTCGATCTCCTCCTCGGCCTTAGCGATCTTGGCTTTAAGCTCATCGATCTTCTTGAGGACTCGCTGGTACTGCTTAGTACCCTTGGGCTGTTTGGCCAGCTGCTCCTTGCGTTCTCGCTCCACCTCTTGCCTCCGCTTGCGTTCAAGGGCACGATCAACTCCACCACGAAGGGCACGTGGTCTAGGCGTATCGTCATCCTCTGAATCTATGGGGATCTCGGAATCACCCTCAATTCCAGTCATTTTCGAATCGTCCATCTCACCTTCCAGTTCCGGTAAGGGAGAGGGTGACTTTTCAGGTTCCGGCTGGAGTGCCTTTCGCTCCTGGTGTAATTGACGAAGTTCAGTTAACCTGGTAAAGTGTTAGTTTAGAGAAGATTCTTTCACGAGAGCATATGTACTTACAATATTTTGCGGGCCTTCTGATGCTCAATCTTCTCTTTGCGGAACTCTGTCATCTGGTTGCTACATTCCTCAAGATAATTCCGAACCGCCTTGGTCTCAAGACAAAGCATGGTCATCATTTGAAGAGCCTTGACACGCAAATTGATATCAAGAGTGCGGTATTGTGCCTTGGCAGTCCGCTGGGTCGGTGGTTCATCGAGCGGGGCAAGGTGTTTTAGGATGTCGTTGCAAGTCTTTTCAGAGCGAGGACGAAGAGATAATTGATGCAGGAGGCCAATCATGACAACCTCCCAACCCCCATTGCGGAAGTCGCGTTTCCGCAGGCGATCAATCCACCCGTACTTCTCAAACATTTCAGCAGCGCGATGGATGCGCTCTTCTTCAGGCTCCTCCTCGACGACTTGTGCCTTCAAACTCTCCGCTTCCTTCTTGGCGAGGCTTCCCCTGGTAGTCATGCGAGGAGCCTTCTCCGGCTGCTCCTCGTCTTCCTCTTCCTCGTCATCTTCTTCATCCTCTTCGGAGTCATCGGAATCCTCGGTGGGGAAATCTGGAAGAGAGATCTGGATTGCGCCGCCTTGGTCTTCTGCGTTGACAAGCTTCTTCAAAATGGCACAGTGCAACTCGACCAGCAACTCACAATCGATTTCTTCTGATGAAAAGCGCATGGCTTGAACATAGTCATCGAACGTGAATGAATCCAGCTGAAACACCTCACAGTAAACATTGAGGGTGTCCCATGTCTCGAGAAGCAATCCGACGGATTCCGGTTCCAAGTCATCAGGCAGAAGGTCTTCTCCTCCATCCTCCTCCGACTCGCCTAGCATCAATAGCTTCAAGGTGGGACGAGGATTCTTATCATGACGTGGGGCAAGTTCGAGATCCTCAATGGGATATCTAACAGGTGGCGGTGATGGAGGTCTCGATTCATTTTTAATAACAACCGCAGGAGGAGGCATTTTCTTGTCACCGACCAGCGGCGGTTTGGTTGGGCGGAGTGGGTTGTTCGGTGACAGAAACGAAGGATTCCCGTTCAGCGACCGCTGATATTCCTGATACTGAGCTTCTCTCGATTTGGCCGTATCATTTCCTGAAAACTTCGATTTCTGGCCCTTGACAGCTGGCTTCAATTCAGGCAATTGTTGAGACGAGAAGAATCCAAAGAAGCCATCCTGGTCTGCCTTCTTCATCGCCTTCTTCTCTGCGACCTTCGCGCCGTACTGCAAGTGCTTGGGAACCTCTGTAGAGATTTTGTACTCCTCTGCAATCGACGCCTTCACCAGCCAGGGCGCACCGGTCCATGACTCTCGAGTAACATTGTTCTTGATAAAGCCGCGCAGCATCAACTTTGTGAACGACTTGCGATCGCGCGTGATATGGTCTTGGTCCAGCAATGCTTCCTCATTGGGACGGTCTGAGATCTTTACCAAATACCGAGCATACGCAGGGGTCTTAATAGTCCCGTCGGCAAAGAGCTGTTCAGCAAAGTTGGCCTTGTCCCTGATGGTGCCGTGAAGTCTGGTACTATCCTGCAGCAGGATGACAACAGGCTCTCCGGGGTAGAAATCTTGCTTGAATTCCTGGGATTACTGTTAGTTTATCTGTAGGAGCGTTTGTCAATTGATCGTTTCCTCTCACTTCATAAACTTCGTCCACTTCATATAAAAGGAGCAATTAGCTTAGCTGCGGTGTACTGTAGAGCGTCACAGGACATACCCAGATTGTCAACCCGTGAGGTTGTCGCGAATTGGATTCGACGCAAAATTGGTTCCTTCAAAGCTTCTGGGAAGCTGTTGTTCACCTCGCGCGACTCTTCCATCTACTCGAGAATGAGTCCCCACCTCTCATGCACCAAGCTCATATTGCCATTGTAGCCACCTACCTCACTTCGATAAGCCTCGAAAAAGTTCAACCCCGAATGACCGGTGATTTCACAAATAAAGCGACGTTGTTTATAAAAATCCATGCGCTGGAGGTACGGTTCATAGCTCATGAAGACCTCGCTAGTCTCTGGGATGACCCAGACCTAATGTGGTTTTAACAAGATTGGTTCTTTCAATTCCGGGGGTATGGGCGACAAGGGTGTACCTCGGAATTGTCATCTTCAATGACCGGCCGTGGCAGGTATTGGACCGGCTTTCGTTTAAACAGTACCTGGATTTGCAATATTAAGCAACTGTTCCACCATCATGCATGGTTCCGCCGCCAGTAACCTGAGCGATGGACACCAAGTGTATACTATATCGCATACCATTATATCTTAATTGTCGTGCCGACACGCGCCGGGCTACCGGAAAAGGTTGTGAACAACTTCGAACATGAACTGACTAAAACAGCACGCGACGTCAGTTAGCGGATTGCGTCCGGTCATGCGGGAAAGGGCCCACTATTGTAGGAAGTATGGAAAGAGTAGAGATGACAAGAGAGTGGTTATAGAAGGTGTATAGCTTGAACATCTTCTATCCCATATGGTTGGAACTCGCCGGGAAAAAGATCGAGGCGACCAGGACCAAAGCGGGTGGACCGCGGAGGCGTGACGATAGAATCGAGGCGGACTTACCGGAGAAACGCGTGTCGAATAGCCGTGCAGTCCCAGTAACCAAAGCTGGAATAATGGTGGTGGTAGAGATCGGATGGTGGACGCGCAAGTCGCGTTGAAGGAGAATTGGGGGAAGGAGAGAAAGCAGAAAGTCGAAAGGTTGAAAGGTCTAAAAGAGGAGGAAGCGGTAGATCAACCGCGAATCGGCGGTGGACGCTGATTGGCGGAGAGGAGGAGCAGCGGGAAGTCAAAAGCCCAGCAGAAAAACCGCTTTTGCTTCTCTCGGGACCCTCCTCGCCCTCCTGCCCCGTTGCCCGCGCTTGTTGTCTTCCCCCTATCACTCTCCCCACCATCAACACATGTATTTACCCTCTTTCGAGTCGTCGTGACGCAGAGAATTTTGTCGACAATCATCTGCCTATTTTCTATCTTTCTAGTCTCAGGTTTTCTGCGCTTATCAATTGATCTCCTCGGGCCACCTCCCGACAACTAGGGTCATGTCGCAACAGTGACTGTCCTATAGACCCAAAATGATATGGTTTCCCACCACCATCCTATTTTGAACTTACCAAAAGTAGAAGATAGTATTTCTTGGTATCTTTCTTGTTATTTTAACTATCTCATTCTTTCAGATAGCTTTGCACCAAGTTGGCAGGGCAGCATACTTGTTCGATATCTACGAAGGCCCACTGGCACAGGTTGAATGGCTGTTTTCTGTGATAACCAAAAATAACTTGTCAATATATTTCCTATATCAATTAAAGGTCAGATATTAGATGGCTTTTACTTGCTTTTTTAAACACATGACAGCAGGCAGTATTTTATGACTAGAGACTGTTTCCGAGCTTCGCACATCTTTCTCTAGCTTCGTTAATACCCCAGGGGCTTTTTCTGTATATATATATATACTCCCAGTGATCAAGCAATCCTTCTTTGGATCATATACGGTCATTCTCCCCACAGGGGGTTTGAAAGTTGAAGATGTGGATTCGGCGTCGCAAACATCCCCACTGAAGCCTGAGGCTATCAACCAACGCTATCCAACTCCCTAGGCTGGGAAAATTGTGTTCACGATCCTATCCTGATACTTTCCCTGACCAAAAATGACAAAATGATGTCTTGATTAATTCAACATCTCCATTATCCCACAGACTACGTCGTTACCTACCTTGGTATATTGCAGAGCCATCTAGCCAAACGACGCGAGCCAAATCTGCCCGGTCCTTTCATCTTATAAATTCTCTGATCTCAGAACAGACCGAGATAATCATTGGTAAGCTCGTGCGTCGATAACAAGGTAGAGGCATTGCTCAGTGATCCATAATCTTCCATTCAAAGTCGGACCGATTATTCGAGAATGATGCCTTTACATATTTACATGGGACCCCCCGATCATATTCCCTTTTCTTCTATTCCAATTCGTGTACTGGTTTCTCACTAAAAATTGCATGATTCGTGATAAAATCTTTTAGAATGGGTTGAAGGCCCCTGTCAAGTAAATATATATGCGTTCTGTGCATGTATACCACACCTAGAACTTGGAAACGATGAAACCTTCAAATTGAACCTAAACGAGATGTTTTATCCAGAAGTTTATTGCTCAAAAGCCTAACGTCTTAAAGGAAATGCGTTACCATTCTCAATAATTCTACGGATTTGTGTTTTGACCGCATCCTGCAGCATGCATGGATCTGAAGTGGGACTAACCCTATTGGGTATAGTGCGGGTTAGGCTCCGTGCGGTTCCAGGTTTAAGTGGGTCTGGCCCACGTGGTCTGCCAAACAATGCAAACACCTTACATCATTCTTCTGCGACAGTGTGTATGTGCTAAGGTATGTAATAAATTCAATATTTGACATACATCAGATTATATGGCCTCAAAATGAAGATAGAAATGTTTCTGGAATTATGAGCGTTTGGTTTTCATTTCTATTCAAGCTCAAAATCTGGAGCAGTATTATAGAAATGGGATCCAGACGGGCAATTAGAGTACTAACGTTGGGTCGGCCTTTGAGAGTAATGATTGGAACAAAAGGAACATGGAAAAGGGGCGCTTGGTTTCTCAGGGATCTGCTATCTATAGAGATAACAACGATAAATGAAGCTTGGTCAGAATGGAGCGAGAGAGGCGTGTGCGACTAACTTGGTTTCGATGGCCGCAGTTTTCTATCCATGCAGAGAACGTATAATTTTCTCACAAGTGATAGACTTACTTTTCACTATCAAAACTTCCATGTCCGTGTGTATAGTCGTTTGCGACAGCCGTTCCAGGGCCACGGAGAGCGGAGTAGTGGAGGGGCGATTCGGAGGTCTGCAGAAGCCGAACTAGAGCCAAAATCGGGCAGCCAAGAGTGTGTATTAAGTCAAATTCATAGCTTGATTACTTGACTAGTAGTATGTTGAAGACTGAGTGGTGAGAGAATTCTGGTGGGCCTCGGAGTTGGTGAATATGTTGGCGGACGACGGTCGGAATATCGAGTCAAGCTAAGCCTAGGAAGGAATAGTCAGACGCCAGGGAATTGTACGAACTGCGTCCAATGATGATTAGGGTCAGGGATTGGAGGCTGCTTATGTTGATGTGAATCAAGTCCGAGAGAGGGAAAGGAAGCTCCTCCGCACCGGAGAAGGTCACGTGCATATGCGGAGAACAAATCAGGAGAAGGCCAGGTATCAACAGCTTCACTAGCGCAGGGCAATCTATTCCGCATGGACTTCACGGACGTCGGCATCCGACATACCATTCTCAACAGTCTCCAACTGCATCATTTTATTGACTTTTCTCCCTCGGCTGCTGCCATTGCTAAGGAAGCTCGCCTTTGCGTGATTGCTATTGTGGCTGGGTGGATCACTACTCGCGTCGTGTCTAGTCTCTGTGAACTTCCCCGGAGATCGGCATCGTGTGAACATTGTGACTCCAGTCGTTCGAAAGGTTCTACAATTGAGTAATTGATATATATTGGTATACTACCCACACGCAGGAGTTGTCTATATCGCGTTGTCCCTGCAGTCAGAACATTCTCGTCTTTACCAACATCCAATTCATACGCATCTGTCCTTCACACTGCCACAATGAAGACCTTTACTTCAATCGCATTACTTGCTGCAGGTGCTACAGCTCAGGTCATTGAGAGCGCAAGCTTTGGTTTTGGCAAAACGTATGGAATTTGCTCTCCACTTTCTGGTCTCATCTGGTCTAACTGCTTTGACTAGTATTTCACCAAACCGAGACTCGATTCCAGGATGGAACATTAATGGAGAAGGCTTTGATACATCTTTGGTGAGTGTTATACAGATTTGATTGTTGTCTACTTCTAACGTTTGTCTAGCTATCCGACAAACTCATCCTAACCCCTCCCTACCCCGGAAACGTGCGAGGGTCAGCCTGGGCCCAGAACCCGTATGTGACACCCCTAAATCGAATCATGAATGTAATACTGAAGATGAGGCAGTATTTCACAGCCTGAATGGGCCGCCGAGTTTCAATTTCGAGCTACTGGCCCCGAGCGAGCTAGCGGAAACCTCCAATTATGGTACACAAAGGATGGTCAAGCTCGCGTTGGCACATCTAGCATCTATACTGTGGGCCCCTTTGATGGATTCGCCCTGGTGATTGATACCCATGGTGGAAGGGTACGCTTTGATCCAAACAAATCCGTTGGATATTGGCTGATCAGCTTATAGGGTGGAAGTATTCGTGGATTTTTGAATGATGGAACAACAGATTACAAGACCCATCGCAGCGTCGATAGCCTGGCATTTGGGCACTGTGACTACGCGTACCGAAACTTGGGTCGTCCCTCGGTGGTGAAGCTCAAGCACACCAACTCGTTCTTCGAGGTCACCGTGGACGACAAGGTCTGCTTCTCGACCGACAAGGTATGCGTTCCATCTCCCAAAGGCATTGAATGAATGTTTAATAACCGTAAGTAGGTCGCTCTCCCAGCCGGAAACACCTTCGGTATCACGGCTGCCACCCCCGAGAACCCCGACTCCTTCGAGATCTTCAAGTTTGTCCTGGAATCCGCGACCGGCCAGACTATCCCTCAAGGAACTCCCCAGCAGCAGCAGCAGCAGCAGCAGCAGCAGCAGCCCATTGCAAGCCAGAACATCCCACCGGTGGCCCAAGCAGGCTCTGAGAAGGACTACTCAGCCCAATTCTTCGATCTGGGCAACCGCATTCAGCTCCAGAGCAAAGCCACCAACGGCATCGCCCAGGATATCAAGGCGCTGGTGACGAAGAGCGAGTCCCGCCACGGCGACATCCTCCGGAACACCGTATCAAAGGACCAGTTTAACTCCCTTGATAATCGGCTGCAGCGCATTGAGACGCTGCTCCAGAACATTCAGCGAGACTTGGAGGGCAAGGACTACAGCAGTAACTTCAACAAGCTCCATGATACTCTGCGGTCTTCGCATCTCAGTCTGCGGGAGAACCTGCAGGATCACTTCCTCAATGGTAAGTTGTTTGAAATTAAACCCGTCGCACGAGGTCATATACTGACTTATTAAACCTCTAGCTATTACTGCTTCGTCTCCTCGTATGGGCTTCTTTATTTTCTTGGTCATCGCATTCCAGGTTCTCCTTGCCGTGTCATACGTGGTTTACAAGCGTCGCCGCGCCAACATGCCCAAGAAGTTCCTGTGAAGGGTTCGCATCGCATCGCGCTCGGAAATTCTCTTCCAGCAAAAAGCTGTTTCGATCCGGATTCTTGCACGGCCTTATTGCATACGATTTCTCTTCAATGATTTGAGTGGCAGAATGTGAAATGATATCTCATTTTGTTCTTGCGTGTCGTTTATTAGCTCCCCTTTGCACCTGGTTTGGCGCTAGGCTCGTTTGTACGCCGTTTTTCGGATCTTTATGTTCATGTAGAGTACGAATTTAGCAATTTCTGTTTGATTTGATCATTATGAAGTTTGGAATTGCAAGAACCATTGTGTTTTGTGTATTTTAAAGATAAACAAAAAAAATCGAAATCGAAATCAGAGTCGAAATCAAACCACGAAATCGATGAAATGGATGTATCGTATCCATTTTTTTGGGGTCCATGCTATCTTACAAAGGAATTCTTCGAATATGCGCCGTCCCATGCTCACATGACAATTTCGCAGATCAGTAGAAAAAGCGAGAAAAATGCAGAGTTTGGAAAGAAAGAACGAGACAAAAAAGCGTAAAAAACACCGGCCCCGGATAACAATGAAGAAAAAAGGGAAAAAAACAAGAAAATGAGTAAAGCTAAAGAAAAAGAGGTGGAGAAGGTCAGGCAGCAGGCTTGGTCGTGGGGGATTCCTTGGTTTTCTCCTCGGCCTCGACAGTGGCCGGTGTTTCTTCGGCTGGCTGTTCAGGCTGGGAGGATTTAAGGGGGGTAGATTGTTGATGGCCACCGTGGAGCATATCTAAGAGAGCATCTGCAGCACTGATCTCTCGGTCACGAGAATCTCCAGCTCGAACAAGCTGGGCCTCAGATTCGCAAAGAGATTCAAAATTCTGCATCCATTCCTCAGAAGCAGTGCCGCCATTTCTAGCCAAGTCCTTAACTGCAAGCGTAGTAACGGCGACCATGCGCTTCGCCAGACGCTCAGCGACTTCTTTGTTCGTATTCTTGCGGTCTTCCTTAACAGCGGATACAAAATCCATGATCATGTCCCCGGGAGGGAAACGAAGGCGATCTGCCCGCCAGTCATCGTCAAACGTGGAGTCCCGGTCATAGCTCGTGTTGGGCTCTGCGTCTACCAGGAGTAAATTCCGGGGACGACGAACACGGCGCTCTTGAATATTGCCATCGACAATTTTTATGGCGAGCAGATCCTCAGGCGTAACGTGGTTGGGACACATCCACCCGGCAACAGGGTTAGGGGGGATGGCACGGGGAGGATCAAGACAGTCCATGTGGAACCGGCAGGGACAGTAGTCACATTTGATTATGGGGCGCACATTTTCCGTGGACTTGCCACATTTGTTGCAAAGAATCACATGCCCGTTTTCCATTAGCTTGAGCAGGCTGGGATCGTTGTAGGCCGGTGTCAAGGTTCCGGGCTTCGCTGGCTTAGTCAGACGTGGAATGTGGGGAACGGTCTGGAAGATGCGCTGTTTCTTGCATGGGGACGAGTCACCAGGACCATTCGCATCTTCATCTTCTGAATCGCCAAGATCATACTGGACTACTTCACCGACACCTGCGAAGTACTCCTTGATCTCGGTTGGGGGACAATAATCGGATTTTTCGAGGGCGTCGGCTGCGAGGATCGCAAAAGTGAACTCATGCTGAGCATCGCAATTCGGGCAAAACCACTCATCCTTGAGTGAATTCTTGTTGGCAGTCTTCACACATTTGAAATGGAAGGCATTTTCACAGGTGTCACAGCACAGTAACTTGCCGCCACCACCGCACCAAGCGCAGTTGTCGATGTTTTCTGCGTCGTTGTCCCTGTAGAGAGCCAAAGTTAGTCTCGAGGTGATCAAGGAGATGCACAAAAGATAAGATTTTCACGTACTTCGAGTCAGGTCTGAACCGGGCCATCCAATTCTGCCGCCAATTTTGCAAAGCAGGCCGTTTGGCGCTAGCATTTGAGAGGGACCGAGATCGATTGTTCGCAGGAACAGAAGGAGACTTTGAAGTGGAAGGCTTTTTCTGTTTCTTTGAGGCTGGAGCTTTGCCTTTATCTTGATCCTGCTTCTTCTGCCGCTCTTTTCGCTCCTCAGCACGTTTGGAGCGTGGGGAAAGGTCTGGTACAGGAGGTGCGTCAACGTCTTTGTCCGGCTCATCCGGCTGGATCTCTGGGTCGGGAAGCGCAGGGCGGATGGAGCTGGGCTTCACAGGGATTGCCTCAACATTGGTCTCTTTGGCAAAGCGAGCACGCTTGTTGCGCATCTTCTCACCCATGGTTGGGTCTGTTTCCCACTCGTGTCGGCGCTTGAAGGAGTTTTCGTTGACACGAACTGGTTTCTTTGGGCGTTTGTAAGGAGCTGTGTTTGTTTTCCCATTCACAAATAGTTCTTCAAGCTTGGGGCCACTTGTGTCCCGGTAGATGTCAGAAACTTTGAAAGAGGGCTTGCCTGGCTCTGCTGCGACAGACTTCGCAGAAGACAAGCTGGAACTGCTGTCTGATTCGTATTCAGGGCGAAGCTCCACCTGAGCACATTTTGCACTGAATTTCTTGTACCATAGATCGGCCTCTTGCACTGAGTGACTGAGTATTGTGCGTAGTGCGAGTTCTAGTCGGTGATCCTTGTTCTCCCGGCCGATGTTATGAATCAGCGCTAACTTAAATTCGTCGCTTTTCACTTCAGACCAGAAGTAGGTAAGACTTAACGCAACATCATCATCACCAATGACCTTTGAATGAGAAATAGCGTTCTCTAAGATCTTTTTGAGCTGAGGAACGTCATAAACCTCGGATGCCGGCTGAGGAATGTGATTTAGCACATCGATGAAATTACGACCAGTAGTAGACTTATCGGCTTCTGAAGCCATACCAGCGTCTGCTACAGCTGTAGCTGGAGGTGATTGTGTTTGGTGTAAGGGGGTGTCGGGGTCGGGTGCGGAAAGAAGAGTGTCGGGCACCGTTAAGATCGAGTCGGTCAAGACCTCGTCAGCGGGGGTCTGTACGGGGGTCTCTGCCGGAGAAAGGGATGGGTGTGCTGTGGAAGGAGGATGAAGATGGAGATCAAAGGCCTCGGAAACCGGAGTCGCTAGATTCGTTTTATCTGGGTCGTCTCCATTCACTTCTCCATTCACTGTGACACCCATATCCCTTCTGACCATCTTCTCAATGGAGCTCTTAAGTGCCACTGGATTCACCCCCCCTGTAAACCGGCCGCCTGGTTTATCAATGCACGATGCATCTGAGAGCATGGCCTCCTCCGCGGTCGGTGTTATAGGGGTGTCGGTGGTCATGAAGTCTTCCTCCTCGTCAGTGTCCCCCACCCACTTGGTGACCTTACGGACATGCTTAGGAGGTGGCTTCAAGCCGACGCTTTTATACTCTGCGGGAGACGGGTACTGGCCGATCGGTTTCATGATATAGATGGGGTTCTTTTCTGTGCTGGTGGAATCGGCATCGGCCTCAGTCGGGCGCGCGCGTGCGACCGGGGGGTCCTCCCACGCAGTCTCAGAGGACTTTTTTAGTTCAGTTATTGGCGCATTGCCAGTGTGCGCGGGATAAGCGCGTTTCGGACGCGGTTTGGGTTCTGAAAGCTTGCGCTGCGTCGCGGGTTTCGCGGATTGAGAATTAGCCCGGCGACTGGACCGAGTCAAGTAGCCCATCGCGGTAGGCGGAAACCACCTGCTAGGGTTAGCGCCACGCCCGTCCGTGCCCTAACTATGACTTGGCATTTAAGGACTTGATCACTCACATTTGGCTTCAACGTTGAATTGATTGAAAGATTGTGATCATCTATGACGATGGGGCTAGGAAAATACTTGTGACCACCAAATTGTCGACCTTGTTTGACATGAGTATGGGCACTCTAGGGATTGGGAAATAGGCTTTAAGTGAGTCTCTTACAGGAAGAGTACAAGCGCATGAGCAGGCAAAAAAGGAAAAGACCTAGTAACTACACGCATGCCAAGGCAAAGGGAGCACATTGTGGACGTTGATCCCTGAGGTCGCGGTTCGTTGATATGAAGGAAGAAAATGTTTATCAAATGTTGGGTTAGGTACCTAGTGAGGCATATAGTATGATTCACCGGTCAAAGTCCTCAAATTAAAACCTTAAGCGTTTTTGACATACCAATAATTACACGTAGAAAGAAAAAAGCTGGCTGGTTATGCAATAGTCACCAACTTCAAGTCTCCCCAAAGCGAATTGACCCAAATTTGACGCTACTATATCTTGAAGTTGAAGCGAGGTTTGGTAATACCACTCCTGTATGCGAACAGGGGTCTTCCAAATGGAGTGAAGAACCATTCAGCCTCCACACCATCCAGTCCCCTTCCATATTCCAGAAAGATTGAGAATAAAGACCATATGCTGGCTTTAACCAAGATATGCGTAACTGACGCTTGATATGATGTTGTTAGCTAGGTCCATTGCTTTTGCCTTTGCCTGGGAACCTTCATGTTGCACTTTTTGTAAGTGGCGATCTTCGCCATATTGTACCATTTGGGCACTGGGAGTTGATACAGACATAAAGAATATCCCCGTTGCATATTAAGCTTGAAAGCAGATATGTCGTGCTCGTGGAGAGGCTGCGACCCTCTTCACCTAGACAAATAACAGAGTAATGAAGCAAGTCGAGGGTTTATGACCATTTGTGTTGGAGTCGATAGCCAGCTTGATTCTTTAGCATGAACTATGTTGCTGCCAGGTGTCTCAAATAAATTAAATATATTGCTGAGAGTGCAAATGGTGAATGGGTCGGGCATATTTCGCCCACTTGGAAGGGCCCACGAACCCCCTCCAATCAGGAATGTGAGAGAGAAAAAAGGGGTTCTACAACCACATAGCCAGGATACACACAAGACCAGAACTTTCCAAAATCAAAACACAAACTCTGGAGAGATGAGTTACACTTTGTCAGCCTTAGATGCTCTGATCTAACCACACGACCGTACCATTTCCCATGGCCCATGTGTACATAGTTACGCGAGCAGTAGCCATACATGTGTTGAGTCTAAGGAATTCAATCAAGGAAGCTTCAAGGCCCCGGAAATGGATGGCGACGTTTTCGACTTCATGACCCTGTTGCTAATTACATGGCGCGGATATCAGACAAAAAGTTTACAAGTATCATGGTTAGGGTGGGCACAGCACCCATGCATCGTTGCCTGTCTCTCACACATACAGACATCAGTCATCAGCTATTTTTTGGGGGCTTTTATCGTAGAAGACTCCCGACGTCGTATGGTCCGATTGAAATTTGTTATTGGATATCTTTTTTTGTATGATTTGAAGACTAGATACCAATATCAAGTCTTATGCCAAATTGAGATCGGAGATATTGCAAATGAAGATTGAGGCAAAGAGCTCTGATCAATCCATTTACTCTTCACCGGCGGTGGTGGTCTTCTTCTTCTTGCTCTTGCTCTTCTTGTTGCCAGTGGAGCGGGCCAGGGGCTGCTCGAGGATCTTAAGGATCTCCTCATCCTCAATCTTCTTGTCAGACTTGTACAGCTCCAGGTCAATGGGAGCAGGGGCGGCAAGCTTGGTGAGACCGTTCTTGGTGATGGCTATAATATGGTTAGTAAATTTTGTTCGTTGTAGGACTAGGTAACTCAGAACTTACCAACGGTGGAGAGCAGGCGAGAGACGGGGGAGCCATCAGTCTCACCAGCGGGCTCGTATTGGCGCAGGACACCGCCACGAACACACTCGACAACACCGACCTTGGCGGACTTCTCGTCGTCAAGCTGGCGCAAGCTGAAGGGGAAGGTACCGAACTTCTTGACGACCTCGGAGAGGGTTTGGCGGGAGCTGGGACGCTTCAGACCATAGGTGGTGGTGGTACGGCGGTGCAGGGTGGTGCGGTGGTCGAGGTTCTTGACCTTACCGGATCCCAAGCTGAGACCGACCTCAACACCCCAAACCTCACCAACATCGGGGACGCCCTCGCCACGGACGCCCTCGCCGGGGACCAGGATGATCTTCTTGTTACCCTCAATCTCGTTGCGATCGAACATCCAGCTGGTAGTGTTCTCAACAACCTTGCAGTCGTAAGCCTTGGCGATCTTCTCCAGGAGATCAGACATGTAAGACTGGGTAGGGGGCTTCTTGGCGGCAGCCTTAGCCTTCTCCTCGTCGGTACCCTGGGCCAAAAGACCGGCGGGAACCATCAAGCGGAGCAGGAGCTCGTTGGCGTAGTGAGTAGCGACAATAAGGTCAGCCTCACGGCCGGTGATGACCTCCTTGGCGGCGTCCTTCTTGGCGACGACGTGCATGTCACAGACAATAGTTCCGAATCCATCAATCTGGGCACCGAGCTGGATCTTGACAATCTCGCCGGCCTTCAGAGTGATCTCGGCCTCGGCGGCATCGGACACAAGGGGAGTGTAGGGGGTGACATAGGAGCTGGGAGAGACGGTAGTGGGGTGAGAGATACCTTTTTTCCTCAGTTAGATTTTACAGTTCGAAAATTCCCATCAAGGAAAAAAATAAAAAAATTTAGAACCCACCCTTTGCGATCTTCTTGCCCTTGTAGACCTTGGCGATTTCCTCATCGAGGAGCTGGTCACCCTTCTGGCAAATCTCGACGATCTTCTCGCCCTCAACACACAGAGCTATTGAAAGACGTTAGGTCACATAGCGATGTGAGTTAATGGCGAAGTACAACGTACCAGTGACGGCCTCGAGCACTTTGTGTGAAATGCCGGCAGCAGTCTTGTACTTGGTCAAGGTGTCGGGGTTGTTGAGGGTGTAGTCTGCAAGAGAGAATAGACCAATTAGCTCTGGAAATTTCTTGGGAGTTTATTGATGTTATCCTAGAGCCCCGCCAAAGCTCTGCGGCTTGTCGGACAGCGATGCCCACAAACGTCAGAGCTTTCTCGGAGCACCAGTCGTTTACTTACCAACCTCGGGGGTTTGAGTCTCGACCATTGTGAAGTAGGTTGGCCTGGCCGGTGATATAGAGAATCAAAAAAATAACAGGTGGATATTGACGGTAGATCTGAAATCCACTGGAAGCCTGAGAAGAATGGATCGAGAACAAGTCGTGTGCAGCGAATGAAGCGTTTAGCGTTTAGCGGTAGTGGGGTTATTCACTGTTGCAGCCTGATCTGTCAGGCTTCCCGTAGGGTTACGGCCGCAAAGACGTCATGGGTCATGATGACGGTCTAATGGGGCTTTGCTTTCCCCGCTTTTGCAGCTTTGTGGGTGAAACCATGTTAACAGTATCTCTGCAGTTTGCGTGCAGTTCCATTAGGTACTAAAATCCTTTGAGAAGGTCACAAGGGGCCAGCCACGGGCCCCGAACCATACCCCGAGCTTCTCCGCAGATGTAAACACAAATGAACTCCCCTTTCGTTCCCGAGCTTCTGCCTTCCTTTCCAGGATATCAAAGCCTATTTGCAAGACCTTAATCATTTTTTGCCTTTTAGCATTCGAGAATTAGCAACATGAGATCCACTCCTACGCTTCCCGTCCGGGTACTGACCCATAACATCCGCTATGCGACCAACTCTCCATTCAAGGGGGAACGGCCTTGGGCCGAACGAAGACAAAATCTTTTGAATGAGTTAAAATACCATTCCCGTCATTGTAAGGAGACATTCATATGCCTGCAAGAAGTTCTCCATAACCAACTTGAGGACATTCGTGCTGGCTTGAACCCATCCAATGCGTCTTTGAAACAAGAGTGGGCATACATTGGTGTCGGTCGGGATGATGGCCATCAAGCGGGCGAATACTCGCCAATCTTTTATCAGCCATCGGTATGGTGCTTGCAATCCTGGGAGACGATATGGCTCTCTGAGACTCCCTTCAAGCCCTCGAAAAGCTGGGACGCAGCCTCTGTCCGAATTGTCACCATTGGCCTCTTCACTCATCACAAGACAGGCAATACAGTCCTAGCTCTGAACACACACCTTGACGATCAAGGATCGCGCTCTAGACTTGAGGCTGCACGCATTATTCTATCTAAGATTCGTGATTACCAGCAGGGTCAATTTGGGGGTCTGATCTCAGGAACATTCTTATCCGGAGACTTGAACAGCAAGGAAAAGCAGGAAGCATACTTGGAATTGACAGACAAGGGCGGCTTGAGTGATACTTATAAGCTGATCTCCGACATGCATCATTATGGGAATCACAACACCTTCACTGGGTTTGGATATGGCAAGGAGCCACCAAAGCGGATTGACTTCATTTTGCTGGCGCCCGACGGGAACCAGCCCTGGAGAGTTGATGGATACTCGGTGATACCAAACCGGTTCGATGATGAGGTTTATAATTCGGATCATTGTGCGGTGGTCGCCGATCTCACCTTGGTTGGATAGTATGTAAATGTAGCATTTCTGATAGTTGGACATGATGTTGTGCTTTCTGAGACCAACACAAAAAGCGTAGTGCCTCTAGGGACATTATCCTAGAGATTGTCTAAATCAATTTCAAGGAAGGCTAGTCTCGCATCCACAAGGATCGACTAAGAAAGCTCCAGGCCGTTGAGCTTTCCTTGGATACAATATGAAGCACCCACCGGCAAAGCCTAATTTGCATCCTCGGAGCATGCCAACTTCAAGCTACAAAGATGAAGGAGCAATGCAAAATTTAAATAAGTTGGGTTCTACTGAATTACCATTGTCCGCTCTAGCGCCATATTACATCCGTGGATCATGCAGGGTAGTTCAGGCGATAGCGTAAAACATTATCGACGTAGAAACTACATGCTTGCATATAAAGATTGTGAAATCTCCGTTTGCCTGTGTACTCATTTGGTTTCAACGTCGTTGAGACTGTACACAAGCTTCTGAGCCTCGGCCGTATGAGACTTTGACCTGATAGTTGATGCCTAGCTCTACAGGCATCAAGATCTCAGTTGGGGTCCAGGTCACATGACTCCCACATGCCGTCAAATTGGTCCTGGCGCAGCACCGTCTCCAGCCATGAACGGGCAAAGTATACTGTCCCTGAACGTAAAATCAATGCTTCCTGTATATGCTCTCTTGAACTCGTATAGAGCACTCTGTGTGGGCGTGGAAGGGCGCGCCGAGCATAGTCCTTGCTTTTTACCCGGGAGCGGACATCTCGTAATCCTCCCCTTTGAACTGAACTTCTCCCACCCACCCGCGCCTTAAGCGATCGCCACCACAGCCTCTCCAGCATCAGAAGATACAATCGGGAGGTACCGATTATCTTCCCGCGCGAAGCTCTCTCAGCAAAGTGACCTATATTCCGATACCGATCGCTCTCTGCTTGACTTCGCCTGTGCGAGCGCTCGTGACAAGAGAGAGACCATTATCGGCACCCAACCCCCTTTGGCTCTGGTATGTTGTTCTGTTCCTATGAGCTTCGCTGTTTTTCGGCTTCACCAATTCCATGCCATTCCATATTTCTCCTCGCGCTGCTCAAGTCAGTGGCAGTGTGTCGCCCAGGACATGCGTCCGTCGCGACACGTCCATCGATCGGCGCCAGAACAGGCCGAGGGTGACCGCGCAGTCGCGATGAGGATAGCCCATTGCTCCACACATGAGAAAGATAACTAATCCAGGTGGACTCTACCTATAGGACAACATTCGATGATGCTGTTTTAATTAGCTCTCAATTATCCTTGTCGCGTTGAGTGCCACTCCCATTAGATTACCGACTGAGTGACACCCAACGCCCGTTTCCTATTCCAACCCAACAAATCGACATGCCATCCCCAGAGTTGGCCAGTGGATCTGTTCCACCAGAGTTCTCTACTGCCGATTCCCAATCTGGCATGCAGAATGGCTCCGGCGCGTCTGACACGAGGCCTGGAGGAGAAGATTCCACCAACCAGGGAACACAGCCATCTGCCAATGGCCAGGAGAGCAATGCATTTGAGGATGGGAAGCAGAATGCCAAGGCTATGCTGGCGGCATCTGGTGTCACGGATTCCAACAGTGATGCCAATGGTACGCCCCAATCGAATGGTACAAATGGTTCCGCGCAAAGTCGAAAACGATCTCGTGACGGGTCTGTTATTCAGCCCAGTGACATCTCGGGGACGATGACCGTCCGGACACGCGAGACGCCCGTCGAACAAATCATGATAGAGAATCTCGTCAATCGCGAGTTTGATTACTCGGCTGCAACTGCTTGGCAAAACCCAAGCCAGGAACTGCAGCGAGAAAAGAGGGCGGAGCGTGATTTTTACTTACAGCTTCGACGTGAAAACCAAACAAACCCAGCTGCATTGTTTGGCGCAGGATACGAAGGGTTTGGGAATACACGCACGGACCTGCGAAACCACCCACCTCAGCTTTTATACCCAGCCAACCGACGTAGGCCTGGAAATCGCAAGACTCGTGAGCTTCGGATCTCACGTCGAGATATGAAGGTGCAGAGCGAGCAGATGGACGACCTGGTGCCCATTCGTCTAGACATTGACTGGGAGAAAGTTAAGATTCGCGACACTTTTACTTGGAATTTACATGATCGTGTTATATCCCCAGACCTGTTTGCCGAAAAGCTGGTGGAGGATTTGGGTCTACCTATGGAAACTTCCGCGCCTCTCATGCGCCAAATCTCGCAAAGCATTCAAGAGCAGTTGATGGATTACTACCCGCAAGTCTACATGCACGAGGAGGCTCTTGACCCGCATCTCCCTTACACGGCATACCGAAACGATGAGATGCGTATTCTGATCAAGCTGAACATCACTATTGGACAGCATACCCTCATTGATCAATTCGAGTGGGATATCAACGATGCACAAAATTCCCCTGAGCAGTTTGCCATGCGCATGACCGACGATCTTTCTCTCTCTGGCGAGTTCACCACCGCCATCGCCCATTCCATTCGTGAACAATCCCAACTCTTTACTAAGTCCCTTTACATTGTTGCACATCCATTCGACGGTCGCCCCATCGAGGATCCCGATCTTAGCGCTTCCTTCCTACCAACACCCGTGTCTTCAGCCTTCCGACCTTACCAATCGGCCAAAGAACACACGCCTTACCTCTACGAATTGAATGAGACAGATCTTGAGCGAACGGAGATCTCGATATCTCGGGAACAACGTCGCCAAAAACGATCCATAAACCGGCGTGGAGGCCCTGCTCTACCGGACCTAAAGGACCGTCAACGTACGATCCGCACATTGATTGTGTCTTCTGTCATTCCCAACTCGGCTGCATCAATGGAGGAAAGCAATGTCATTAAGCGTTCAGGATCTGGTCGCCGTCGTGGTATTACAGGACAAAGAGATGACGATTCTGATGAGTTTGAAAGTGATGACTCGGATGAGGGCTCTCCAGCCATTGGGCCAAACCTTGCCCAAGGCACTGCCCGCACGAGAGGCATGAGGGGAGCCGCTAGGGAAGCTCACGCAGCTTTGCGTGCTGGCTTGGGACACTCCGAAACCCCGGAGCCTGTACTTTACGAGCCGCGAGCGTCAGCTCGACGGCAACAATATCGAGAAGAAAGCGACGAAGAACCAGACAAGTTGGTTGTGAGACTCAAATTGTCACGAGACAAGCTGGTGGCTTTGAGAAATGGACAGCGAATTGTCTCCGCGTCCCAAGCGTCCTTTAACAGGGTTGCGCCCAATGCCACGCAAATGGCACCCCCTTCAGATAAGCAAGCGCGACTCCCTGGACACAACCCACCTCGGCCGCAGCAAACAGGAGCCGTTGACGCACCGAACCCTCCTCAGCCCGGTGTCCCCGCTGTGAGTAGATATTGACCTTCGATTTTTGGTCTTTGGCTGACCGTGTGCGCATTCAGCCCCCACCGCCTAGTTGGCTTGTGGCCGGACTTCAAGGGTTAAAACAGGCCCACCCTAACGACTCTTTTGAAGGAGTGATGCGTTATTCTGCCGTGGATCTTGAGACTCTGGCCCCTGTGACCAATACCAACAACCTCCAGCCAGGTCAAAAAATCAAATACCAATACCTACCGCGAATTCGGTGCCACGACTGCCCCGGCAAGCTGTACACGCCTGGTCCCGGCATGACTGTTGACAACTTTGAGGTCCACCTTCGCAACCGGCAGCACAAGGAACGTGTGGAGGAGCGTATTTCGAAGGCTGCCAATGCTCCTGTGAACCCTAATCTGGGTAGTGCGAGCCCGGCCCCTGGTGGTCGTACATCGGCTAGTGCTAGCCCTGCAAACCTTGGTGCCCCTTCTCCTGCCCTTGGCCCTCGGCATTGAGTCAAGAATCTCATTGACGAAGTCATGACTGCGGTACCCATGTGAAATCTTTTGACTGGAACCCTCTTCTTTCAAACGCCTGTACTCTTTTTCATGTATGACACCATTCGCGCTCCCTACCATTCCCTAGAATACCGACCATTTCTGTCTCTTTCGCGAGGGTGTTTGTTGTATAGGATCTTTTTCTGTTTGTCTGCAGCGGCAGAACGAGTTAACTAGTGCTTATTATCCATTGTGAGGCGCACAATGCCTTCAACAAGATATATTTCTACTTTTTCCCTGGATCCATTGATGTAATCATATTAAATCGATAGTAGAGCTTAGTAGATAAGACCGGTTTCTTCTCTGCTGATGTCATGTGGAGAAGCCCAATGTCATGACCTTGCTTCCAAGGTTTGCAAATCTCTACGTTTATCGTCGTTTACCAAAAGCTTCCGCAGCACGAATACTCTGTACATTTGATGTTACCAGAGAAAAAAGCGTGAGACGGGCGATCCGCGCTAAACAGCCGGCTCTCATCTGGGCTGTGACGATACAGAATACGAAACTTGTGGATGTACTTCTGCGTTGTCCACGGATCAATGTCAATTCTCAAGATAGATGCGATTGAACGCGATTTATAATGACTGCGGCGAATGGAATCAAGGAAATTTCAGAGAAGATTCCGGTCGGGAGGATCTTAGTGTAATCTCCAGGACGTGAAGGGACAATCGACTATATTCTACACTGCTCAGAACGGAGATGCAGACATCGCTCGGCTACTCAGAGAGACCGGTAGAGTAGATCTGAAAATTCCCAACGCTATGTAACGAACAACTTTGATTATCGCTAAACAAGAGGGACATCACGATGTTGCTGCTTTAATCAGTCAATTGTAGGGGTTTCATGATGTTACAAGGACTGAGATTCTATATACGGCTATCAACAAGGAGAAGTCTATTCAAATCTAATCTATTAATAGAAACATATATTCGATTGTATTATGCTGCGCATCTTTCTCCACGATATACAATGAAGCCGAACAGTCGCGGCCCTAATGACCCCCAAAGTCCGGTTCTCCATGACTTATTCGGATATCACACTGGATCGATCTTGTGATTGAGACATGTGCAGATAGAATGGGCTTTGCAAAAAATCTCTCACACACCATGACGAGTCGGGAATTCTAGTCATTCCCTGCGTGGATTTAGTCCAAGTGAATGCTCCAGCATCTACAGTGCGGAGGTGGTGCTTTTGATCCGTATCTTTTTGGCAAATCTCAACCTGAACATTGGTCAGGCACATTAACCCTGCTTCGAACTCGTAGAGGGCATTACGTTGTTGCTCATCGAGATTGAAAATAAGCATTCCCTCCACAATATCTTTTGGATCTGTCGAGGGAGTGAGGACTGGCGAACTTGATTCGGCGAATTGATATAGTTGATAGCCGGGCAATGTGGCCTGGGTCATGGATGTGTGGATCTCGTAGTATTGGTCAATGTTGATATAGTATTTCAGAACAGTTGGAAGCATCAAGACTCCATATACAAAGCGCGGAGACCTGCCTGGTTGCTGGTGGAAGATGGTGACATCCTCTTTGGAGATTGTGTTGCTCAGTGCTAGCTTAAAGTCGGTCGGGTACCAGGGCTTCATTTCCATTGTCAGGAAAAGAGGCGAGACAAGGAGGAAGAAGCTGTATATCACCCTTTCGGTAGAAGAGAAGCTGGCAAAGCAAACAAGGTTGAAGGGGGTTGGTAGTGGTGAGTTGAAATGATGCGTAGGAGTATATTACAGAGGATCGGATGGTTCCTAGGTAGGTTAAGGTCAGACCAACAACAGGTTTGGGATGAAGTCTTTTATCTGTTTGAATCAATTGAAGTGACATGACGCGCGAATTAATCAACCATTCTCGCTCTGGGGGATGCCTAGTGTACAAAAGCGCGGAGGATCTAGGCTGTGCTAAAGAGGCTGCACCTGGGCGAAGTAACCCTAAGAGCCTCATGATGCAGTTGGAATTTGGAACAGGGCCATATCATACTGAGGTTGAAGACCCGACATCTTTTTAGGTTATCCTTGAATGGTTCAACCGTGGATTCATGGGGGGAAAGGGTCGGGAATAGGTATAGTTCTGCGCCCGTGGATGTGGGTGCCTTGTTCACCATGAGAAGGATCACCCAAATACTGAGTACTCAGTAGAGAAAGACCAATCATAGTAACCCTACGTCGACTAGTGGCCACTACTGATTATCGATCTATGTTAACAGTAAATCAGGCATTCAGGCCTACAAGATCGACCAAGTTCCATCACATTCGCTGGTGGCGGACTCCAATTTGCTGACATAATGGTCTACCGCTTACCTCATCACATATCGTCACTCGATGAGTACCTGGGAGCTCTGAGCCAACCTCCATCTCTCACCTTCCCACCCCGGTCGTCTTGTTGATCTCCAGGTGTTCACTTTGACATTTCCATCTTTCTATCGTTCTTCGATTGTTCTTATTCTTGTTCAGTTTCGCAAGCTGCTGCCCAGCTTGCTTGTGAACACTTGATCTTTCCCGCTTCTCCAAGCTTCCTCTTCCCATCAACCCGCCACACATCTCAGATCCTTCAAAATGTCTGCAGAGCCGGATCACACTCATGACAAGAAGAGGGTCAACCTTCAGTATGTTGCATGTGCACGCCTTTTTCCGCCGCGTTGTAACTAACCCCGTACCAGGGATCCCTCGGGTGCCGAGAAGAAAGATGTGAGATCAACACACTGCAAACCGGGGCAATCAGGAAACTAACAAGACAAATAGGAGCTCGACACCGCGACTGCTATTCTCAAGAAGAAGAAGAAGCCTAACTCCTTGATGTAAGAGATTCGATTGGGGCCGTGGGCCCGATTTGCGGGGACGAAGCTGACAGCTCATCAATAGCGTTACCGATGCCGTCAACGATGACAACTCCGTTATTGCCCTATCCAACAACACCATGGAGACTCTCCAGCTCTTCCGTGGTGACACAGTCCTGGTCAAGGGCAAGAAGCGCAAGGACACTGTGCTGATTGTCCTGGCCGATGACGACCTCGATGATGGTAGCGCCCGCATCAACCGCGTTGTCCGACACAACCTCCGTGTCAAGCACGGCGACGTTATTACCGTTCACCCTTGCCCTGATATCAAATATGTGAGTTTAGAAGTGGAGTTTATTCGTTGATCCGCATCTCTATCGTTTGTTGTGGTGGCTAATTTGGACGTCACATTAGGCTAAGCGCATTGCCGTCCTTCCCATCGCCGATACCATTGAGGGTCTGACCGGATCCATCTTCGACGTCTTCCTCGCCCCCTACTTCCGTGAGGCCTACCGACCGGTGCGTCAAGGAGACCTCTTCACCGTGCGTGGAGGTATGCGCCAAGTCGAATTTAAGGTCGTTGAGGTGGACCCCCCAGAGTACGGCATCGTTGCACAGGACACAATTATCCATTGCGAGGGTGAGCCCATCCAACGAGAGGATGAGGAGGGTAATCTCAGTGAGGTTGGTTATGACGACATTGGTGGCTGCCGCAAACAGATGGCACAGATTCGTGAGCTCGTTGAGCTGCCTCTTCGCCACCCTCAGCTATTCCAGACTCTGGGTGTCAAGGCGCCTCGTGGTATCCTCATGTATGGACCTCCTGGTACCGGTAAGACTCTGATGGCCCGTGCGGTTGCGAACGAGACCGGAGCATTCTTCTTCTTAATAAACGGACCTGAGATCATGTCCAAAATGGCTGGCGAGTCTGAGTCCAACCTGCGCAAGGCCTTCGAGGAGGCTGAGAAGAACTCACCTGCTATCATCTTCATTGATGAGATTGACTCTATTGCCCCCAAGCGTGAGAAGACCAACGGCGAGGTTGAACGTCGCGTTGTCTCTCAGCTTCTGACCCTCATGGACGGCATGAAGTCTCGTTCTAACGTTGTGGTGATGGCTGCCACCAACCGCCCTAACTCCATTGACCCTGCTCTCCGTCGTTTCGGTCGTTTCGACCGTGAGGTTGATATCGGTATTCCTGACCCAACTGGTCGTCGTACGTGCCTCCTTCATTTCCCCTTGAATACCGAAAAAAAATACTGTACTGACCACACTGGTTCATTTTAGTCGAGATTTTGCAGATCCACACCAAGAACATGAAGCTGGGTGATGATGTTGACCTCGAGTCCCTCGCCGCTGAGACCCACGGTTACGTCGGTTCCGATCTAGCCTCCCTCTGTTCCGAGGCTGCTATGCAGCAGATCCGTGAGAAGATGGATCTCATTGATCTTGACGAGGACACTATCGATGCTGAGGTTCTTGACTCTCTCGGTGTCACCATGGATAACTTCCGCTACTCTCTCGGTGTCTCCAACCCGTCCGCCCTCCGCGAGGTTGCCGTGGTCGAGGTTCCCAACGTCCGTTGGGACGACATTGGTGGTTTGGAGGAGGTCAAGCGCGAACTTATCGAGAGCGTGCAGTACCCTGTGGACCACCCCGAGATGTTCACCAAATTCGGTCTCAGCCCTTCAAGGGGTGTTCTCTTCTATGGACCTCCGGGTACTGGTAAGACTATGTTGGCCAAGGCCGTCGCCAACGAGTGTGCTGCCAACTTCATCTCCATCAAGGGTCCTGAGTTGCTGAGCATGTGGTTTGGTGAGTCGGAAAGCAACATCCGTGACATCTTCGACAAGGCCCGTGCTGCTGCTCCTTGCGTTGTGTTCCTTGATGAGTTGGACTCTATTGCCAAGTCCCGTGGTGGTTCTGTCGGTGATGCCGGTGGTGCTTCTGACCGTGTTGTCAACCAACTCCTGACTGGTAAGTGCCTCCAATACCCCACCATACTAAAAATTTTCATTAACACCTGTATCAGAGATGGATGGCATGACCTCCAAGAAGAATGTCTTCGTTATCGGTGCCACTAACCGTCCCGAGCAACTGGATGCTGCCCTTGTCCGCCCCGGTCGTCTTGACACCCTTGTCTACGTTCCTCTTCCCGACCAGGAGTCCCGTGCTGGTATCCTCAAGGCCCAGCTTCGTAAGACCCCTGTTGCCGGAGATGTCGATCTGGACTTCATTGCCAGCAAGACCCACGGTTTCTCCGGTGCCGATCTTGGCTTCGTGACCCAGCGCGCTGTCAAGCTCGCCATCAAGGAGGCTATCACCGCTGACATCGAGCGCATCAAGGCCCGCGAGGCTGCTGGCGAGGATGTCACCATGGACGATGATGAAAACATGGAGGATACCGTTTCTGAGCTCACAAAGGCGCATTTCGAGGAGGCCATGAAGTCTGCTCGTCGCTCCGTCAGTGATGTTGAGATTCGCCGCTACGAGGCTTTTGCCCAGAGCCTTAAGAACTCTGGAGGCAGCAGCTTCTTCCGCTTCCCCGAGGCCGGGGAGGTTCAGAACAACGACACGTTCGGCGAAGCCGGCAATGATGATAGCCTCTACGACTAAATGGTTCTTTTTTTATGTTTTGCTCGGGGTGACGACATCTGTGTTTGACCATTCGGTTTCGACTGGGGTTCTTCTGCACTGAATATTCATCGTTAGTTAGATGGTTCTTTTTAGAGTGGGGGAACTTGCTGAGAACTGTGGTGGTCGTTTTTTCCCTCTTCGATTATTTTCGTTCTTCAAGGTTGTCTCTGCCCTATACAATGTGTCATAATCGCCAATTAAGTAGAGAATTTCTACGTTGAATTACTTTCTTCTGGTCCAGTATCTATGTAGTAAGCTTGAATTGGGCCTCCCGAGGTCTGCTATCACAGTCATCAACCCTGAAATTTGGCGATCTTCCAAGGTTCGCAATAGTAAATTCGTTATTGAGATGTCCGGCTGCTGGATACCCCTACACGGGTGTGTATTATTATCTACCTGGAAAACACGCAAAAATCTGAACTTTATGAGATGTAGGCATAATTTTCTGAATGCAGACAAAATTCCAATGCTGCTGACATATATATAAGACTAGAAATCTAGAAAACATTATGATATCATGCCGAAGCCGAGGCTGAGGCATCTAGATGTGTCACTTTACAAATTCTTTGAAGCAATTTATTCGAAGACATATGGCAGATGAAAATCCATGCAGTGCGAAAAGAAAGGCTTAGAAGACTGGTTTTATACAAAAATAATCATAACAACCGAGGGCTGTCTTTCGAGTTGATTGACTCCTGATACTACATTAGCTCCAGTGGCTCCGTCATAGTGAATGAGTATGCCTTGAGCCTAAGAGAGATCCACAACCGATAAAAGTCTGCATGTGTAGGTAGGGTGCCATGAGTAACTGTCAAGTACTGTACTAATTAATGTATAAATATATAACATCTATACCTAAGTTCGTGATGTAGCGTTATAAAAGCTCAAAAAAGACTGCTCAAACTCCGTGTGTGCAACCGAAGGGGGATCAAAACTAGCAATGCTTTCACCAAATCCAAATCACGAAACTTTTGGGAGACAAGAGACAACTCGACGATCAATATAAAACAACAACTTAGAACTTCGGACTGAATCGACTCATAGCTCGAATCTTAGCTCCATAGAAGAAGAACAAAATCGGAATAGGAATCATAGCGACGGTGATAAAGCCCAAGACACTGGATGCCCAGTCTACGCCAAGGTTGTCGTACATCTGAGCCGCAAAAAGCGGGAAAGCACCACCAAGTGTAGACCGCACGAGTGTATTGGCAGCAATAGCAGAGTTGGCGAACATCATATAGACATCAATAATGTAGTTGAGACCCTGCATGAAAATCACCAGGATACCCAATCCAATTGGGACACCGGCGATGACCTGTGGCACCCATGAGATTTCTTTCTTGGACGTCCAACCGAACCAGAAGAGACCGATTGGCAAGAGGACTGAGGCAATCATCATTGGTACTAGGCGCTCTTCAGGAACGACACGACCGTGCTTAGCCAGTTTGCGAGCGAAGCGAGTTTTGGTAGTGTAGATGATCAGGGAAATACCCATGATGACACCGATCATGATTCCGATGAAAGGGAGTGCGGCGACACCTTCCTGTTTCCAGCCCCGCACTTCGCCAAAGGAGATAGGGTAAGCCTCGAAGAAAAGATAGAGGATCCCGTAGATGAGGGCAAGGTAGAGGGTGATGAAGAGGAGAATAGGCTCCAGGACGAGCATCTGGAATGGACGGAGAAGGTACTTGGTTGCAATATCTCCCCAAGTGGGCCTGTGTTCATCAAGGAAGGAGTGAAGCGCCCAGTTCTTGGTTTCGCGTCGAAGACGGGCGGCCCGTTCCTGAAGGAGCTTGGGACCGTAGGTCTCCGGAACGATGAAAAGAGCGAGTAGGCCAAAGAATGCCGATGGAATGAGTGTGATCCACGCAGTCCAGCGCCAGCCTAGATATGAGTCCGTGATGAAACCACCAATGATGGGACCCATAGTTGGGCCCAAGAAGGTAGCTCCACTGAACATGGCGATAGCGACAGCTCGATCAACGGGGTTCCAGATGTCGGCCATGGCACCACCGACCACGGCTAGTGGAGAGCAGCCGAAGACACCAATGAGGAAACGAAAAATCATGATCTGTTGTAGATTAGTGGCCACGGCGACGGGGATTTGGAAAATGGCGAAGATAGCGTAACCGGAGAATAATGGAATGCGGCGGCCGTATAGTTCGCTCATCGGGGCCCAGCAGAGAGGACCGAGGGCAAAGCCGAAGACAGTAAGACTGGTCCCTAGGACCATGACTTCAGTAGAAACATTGAATTCCTTGGCTGTGACAGTGGTTGCAGTCGAGAAGACACTACTGGCAAATGTGATCCACACGGTCATCAATGACATGGTCACCGTGATCAACCATTTGCGCCCCCTGGAAAAGTTTTGAGGGTTTTCTGGGTCATCTGGGCCATCCCATTCAACGAGATTGGGGTCTTTATCTGCAGGTTTTCCGGTGATTTGAGGGCCATGTGCACTCTCAACATCGGTGTCCTCTCGCGGTGCTCCCAACGCCTCTTTGTCCAGGGCATCAGTGGCCACGGCGGGCTCCATGGTTGGCTCGTAATGATCCTTGCTGAGGCGAGGCGTAGTTGTAGATGAGTCGATATGGTTGGCACTCATATTAAACGCAAAATGGAGAAAATGTATTGAAAGGGGCAATTGCCAAAGTAGATGTATTCGTACTCCTGTCGCAGGAGTAGGGTCGACACTTCCAACCTTGAGATAATGTTGAATGCAAGAACTTTCTTCCAAATTTTGAGTATGTACCCAGCTGTGGAGTTAAGAAGGTCGTTTCCAAAGTGGGCATTGCTCTGGCTTTATCTTGATAAATGTCATGCTGAGAATCTCGTGGTCTTTTGAACCGAGCCCGGAGCTACGCTCATAAGAAGACCAAAGCCCGAAACCCACAAGTAAATCTACAAGCAAGTCCTCATGGACCCATACTATTCGCTCTAACAGCAGTTTAGAAAAGCGTGGAGGCTCCACTGTTTGACCTAATGTCCGTAGTTAGTCCGCAGAGACTAAAGTCCGGGCCCTGGGCGAGGCCGAGATCCATAGTGTAAATTCAGGTGTTGATATTCTAAGCCCCATGCCGATGTTCCGTGTAGACGACTTATATCGTGAGAATCAGGAACTTCCCCCACATGCTTTATCATGAGTCACATAGCTCTGCTTGTGGCTGTTCAAATGGCGTTTGCAACGAAATAATTGCGTATTCGGCACTTGAGCGGGCTTCGCGCTCAACGTGCTGCCGAAAGGCCGAAAGCCGAGTGGAGACTTGCTTATGGAAGTTTTGTCCCTTATCCTCAGTTTGATGGCCTTATTACCTCGGAATAATCATGTCACCTTATATATGTCATTGATATATAATCCGATCCGATCCGCATCTTGATCGTAAGGATTCTTAATCGTCATACTAGCTGGAATCGTGTACCCATGGATCATTGACCACTTGAACAGCATCAACCCTGGAAGAGGTTTCAGATGCTTCCCAGGTTGTTGCGATGTTCGCCGCCATTTTCTTATTATTTATTTTTTTCGAAGGTTGTATGCATGCAGTCTTTAGTGTAGACACTGCAAAGTTGCCAACCAGGATTCCTAGCACATTTGTATGGTTTAAAGTAGATGGTGGGCGTACCTGCCCTATAGATCAGCCCACACCGCCCATGGCGCTCGAGTGTTTACCCGACCTTCGATGTGCCCCATGCACTATTCAGATTACAGATTTTGTATGCTCAAGTAAGAAATGAAAAAAAATCTGCATATTCATATTTATCTGATAAAATTTGAACATGGAAACAAGCAACGAAGACAATGTCGACTCATTGTAAAGTTTGTAGGGCAGACGCGATCCCGTGCGACGCGTCTGGGCGGTCAATCTCCATCTCCACTCATTCTGCACCGCGTAGACTTTCTCCCTCCCCTCCATCTCCTATGTGAGCTCGGTTGTCGCAATCATGCCGTCGCGCACTCGTCAAGCTCCTGCCGACGAGGCCGAGGAGGATTCTGGCCTTCGCAGCCTCTCCTTCAATCAGCCGTTGTCGTGGCGCGTGGGGCGCTCGGCCATCCCCATCGCCGATCTACTTGAACGTCTCCAGACCCTCGCCCAAGAACTTCGCAAGCTCGAGCAGGAGGAAATCGATAAGGAATCTCTGCGGAAAGTGTCGCAGGAACTCGCCGGTGCTCATCTGCTCGCGCACAAGGATAAGGGGGTGCGAGCCTGGGCAACGTGCTGTCTAGTCGATGTCTTACGACTGTGCGCGCCGGACGCGCCTTTTACGAGAAACCAGCTCAAGGTGCGAATGCCAGAGCAAAGGCCCTTCGGAGGCCAATTGATATTTTGGCATGTGCTGACACAGATTGATGCAGGATGTCTTTACGTGTATCGTCAGTTCGATTATCCCCGCTTTAGCCGATCCTTCCAATGCCTACAATGCGCAACATATATACGTCTTGACCTCGCTTGCCGAGGTCAAGAGTATTGTTCTGATGACTGATCTGGACCACCCGGACTCTCTTATCGTTCCCCTCTTCACGGCATGCTTCGACATCGTCTCAGGGTCATCGAAAGCATCAACTGGCGAGGAAGTGGCCAAGAACGTGGAATTTGACATGACCCGACTCCTTGTGACAGTGATTGATGAAACGCCCGTCTTGGCCGCCGAGGTCGTGGACACCATGTTGACACAATTCCTTCGGGTAGACCCTCGGGCCCTGGAAAACCCTCGCAAGACTAAACGCAGCGATGCACCCCTCGATGTTAAGCAAGATACACTTTTGTTGAAAGACTATCCGCCAGCTTATAACATGGCCAAGGCAATCTGTCAGGCATGCCCAGAGAGAATGACGAGCCATATCAGCCAGTACTTTAACAATGTGATCATTGATGCATCTGGGCCTACCGGTCAAGCCAACGGGTCGAAAAACGGAACCCGCAAGCCGAATCTAGATGATTCAGAGGAGGAAGGAGAAGATGTCAATGATTTGCGCAAAGCGCATCTTCTCATTCGAGAGCTTTGGCGAGCCTGTCCGGAAGTTCTGCAAAATGTCATCCCACAGGTTGAAGCTGAACTGTCCGCAGAGTCAGTTGCCCTCCGGTTACTGGCTACGCAGACCATTGGTGATCTTGCGGCAGGCATTGGTGTTGCAGGACCCCCTCCACCACCACCCATGGATCCTGCGGCTTACCCGCCTGTGACACTCGAAGATTATGCGCAGACGATTCCCCAGCCTAACGTTCTACTCACACCAGTGTCACCGAAGCCATTCTCCCAGGTGCACTCATCGGCTTATGATGCTTTTTTGAGCCGGCGTCTTGATAAGACACCTAAGGTCCGCGCAGCGTGGGCGACAGTTGTGGGCCGGATTTTGTTGACTTCTGCTGGTGGCTCTGGTTTGAGTGAAAACGAGGAACAAGGACTTGTGCAGAGTCTTGCCTCCATGCTCCGCGATGCTGACGAAAAGGTCCGTCTTGCTGCCGTGGATACTGTCGGCCAGTTTGGTTACACACATACCATTCATAAACTCGGCATGAAGGGTGGTTGTTCGTCACCAGATTCGGTTTTAGCAATTCTCGCGGAGCGCGTCAAGGACCGCAAACCGCACGTACGTGAGCATGCCATGAAAATCTTGGCACGCATGTGGGCTGTTGCTGCTGGAGACATCGAGCAGAATACTGAACCTGTTGTGTCTCTCCTGAAAGATGCGCCGTCAAGGATTTTTGATGCTTTCTATACCAATGACCAAGAGATCCATGTGTTAATTGACCGTGTTCTGTTTGAGACACTTCTTCCGCTAAGCTACCCACCGGTCAAGTCAAAGCTTAGCCGCGGAAGTTCTAGTCAATCACAGAAACAGAAGGATAGTCAGAGCTCTGATGCGGACCAGGAAACTGATGTTGACAAAATTCGTGTCCGACGTATCCTGACCTTACTCCGGGGGCTCGATGAGAAGGCGAGACGTGTTTTCTTTGTCACGCTGGCCCGTCAATTGTCGATGAGATCCGCTATGACAATGTATTTGGAGGCATGTGAGAAGTACAATGGTGGCGTGGTCGATAAAGATGGAGAGCAGGCGAAGGCTCAGCTTTCAAGAGTCATTGACTCGCTATCCAAGACATTTCCCGATGTTCCACGCGCATCTGCGGACCTGTGGAAATTTGCCAAGACTCATGATCGACGCAGCTACCAGCTCATTCGCTTTGCTATGGCTGCTGTTAGTGATTATCGAACTGTGACGAAGGCCATCAAGGAACTTCAGCGGCGTGCGCAGAGTGCCAACAACGCTCCCTTGCTTGATACTATAACTCCTCTGTTGTATCGCAGTGGTTCTTTAATCTTCAACCGCAGTCATATACCAGCGATCATGAGTCTCTCTCGGACTGACGAGAATGGTCTGGCCAACTCCGCCCAAGAGATGCTGAAGCAGATCTCATCACAAAATCCCGAGGTTCTGGAGGCGCAGGTTCAAGAGATGTGCAAAGACCTGGAGGCACAAGCTCCCAAGGCCTCTTCTGCTGGCGAATCTAGCTCCGAAGAGATTCTCAAGGCATGTGCCGGATTTGCCAAGAAGCTTCCGGACAAACTTCCAAAGGAGCGCAAATTCTACCAGGCCTTGACCAGCTACGCTTTGTATAGTACATCGCCACGTTCTGCTAAGCACGCCGTGTCAATCCTGATGACCACGGCCGACCGGAAGGAAATGTACGCCAAAGATCTCGTCCAAAAGTGTGTAAAGAAGTGGAAATATGGTTCTGATCACTTCCTTACTCGACTTGCAACTTTATCCCAGCTGAATTTGCTTGCCCCGCGTGAAGCAGACGAGGAAAGCGATGTGATCATCTCAATTGCAATCAACCAGATTCTTCTGACCAATCGCAACCCCGAAGGAAACTCGCAGTATACATGGTCGGAGGAAATTGACGAGGAGACTCACGCGAAGGAGTGGGCGCTCAAAGTCATCGTCAATCGCCTTCGTGCGAAGGATGGCTCGGACAGTGATGATGACTTCCGTGCGCATGCCGTGCCCGTTTATGATACCTTGAACAAACTTGTGGCTGGGAAGGGTGAGCTATCTAAGGAGAAAGATACTCCTGCACATCAAAAGTCACGGCTGCGTCTTCTTGCTGCCAAGTCACTGATTAAATTGTGTGCCTCAAGTACTTTGTGTGACCATTTGCTGGCTCCTGCAGATTTTAACATGATTGCTTTGATGGCTCAAGACGAACTTGAGCCAGTGCGAATCGAGTTTATCAACTACCTCAGGAAAAAGTTGGTTCAAAGGTCACACCTTGGTTATCGCTGGTACATCATCCCGTGTCTTCTTGCATTCGAGCCGACCAGGAACCTGAAGGAGAGCACGCTCACTTGGTTGCGGTCTCGCGCAGCCCATTTCGCCCAGCAAGCCCAGAATATCGGGAAACGAAATGAGCAGACCATGGTGATGGAGTTGATATTTTCACGTCTTTTATCCTTGCTCGCCTACCACCCTGACTATCCATCTGAAGATTTAGACGAGTCGACAAAGCTCGTTGATCTCAGCGACTTCTGTCAATACATCGTCTTTTACCTGTCTGCTGTTGCCAATGAGCAGAACATGTCTCTGATTTTCCATGTTGCTCAGCGTGTCAAGCAATTCCGTGATGGCATCACTAAGTCAGACGAGATGTCCACTCGTCTTCACACTCTGTCTGACTTGGCTCAAGCAACTATCAGAAAGTTTGCCGAGATCTACTCCCAACAACATAAATTTGGTGGTGGGAGCGGAGGCACTAACATCCTGCAAACTTACCCTGGTAAAATGGGTGTTCCTAGTTCCTTGTTCGCAACGATGGGTAGTCACCAAGAAGCCCAGGATGTTGCCGACAAAAACTTCCTTCCGGACGAGCTGGATGACGTGCTCGACCGTGTTGTACGGGTGGCAATGAAGCCAAAGAGCACCTCTCATGGTGGGCAAGGCTCCATCAAGAAGAGAAAGCCCGAATCCTTTGATGCCAATGATGCCGCGTCGGTCAAGAAAGCACGCAAAGAGAAGACTGCACGGCCATCTCGCAAGTCTTCTTCATCAGTGGGTGTGTCCAATAAGACCCCTCAACGCAAGCGCAAGGGCGATGATGAGTGGTCTACTGAAGTCGGTGCCGAAAATGTATCTGCTTCTGCTCGCCGTCGTAGCAGTCGAGGAACTACCAAGCCTCAGATCAGCTATGCAGACAACGATAGTGATGAAGATGATCAGGAAATGCAAGATAACAATGATGTGGCAGAAGATGAGGATGATGACGAAGATATGGCTGAGGGTGAAGACCACCCTGACCAAGACGACAAGGAAGAAGAAGAAGAAGAAGAAGAAGAAGAAGAAGAAGAAGCGAAGGAGGAGGAAGTCGAAGTAGAGGAGCAAGGAAAACAAGAAAAGGAAGAAGACCCTGCCCAGGCTAGCGAAAAAGAGAACTCCTCCCCCGTTGTCTCGAAGCGTGGAACCAAATCTTCTACAACAAAAAGCCCTCGCGCACAGAAAGAGAAACCGGCTACAGCCACTCTGCCAACTCGACGATCGTCCCGCCGGGGATAAACAAGTTCCCTAATGCAAGTTACATGAGAATACCCTTTATTTTCTCTCATTCTTGTTGTATGATTCCTTCTCTTATTCTCTTGATTTGCATTGCATGTCATGATTATTTGTTATCTTTTTTCACTCATACCTCTGCGGTTTTATGTTTCTTACAGCCGATGACCATTCGAGATGTATACCCAATCTGCTTTGATGTCTCCATTCACCAGCCGCATTCATTCTGTTTTAGCGAGCTTCCGTGCAATCCAGCAATTAACATCGCGGATGTACTTATTCTGTCCATGCCAACCCTGATTGAAACTACACTCGGTTTAAGTGTTCATGCCTCATTATACCTATAGGTATGATCGCATTATAGATAGTCTTTAGAATCGGGCAAAGTTGCACGCACTATCCATCAATAGGTATTCAGTATGCCCAGATGAGTGTACAAGCCGTATATTTGCTATCTCTTTTGCCTTGTATACAACAAGTCCGACTCTATCCTTTCCACCTCGCAGAAGTGCTCTAGGTATGTAAACCAGTAGAACAAGCACTCCGAATACAGTCAACTCGGCTGATGCAGTTCGCGAGCGAGTCCGAATGTTAATTTCTTGTCAGTATTTCAATTCTCGAGGAATAGCATTCCATTTGCGTGCAATGCAGAATAGTAAGCTACATATAACAAAGTTTGAAATTCATGCGGGCTTGTGGAGGTGCTTGTAGGTGTAAATCTGAATATATATACCCATTCTCACCCCAGGAACCAAGTTAACTCCAAGGTTTGTTTAACATGGAAAGCGAGTACACGCAGCGAGGGATTTCAATGTCGACAACAGCAAACCTCTTGAGGACAAAGAAAAAAGATCTGATAACCGCGTGGCCTTTCCTAATCCGCCCTCATAGTGGATCCATAGTGGACTCCATCCACCATGGACCCGTCAAGCATGAAAACCTCGCTAACGGCTCAAAAGGGCAGGTAATTGAGTTATATGACTAAAATAAACCTACACCTGAGCACAGATACCAAGCGAATTACTTTGGTAAAGTCGCTTTGTTATCACCCGTCAACCGCCTCAAGTTTCCTGTTTCGAAGCTTAACTACTCCACATCCCGTGGCGCATCCCCACATTGCTATGTAAAACCGTTGTCTATTGCGATTGTTGTCGCGAGAAGCGGGTGTGGCGGAGGACTTTGATTGACTGTGTTTAATTTCCAGGTTACTGTTCGTATCTGCGATTTTGAGTTTGTTGTGTTTCTTTGCTTTTCTTCGGGTGGCCTATCCAATCGGCGTATATTCATTTAAGGGACCTCATCGGAGGACATCGGGGATTAATAAAACATTGATATGGGGGCGGTTATAGAGCCCATGCACAGCTTGATATTTCCCACAGATTAGCTGCTAGATACGCTAGATTGGTACACATGGTCCGAAAAAGGATTCATATTCAAAGTATGGGGTATGTCCTGCATCGCATCGATGAACTGAACTGTATGTGCAGACAAGTCTAGAGATATTACAACATAAGAAGAAAATAGGGGTCAGCAGATCAAGCTTTGCCTGTCGCGACCCACGAATCATATATTCCCCAAGCACCGGCCATGAGACTGACCAGGCCGGTCAAGTTCTCGGGGATGCCAACACCTTTTTCGAAACACCAGTGGATGCACAAGGGAGCCCAGATAGTGTTGTTGACTAGGCTCTTCTTCCAAGACCTGATCTCCAAGCGGAGCGCCTCCGCTTCTTCGGCTTTGATTTCCTTGGTCTCGACATTGCCGGCGGCAGCGCGTTTCTCGGCCAAGCGTCTTTTGCGCAGCACATGTTGACGCCAGAGAACGAAGAATTGGAAGAAAATATGACCGAACCAGCCGCGAGTACTCCATATATACCACAGGTCAATGCCACCGTATTTATCGATCCATTTTTTGGAGACAATGCCCTTTCCTGCGAGGTATGCTATATTTTCAAGGAGTTGGTAGATCACATTGGAGATGACCTGCAGGTGGGTCAGGGCGTGGATGATTGGGTCCGCCGGTGGTGATCTAAATGTTTCTGAGCCCCAGACCCAGAGCGGTAATAGCCCGAAAAGCCGGAGGTTGTAGCGGGTTTCCGAGGCAAGGTTGGAGAGGGCTGACCACCTTGCTGGCGCGGAGGAGGAGAAGGGTTTGGAGGGTTGTGAAGGGACTCGGCCTCTTAATCGGGCCAAAACCCCCATGCGTGTTTGTAGCGCGATCCATGGGGCCGAAGCACAGAGGTGTTGTAGAATTGATGCGACGTAATTCGTTGTCGCGAGGACTCTCTCTTGCCCGTCGGCGGAAGATAAGAGTCTGAAGAGAATGTTAGCCCACCGGAAAAAGGACAAGGCCGTAAAGCATGGCTGCCGCTCTTGGTACAGGGCCCTGGAGGGAGTAACTCACAAATCCAACCGCCGGATAGTCACGTCGGTCGCCGTCAAGGCTGCTAATAATTGACGCCGTGTCGCCGATTTCCCCGCGGGTGTCGGGCTAGGTTTCCCCGCATGCTGAGCATCTGGTATTATTGGAATGTCGGGAGAATGCTCAGGGTTTGACATGTTGAGGATGCTTGACTTCAAAAAAGAGAAAGGAAAGAGGAAGAGAGACCAGCTCTTCGGAGTTATGGAAACATAATCAGGCGCATAGCACGGAAACCGCGATCACGGAAGGAACCGAGGCTCGGAACAAGGTTGGGACTTCCTGACTCGGCAGGCCCCACATGGAATCTCAGTCTCATGAACTTCGTGTGAAAGCTCATCAGATATCTTGGCTTTCCGCTGTTTCGGTGTTTCCTCTCTGTTTTTTTTCCCCTGTCTGGCTGTGAGGTTTCTTTTTTCTTTTTCTCTCCCTTTCTTCTATCTCTTCTGTACAATGCCAGACACCCTCGAGATACCCATTCCAAATCACGAATCCCTAGCACAAGTAACCTCGCACATATGCAGGTGTGGTGATACTTTCCATGACCACGCTTGCATATGATCAAGGCCAGGCTCACATTTCTCTCCCAAACTGATCGCCAGGAACATTCCCTCACCCTCAGCTCTCCTATCAGGACAGACGACCACATAGTGGTCAACGAGGATACTTTGGCTTCTTGGTTCGGTTTTCGGGGAGCAATAGATGGACCCTTTTGGCTGGGTCCGAGCGAGAAGGTCAAACTATGCTACCGTTACCGGTTCGACATGCCATGATCCCTGCTGAATTGCTCGGTATTCCTCTGATGAGAGGCTCTATCCCTCGCGGAATATCGCGACCAATCAGAGTATTCCCAATCCGGGGTCTCCATCAGCTCACCTTGAGTTTCTGCCTCTTCCCAGACGGGACAGGAGATTATCGACCGTTCGAGCTCCAGACGTCGGCGGACGATCCGCGGCAACATCCGTTGCGCTAGGGAAGGGCGTCGAAAGTCTGCGAATGTTTGGCGGAAATGTGAAGCTTGCGATGGGTTGTTCTGATTCTCCAGTGCCCATCGGATGGTCTCTTCGGCGCGCTTCTTTGTAGGACAGCGGTCGAGAACCCAAACCAACAGTTTTTGAAACTGAAAGAACGACAGTGCCATCGACTTAGCTAGACTCAGCGAAGATTCCAAGTCTTACTCAGCGTCCCTAGAAAACATACGCCACCAATTTGGAAATAGCGGGTTGTCTGCCAGTCGTTCACGTCCTGCGCAGGCAGGCCGCTGGCGGCGGCGACACGTACGATAGGTCGGTTGAGGAGTTCCGGGATGTGAGGAGGAGGTCTGTACGGTTCATTGACCACTGCGTTGATGCTCTCGCGAGCCTGCTCAGCCCATTTGGCGCACACGTAGGGCGCACACGTAGGGCACACACGGACCTGGCAGGCCATGCGGCTAGTGTCGATGGGTCCTAAGCAGTCTTGGCCAGTGGATGATTGGAAGTATTGTCGGGCGATGGACATCCACTCCTGTACAGATTGTTGCTGCTCCTCAAGTCGCGGGATGGAATTTCCGGCTCGTCGGGAATCGTAATTGCGCTGCAGGGCAGCGTTGACCAGAACGTTCATCTTGTTATTGACGAGCGTTCTGATTTGGGCATCTGTGTATTGCCCCTCGGCAAGTGCCTTCTGCACCTAAGGCTCGAGAATTTTGGTATCTCGAGGAGGTAGCTCAGGCTCAAATGCCGAGAAGTCGGGGGTGTCTGCGGTACAGGCGTAAAGAAAACGGCCTTGGCAGCTGCATAGATCACAGAAGAGGGCACGCTCTTTGGTGTAGCACCGACATACTACCTCGTGCTGGCAATTTCCACTACCAGGGCGAAATCGGTACCGCGCCTGACGGTTAGCTTCAGGCAAATCCACGGAAGAAAGCCCGGGAGGAGGCAAAGATGGTGGTGGTGGTGGTGGTGGTCCAAGGGGAAAGAACCAGGGTCACGCAGGATGCAAAGAAGGTGAGAGATGCCGGGGGCGTATAGGCAAGAAATAATTTTTTTTCCACGACAGTGAGGTAGATGGCGTTGTTTGTCGTGATGCGGCCTCCCTGCCTTGCGGCTTATCCATCCTGTACTTAGGGCTGGCGCTGAACCCTCCAAACACCCACGACATCCATACGACACCACCACTGTCGAAACGACCTCGCTGCACTGGACTGTATGCCACATCAATAAATCCCGTCGCTGAACCTTATCAAAGGATACACATAATATTACGAAAGGGCCAGGTTCTCGCGAATCCGACGCCTCAAACATCTCACCTCTACCCTCACTCAACTCCCTTCTCCTGACGAATCAAGAGAAGCAACAACAGGGAACTAAGTCAAATCATTAGCCTCAGAAGCTGTCCAATATGTGATAGATTGGTCTACTCGCCTCTCTTCTTGGCTTGGTGCTCGGGTCTAATGGAAATTGACAAGATAGACACCGAGCGCCTGAGAACCGGCTAGTGTCTTGTTAGCCACGGTATATGTATGGTATTGTGATCAAACACTTACCTCGGCTCCGGCTGCGCTGATAGGGTCAGGAGCCTGCTATTTGCCACTATTAGGAATCAATTCCTACTGCTTCATCTTCAACAACGCGTCTGTCGCCAGATGTCCGTGGTATCACGTGCATGGTCGCCTAGTCCATCCACTGTGTGTGATATGATGAAGTACATCTTAAGGATCTCTTCCAGGGCTTTTCAATGACTTACCGACACGCTGGGAGGAGCCTCGATGGGACCCCAGGGGAGAAGGGGCTGCGGGTCGTTCCACGTCCCAGCCAGCTCCAGCTGGATGGCCTCATCCTCGTAGATGGTCTGGAGGGGATCGAAGGCGAAGGACATTCTGGGAAAAGGTGGTTTTTCAGAGCAAAAGGAGCTTGCAAAGCTTGGAAATGGAATGGAACGATGATGGGAGCAATGGGTGGTTGTGGGTGCGCTGCAAGGTTCGAGGTGTGAGTGAAGACCGCAGAGATCAAGATGTAAACGAACCTCGCCGGCGCCGGCCTCGCAGAATCGGCATCAAAACACCTGGCCCTGCCCGTTAACATGATCTTGCCACGATTCCCTGATACCTCCCTGTGAAGCAGTTTCATGGTGCAGGACAACCAGCATTTATTAACTACTTTATAGCCCTCTACATGCACGTGGCAGCTTGTGCTTCTATGATTATCCTGCCATTCCGGCCTTGCATTCATGGCAACTTTCAACATCATGTCCAGCCCGCCTGTGCGCAAGACCAGTAAGACCAATAATTGATCATGGAAATCCCGTGGCATGATGGAATATAGACTCATATCTAATACTCTAACCTCATGACTAACAAGGATAGATCGATTCGTGCTGGTGAATGCCTTCATGTAAATTCCTTTATGTACTGCAGTTTCCCGCGTCTTTGCTCCTCTGTTGGAGGAAGCGTATTAATTGTTTGGTGCAGGGATTCTGTAGAAGATATAGTGAACCACAGGAACAAGCATGGAATACCATGTTCCCTTCAATATGGTAATTCGGTAATAGAGCCGGGAACCAAATATTTCCCGGAGTATGATTTCCGAGCGGCAAGTTGCAATACCAGTACCTACTAAAGGACGGGATATATGGTTCAATGTCAGGGAAATCAGTGGATGGATCAAACATAGGGTCTAGATATAAGTGTATAATTGTGTTGCGCAGTGCAACCGGAGTAGGCTCGGAGAGTTCCGATGCGTCGGCCAATGGATCGATGGATATCGCCGTCAGCCCCCATTCGACCCATTTGCGTCCACATCTGCCGACTCAAGAAACCGACCGCTTTAAATATACGGAACCCCCCCCCCCTAGACCGCCTTATCTTGATTTCCCCAGATCTTCCGTTAGAATATTCCTGTGACTTTTATACCCTTGTACTATTTTCGGTACAATTTAATACAATTACCAAGGTACGTGGGGCCTAAGGGGATGAATTAACCTCGGGAAATTAGACTCGGCCCAGCCCCCTCTTGTCTCTCGCCCAATTTCATAAACAAACACGTCCCGCCCCCCCCCCAACTCTGATGTTCCCTTAATTAATATTTATCCTTCCTATCTTAGGCATATTTGGGTCTGTCTTTAGCCCACCATGTCTGTCAAGTTCCAAGAAGAGACCATCCGCACCGTCACTGGCGGCAAGCCAGAGGACCTGGTGCACCGCGTCGGTGAGCGATTGACCGGTGGACACACTACTGCCGGCTACCTCGCGGTATGAAGCTCTTCCTCTCGATGAATCAATTGGTTGCAACAATGGAATTCAATCGATATCCCCCTCCCCCGACATTCCATACTGATCCGAGGAATGTGTGTCGCAGGCCTACCTCAAGCAGCTCCAGCACAACCCGCTGCGCACCAAGATGCTCACCTCGGGTGTGCTCTCTGGTCTCCAAGAGCTCCTCGCCTCCTACCTGGCCCACGATGTCGGCAAGCATGGCCACTACTTCTCCTCGCGCATCCCCAAAATGTCGCTCTACGGCATGTTCATCGCCGCGCCCCTCGGCCACGTCCTCATCGGAATCTTGCAGAAGATCTTCGCCGGCCGCACCAGCCTTAAGGCCAAGATCCTCCAGATCTTGGTCAGCAACTTGATTGTACGTGATTGATTCCATCTCCGATGCTACTCCGGTCCATTGCGACCGTGTCGCGCGCAACAACGAAGCGCTAACCCTTCTCGCGTTACCTGATAGATCTCTCCCATCCAGAACTCTGTCTACCTGTGCTCGATGGCGATCATCGCTGGCGCGCGTACCTTCCACCAGGTTCGCGCTACTGTTCGCGCCGGCTTCATGCCCGTCATGAAGGTCAGCTGGGTTACCTCCCCGCTGGCTCTGGCCTTCGCCCAGAAGTTCCTCCCCGAGCACACTTGGGTGCCCTTCTTCAACATCACCGGTTTCTTCATTGGAACCTATGTTAACACCCACACCAAGAAGAAGCGTCTGGAAGCTCTGCGCAAGGTGAGATATTCTGTGTTCTCAGAACTAAATTGAGTGCCTGCTAATATGGTTCTAGCGTTACGATCAGCGCGATCAGCGCCGTGACTACGAGAAGCGCGACTACCCTTAAGGGACTGAGTCCCTTCCCTGCAGATCAAACTTCTAATATGGAGTCGAGTCCTCCTGCGCCGAATTAAGCTGGATCCGTACAGTACAGCGTACATTCGATTCTTTCTGCAGATATCTATTCCCCCTTTCTTTTGTGTGATGTCTTTTTTATGTCTCTGGTGTTTGATCTCTGTGTAAACATCTCTGCATCTCGGTATGCGTCAAATATCTTTCTCAACTGATGTTATTTCAATCTTACGACGAATGGAATTCCCAACTACTTTATAATCATTGACGCGACAGGGCAGAGAGAATAAAGAGGACTATGATACGTAAATCACGTGAATCAGTAATTAGGGTATCAATCCAAGAGATAGAAAATTCGGTTTGTGAGCATATAACCTCATGACAGATCTATAAACCCCAGACTATCGATCGGACCCACTTGATCCATGTCTTGCAAACAAACTCTACCTGGGCCCATCAGCCCTGTTATCAAAGACGATACCTTGAAAGTTGGAATGAGGATGGCATTGAAATAAGAATATGGCTCACATCACTCATAAGCAGTCATAAAAACCTCGTAGAAACGAACGATCCAATGCCCAAATTTCAATCCAAGTCCATAATGAGAAACCCCCAAACATTGAACACTAAAAATACGCAAAGCTGCTCAAACTCTACCGGGGTATACCTCAAGACCTTCTGGCGCAAAATGGACATGGAAAACTAACTCAACTCACCACCCTTACACGACCTTGAGGGTGCCCCCTCTCTTTTCCTTGACAAAATCCACGAACTCATCAATAAGACCAGGCCATGCCGCATCAGCATCCCAGAAGTCAAGATTCTCATCTTCAAGAGCCTTCCGCAAGAACACTTCAAGCTGCTCCCACAGATCCTTGCTGATGACCTTTGTACCCCGTTTCTCCATGTACTCAAGCCACCAGTCCAGCCATGGTGAAGTCTCTGTGTTGCCCTTGATACCGCCAGAGGACTCGTCAAAGAAAAGACGCCATTGCTCGGCCGCGATTTCGAATTGTACGCCGCGTTGGCCTTGTAGTCGGGAGAGGAGGAAGGAGTATCGGTAGACGCGGCGGAAGACGGTGGGTTGTTCGGGGATTTCTTTGCGAAGGGTCTGGATGTGCTTTCTCATTTGCGAAATGGTGGAGCAGCTGCGATGTCGGTTAGTATGTGGATGGTCTTAGTGTAGATGGTATGGTAATTGGACAAATAGACTGGTTGGGGAGTGTGGAAGACGGGACATACCTCACGAGTTTCCAGCCATTCAGGAATCCTTCTTTAGTGAACTCGCCCATGGCTGGGCACTGGCATAGCTCTGCAACGCCAAGAACGACAATTTCGTCGAGTGCAACCTCAAGGTCCTGGAAGTATTTCATTGCGCCATCGATTCCGAATTGGTCCTCCTCATCCGTGTCAGGATCTATGGCGGGGTGAGTACTGTGTTATTGACTTCGATGCGGATGTTAAGGTGTATTTACCTCGGTAGCTTTCGAAGATCTTGGTCAGGGGGGCTACCAGAGCCTTGTTGCCTTTGTTTTCATCCATGTAGTACCTGGACAAGATTCAATGGTTAGCTGAACTGTGGAGGACTTGGTTTTGTCTGAGCTGTTTCGTGCTGGGAGAGTTGGCCTGCTGGTCTTGGAGATTCCGCAATGCGACAATGGTAGTACACCTGCAAAAAGCTGGCAAGGTTGGAGAATTTGGACAACAAGAGGATACACAAGTAGGGATTCCTCCCCGAGCTCTGCGCTGGCAGGAGAAGCTCGCATGCATTTGTCTTGTATGCCAAGACAGCGCGCACTTCAGACAAAAGCTAGAACCAGCGCGCACAAGCATAACACAGTATATTGATAAGCTGAGTATAGAGAAAATGAGTAACTCACATATTGATTGCTCGTCCTAGGTCAAACTTTGTCTTCCTCAAATACTAAAGCTGCACATTAGTGAGGAGTTCGTCAGGTTGCATTCGTGGCGGCGGGCTTGAAATACACCCAACCATCCAAAATTTGCGAAGAACACACCTCCACAGCAGTGCTTGGTCGCGTGGCTGCAATTTCCAAGAACTGCTTCAAAGTTTCCTTCTGTCCCTCGGTCAAGGGTGGGCCAGAAGGGGTGGTGTTTATTCCGCGATGCATCGTGATATTGAAGTTTCAAACGTGATGGGCGGAGTGGGACAGCGCGGGAGGAAGGAGGGCCGGAGATAACCGGAGATAAGAATTATAAAACGCAAGTGAAAGGGATCTATCGTTGTCGCGTACTTGTCGTTTTTTTTTTTTGGTTCCAAGTCCCCGCGCTGCCTGAACAGCTTCTTGATGTCCCCGCGGCGGGGATTACTCAGCTAGTGCCTGAGGCACGACTGCTTATCTTATCTGCGGTAGATAACTAAGTTGATCTTCGTAGCCCTCTGCTTTATGAACATGATATAACGATTGTTGATTTTTTTTTTGGCAGAAACAACAATAGACAAGTACATATTACCCTGCCTAAGCTAGCTTGCTACATATAAATGCACTATACCCAGCGTCCTTAAGATGTCATGGGATTTCTACTTCAAGGTTTTCTCCATATACAAGGCCTACGGGTCAGCCTCAGTCGAAAGGAGTTTCTCCTCTTGTTCGGGTCAATTTAGAACGAACATGTGCTCTGACTGTCATATCTTTTGTATTGAGGGCGTGTGGACCAAAATTGGTCCTCAGAAAGCTTTTATAACGGACCCATGTCTAACCATCCTGCTATTTGATACAAAGGAAACCCACACCGAAGTGCAATATGACTTTTGTATTGACATCTAATGACTCCATAAACTCCAGTTTCCCGTTCAAATGGTGCTCCTTTAGGTGGTGAAAAGGGTATCCTCCTGTTAAAAGTTAGCCATAGTTCATATGATAGATAGATCATCCTGTCTATCAAGCAGGGGTCACATGCCTCTCTCAAATATTCTCCTATAAGGAAATTAGCAAAAAGTACAGTTTTGACAGCGGCAGGGACGTAAACTTACCAACGTCTGCTTGCCGGAAGAGAGCAATGGCAGTGGGATCAAGCTTGCGGATCTCAGCAGTGGATCGAGCAGTCACTATTTTAATTATTAGTAAAGGATTAGATAACACAGATCAGAGTGAAACATACCTCCGAAGCCCTGTTTGCGCGAGAAAAAAGTATTGTTAGTCGTGCGTTTCGTTAGTGATTGTACATTTTAACGTACCAGAGGGGTATCTACCGACGCGAGAAGTTAGCCAAGCTCAGGAGCAAGTGGGAAGCTTTTTGACATACCATCCATAGAATATACTATACAACCAGAATGCTCAGGAGCATCCTCACTCCAGCGAGCAATGTGGGCGCGAACGACGTTGGAACCGTAAAGGAAGGGCACTGTAATACAAGGCTTTAGTATGATAACCCCAACCACAAGTTGATTTATATGACACATACTCTCGCCATTAGGCTTAATCCAAAGACGGTATCTGGCGTGGGGGGCGATGACATCGAGACTGGTCAGGGCAAGGCGGAACTTGCCAGTTTTGGTGACTAGAAGAACGAAGAAAGTTAGATACAAAGGTTCGAGGCACCATATGCGAAGCAATGGATTGCGGGATGAACTGACATTTTCCAATCATTGTTCCGACACTCAACAAGCTAGCCCGAGGGATGGAGACAGCCAAATTGGCGAGTTTTAAAGGCATATAGAAGACTCGGTCTTTCTGTATGCGGAAGACCATGCGTTCTCCCTCTCCATTAGGGCCATCTCCGGTAGTGGGAGCGACGAGCTGTGACAAAGAAGAGCCAGTGTAGTTGGCGATCTTTGTGAAAAGAGTCTTAGTTTCCTCCTCAGTAAGAGACCGCATGATGGGCGACGATGGTTGAAAGATGGAGATAAGTTTTGATAAAATCTCCTGGTGGAGAACTTAGAAAAAATGCGGCAGAAATTTTTAGTCCGCACCGCCTTCTCGTCGCCGCAAAGCTTTTGCGCTCTTTGACTCCCGCAAATTTACTACACATCAAAATCACAAAATGGCTCGCGGTCAATCGTCAAAGAGACGGAGATTGAGTCCTCCTGCTGACGGAGGCGACTCTGAATTGTTCACCAACGACGACGAGTGGGACGTTGAGCAGGATTACGAGCGACGCCCGCGCAAAACGAACAAAAAAGAGACCGAGCGCACACGATTGCCCATTAAAACCTCCGAAGGATTCGTCCAGGCCAAAGATGAAGTAGAAGAGCAAGCGGAGGATAGCGACAGCTTTTTGGGTACCGACGATGACGAGATGGAGGATGGATCAGGCGAGGAGGAGTCTGAGGAGGAGGAAGAAAAAAAACCTAAGATCCCCGTGAAGGTGCAGATCATGCAAGCGAAGGAAGATCTCGCCCGGATGGCCTCCCAAATCAACGAGGACCCCGAAGAGAATATCGCTCTGTTCAAAACTATGGCCGAGATGGCAAACAACCCGGACTCACCTCTCACGGTGAAGAAGCTGGCACTGGCCGCTCAGGCCGCGGTCTACAAAGATGTCATTCCAGGATACCGTATTCGTCCTCTCAGCGAGGAAGATAAGACCGCGAAAGTATCGAAGGATGTGCGCAAGCTCCGGGATTTCGAGCAGAGCCTCGTGTCTGGATACAAGAACTACGTCAACACACTGGCCCTGCTGGCCAAGCCTGGTCGAGGCCACACCAGTGAGAAGGACGCCAGTCTGAAAACTATGGCTATCAACTGTGCTTGCAGTCTACTCCAGGCTGTGCCCCATTTCAACTTCCGAACCGAATTGATCAAGATTATCATTAACCGACTCGCACGAAGACTGGTGGACCCGGATATGGCTAAATGCCGTGAGACTGTGGAGGATGTTTTTGCTAAGGATATTGACGGCATTGTCTCTCTGGAGACCGTTCGTCTACTCTCCAAGATGATGAAAGCTCGGGATTTCCGCATTCACGAAAGTGTTCTGGATACCTTCCTTCACCTACGTCTACTGGGTGAGTTTACGTTCAAAGCATCAACAGAACGTGTCGATCGTGAAGAACAGGAGGAACCGACTCGGGGAAAGAAGCCAAAGCAAAAACGCGAATTCCGTACGAAGAAAGAGCGCAAGGTCATGAAAGAGCGCAAGGTGGTTGAGAAAGATATGAAACAAGCAGATGCGCTCGTCTCGCACGAGGAGCGTGATAAGAACCAAGCCGAGACTCTGAAACTCGTGTTCGGTAACTACTTCCGCATCTTGAAGCAACGGATTCCCCACTTGATGGGTCCCGTTCTTGAGGGTTTGGCCAAGTATGCTCGTCTCATCAACCAGGACTTCTTCGGAGATCTGCTGGAAGCCTTGAAGGACCTTATCGGACATGCTGAACGTGAGGATCAAGGGGAGGATGAAGAGGAGGACGAGGAAGAGGATGAAACCAAAGAGGGTGCTATCTCTGAAGCCGCTAGCCGTGACTCGCGCCGCGAGGCCCTCTTGTGCACAGTCACTGCCTTTGCTCTTCTTGACGGCCAGGATACCGCCAAGGCTGCAACAACTCTCCACCTGGACCTCAGCTACTTCATTAAGCACCTCTACCGCTCCCTCTACGCCCTATCCACCAACCCTGAAGTTGAATACAACCCCAATACCTCCCTTCGTCTCCCAGACCCGAACTCCCCCGAGGAGTCCTCCAGAATCCGCTCGAAGAACAAGGTCAATTTCCAGACTCCCATGGTCTTGCTTCTCCGCTGCCTCCAGTCGACCCTTCTTTCCCGGGCACACGGCAACCCGCCACCAGTCCGACTTGCCAGTTTCTCCAAGCGTCTCATGACGTCCTCTCTTCAGCTCCCTGAGAAGTCTGCTCTCGCCACACTCTCGCTCATGCAACAGGTCTCTAGACACCATGGGCGTCGCATCTCACCCCTGTGGCACACTGATGAGCGCAAGGGTGATGGTGTGTTCAACGCGTACTCCACTGACATTGAGGGCACAAATGTGTTTGCCGGATCAGTATATGAGGGCGAGTTGTTGCGCCAGCACTATTGTCCTCAGGTCCGCGATGCAGCTATTGATATCGAGAAGATGCTGCTTTCTGCCAAATAGATGGTCGACGGATTCATTTGAATGTTTATAGAGGCCAGTTATGATGTTCTTATTCTGAGGATGTAAATTTCAAAAGCGAGTCATATTTCTGTGGCTATCATTCCCGGGTTCGGTGTTTCACAATTAATAGTATCAATCTTGCATATTCGAACATTTGATCGGATGTTAACTGTGGATTCCCACACCTCACTTGATATCGATACCAAAATCTCTCAAATTCCCTCACCCATACACGTCCATCATAGCTCCACTCTGGAAACTGTCTCATCAGCTGCAACCCTCCAAAACACACTTGATATCAGTATCTCCCAAATTTTCCCTTCTCGAACTAATTCTCCATAGCCCCATCTTGAAAACAGTCTTACCAACCACGAGTCTCCACAAATTCTTGGTCATCTTCCTTCAAAAAACGAGATACGAGGTAACAAGGAGACTTTTGCATGCAATGGACCACACTAGTGCTTCCAAATCCATCAACTCGACTTGGTATCAACCACAGAGACATGATCCCACTCCTGCAAGGTATCAGTTGACGAGACTTCTTTCTGAGCACCCTCACTGCATCGACGAACATCAGCACTAAGGGATACATCTTCAATAACATGGTCGAGGGCGCTCAATTCAGGAGCCAAAGTTCCAAGCAGAGGAGAATTGCTGTCCAAATCATCAGAACCAAGACTATGAGCCTCAGCAAATGCCGAAACAGAGCCATCCAGGATCTTCTGCTCCATGACATCCACATCCACAGCTCTAGAGAACTCCAGAGCAGTTTCATAAGAACTAGCCGATGCACCATTGGGACCACGATGCTCGATTCGGAATGCAGGGTGAACCGAGTAGATAGGATCTACCATGCTAGAAGGGAACGGAGTGGGAATACGCTCAATGGACCGGACATTTGCGCGGGTGCGGGGGTTCCGAGGAATGGGCGGAACGGGAGGAGTAGAAGAGCGCGAGCTGGTTGTGGCTTCTTCTTCGTTGTTCGGAATGTCCTTTGAGCGGCGAGACCAGTGGAACTTGCTACCGCTGCTACTAGAAGTACTGTCTTCGCGACGGCGGGTGCGCATGCTAAACAAGTTCCATTTTTTCGATTCATCGTGGCTCTTGGCTTTATTCAGATGGGTCTTGACTTTATTATCTCTCGCGTCGGACGTGCTGGAAGCAATGTCTTTGATACCCTTGATGATGCCCTTTCCGGTAAGAGACACGCTGCGCGGGAGCAGACTACTGGTATTGTTCTCCACCATTGAAACTACTCGGGGACGGACCGGGGTGGTGGAGATATCCCTGGGAGTGGCATGGACTTCTTTGGGAGCGGACTGGATACGTTTGGGGGTAACTGGGACATGATTGGGGGTGGCCAAATATCTGGGTGTAGTGCGAACATCGGGGGATGTTGGAGGCAAAACCACGGCAGGTGGTTTGATCAAGGGCTCGCTGCTATCGTTACTAGAAAAGCTTTGCTGGGGTGTTACTTTCGCGGGTGTGAAAGGAGCAACATCTTGTGAAAATGAGCTGCCTTGGCGGGACTTCAGGTATGCGATTTCCTTTTCGATCTCCGTGTTCTTCTGCACCTGTAGCTCGATAAAGCTTTGGTTGTCATTGAATGAATGCTTTGCAATCATGCCCTCTGTCTTGTTGTTCAGTGTCTCGTATGACCTGGCGAGAGCTCGGAGTTCATTTTGCAATTCGTCGATAATGTTGTTCTCAAAGGTGCTCAATCGTCGCTCCATGGTACCAATCTCCAGGCGGATGTCAAGTTGAAACTTCATCATCTCCCGGGAGATCTGACATTGTTTCGAGAAGAGATCAGAGTTGGCACGGCTCAAGTCCCCGTTGCTTGTGATTGGATTCTGGAGTTGATCACCTATCCAGGCGCACAGCTCTTCGAGCTTCTTGTTCATATTGGCAACTCCGCTGTCTACCCTGCGCTGGATGGATTTGATCATGCCCAGAATGTCATCAATTTGATTGGCGGTGCTGCGACCCTGACCTTCATCAGAGAAAGTCTCTCCTGGAGAGAGATCCAATTTGTCCAATCGCTCTTTGAATGACGGGAGATAGTTGGAGAGAGAAGCAACAGGTGATTCCCCCTTAGCATAGGCAGTTGGTAAAGGCGTCTGGTCGTTGCCCTGGTTGTTGCCGTCGGAGATTCGGCGGTATGAACCATCGACCCATGTCTTTGGAAGGTACTTCACTTTACCTTCTCCAGCGGTCAAGTCGCTGAGATTGGGAGGTGAGTCCTTCGTGGCGGGGTGTTTCGGAACGGACAAGGTGTTGGGTGATGAGGGCTTCCTGGCTGGGGTCACACTGATAGATCGAGGAATAGTAATACCTGGCCAGCGTTTTTCAGGCACGGCGGGGGTTGCAGTGGAAGTCATCGGGTCTGATTCCTCCTTGATGATGGACGAGTCAGTGGAGGGCCGGGCTTGAATCCCCATTGCACTGCTTGCAGCACTGCTTCGACAACTTCTCTCTCTGTTGATTGTAGGCGTAGATCCAGATAGGTTGGAGAATGATCCCGAAGGAGGCAGAGGAAGCTTCTTCGTGGAGTGACTCGGGACTGTCAGGTTGGAAGTTTGCGCAATTCTAGTGGGGGGATCTCTCTTGACCGAATGAATTTTGGTCTTCACGTTGAATTCCTGGCTGCTCGATGCCAAGGTGGGAATAGCACTTCCAGTAAAGGCGCGATGGGGTGGTGTAGCGGGCCGCACAGCCAATTCTTCCTTCACGAGCTCCTTCCGCAGGTCTTTGAAACTCAGCTTTGACTTGATCATCTCGAACCGGGACTTCTTTCTGCCCTCATGGTTATCCTGAAGGCTGACAGGCTCAGGTGGCGCATGCGCCCGAGATACTAGTGGTTTGGTGGCGAAACGTTTCTTCAATACTTTCGTTCTTTCATTCTCATCTGAGAACGGATTTGAACTGCTGTCAGAATCTGTTTTGATGTGACGAGGTTTAGGCATGGGAAGTGCAAGGGCTTCGTCATAGTCAAGACTTGACATTTTGCGAAGCATTGGAGGACGATCACACTCATTAGGGCTGGTAGAACCCGAGACACCTGAAAGTCATCCATTGATCAATTATGGGTCTTGAGCTTTTGAAAAGGGGGGAGGGGACAAAAAGTTGAAGGGTGCAGATATATGGGCTTACCACTGCTCCTACGTGGGAGGTTGCTTCCATTAGCGCCAATTGGCTTCAGAAGGGCAAAGGCATTTCCAGGCTGGATATGGAGCTTAGTATCAAGACCCAGTCCACTAAGACGAGTCATTGTGGGACTAATCGGGCGCGTTTTCATCACATGAGGACAATCAACACCAGGCTGGTCGTCAGCTTGAGGCTTTCCCCGAAAACTAGCCGGTTTGCCAGAGGGAAGTTCATTCTCCTGCTGCATCTTGCTTGTTGTTAGATACGAAGATAGTAGGAGGATTGAAATGTAGAGTGAGAGGTTGATGGAGAGGGCGTGGAAGACGAAACGAGGAGGAGGAGACTAGAAGAGCGCAAAGTGAAAAAGCCGCCAGACAGATAAACAAGACACTTGCGCCGGAGGTTTCCAACCATAAAATTGCAAGTGCGATTGAAACAGCTGGCCTCTCTTAGCTTCATTCATCGCATTGACTTGACATGCTCAACCTCAACCTTCCTCACTTGACCATAATTGCCAGTCATATTTCACAGAGACTTGGTGATTATAACCTGCAAGACTTTCTTTCTCCGAAGTGATCTTCAAGTTTCAAAATATTCACTCTATGAGCCATACCCCGCAATATCTCCGGATCAGTCATTGTCCAGGCCTCTGGTAAGAGAACCATGCCTAACGCTTCTCAGAAAGCCAAGGCTCAGGCTCAGACCGGACCTAGCGCAAAGCCCCGGGCCACTGTTTCTACCTCTACTTTTGAGAAAGTCAGTGCCAACCCCAGTCCTTCGACCACCAGAAAGCGCAAAGCCTCCTTCAGGCTTGACGACGCTATCAGTCTCATCCCAAACCATCAACTCACAGAATACCTACATCATACCTCCAGCTTGGTTAAAGAGATTGAAGAAATGAACAAGGAGCTTAACACGTCCGAGGCCAGGGCTGTTCTGCAGAAGCTTGCCAATCGAGGCCGAGTACTTGAACGTATCGAGCATCGGAAGGAGGTTCTATCAATCGGCATTTATATGCAGCCCAAACATACCCAGAGCATGCTGATTCAAGAGTATCGCAGAATCTTTGAGGAAGATCCTTTTCCACGCGTGTGTGGAACCGACTTTGACTCCGATGATGATGATCCTCCCACACCCAAACATGCGATCGATTCTGATCCCGAGGATGACGATGTCCCTCTCACGCCCATGGATTCATAAACTGTCAATGAGGGGGCAATGGTCCGGGATAATTGTGCTTGAGAATTGGCATATTGAATTTAGTATTCGAAATTAGAAGTTATATTATTATTGAATACAATCCAAGTACCTACATATGGTGACTAACGTTAATTTAAATAAGCACTGAATCCCACTGATGCAGTACCTTTTATTATCACGTATGGGAAACCCCCAGGACTTGCGCTTATTGCCGAGAAGGAGAATGTCGATGCGGAAAATATGATGCTCGTCATGAAGAGAGCGCTATTGAGGACCCATAATCGGTGTTCACGGGTAATGTAGGTATGCTTCCATGTCCGTCGTATTTCAAAAAGCTATCTAATAGTGGTGGAAAGCTCATGAGAGTAATGCCAACTCTAATAAATTGACCACTCTCTAAGGTATCTAGTATATCCATCTGGCTTTCAAACTGCCTGGGTCTATATAAACATGGGAATGACAAAACAACGTTTTCATCAGATCAAGCCGCAGGATCCGTGATTCCAAGGATAGCCATGGTCACATAGGTCAGCATTTCCCACAAGTTTAAACAAGTTCAGTGCTTATTCAGGCAATTGATCTAACACTTGCCACCGTCGATCTCAGTGTAGTCACCGCACTCAGTACCAGTGATATTGACACCACCGGTGGAGGTGAGAACATTGGTGTAGTAAGGGTAGTGGTGGGCGGAAGTATTGATGGCGACCTGGACCCAAGCGAAGATACCATCTTCAATCTTGTCACCGAGGTAGGCATAGCTCAGAACAGGGTCGGAAGTGGTAGATCCATCAGTCTCCTGCTGGAAGACACGGTCGACCTTGTTGTGAGTCTGGGGGATCTTGTTGGTGTTGTAGGGGTAGGTGGACTCGACCTTCTCAATGAGATCCTGGTCGTAGAAAAACTGTCCAATGTGGGGGGTATAACCTCCAGCAAGGGTGTTGTTGGGCAGAAGGGTGGTGTTGACGTGAGCAACAACGTGGTGGTGAGTAGTGCGGCCGTCGTAGTGACCAGGGAAGAGGGTCAGGAAGGTGACGACACCATCCTCATCAGTGCGCTGAACACCACGAAGGAAAGTGGTGTCGTGATTGGAAAGGTCGGAGGGGTTACCATTGCCTGAGGCGACAAGGCCAGAGTAGACACCGGTGGCATTGCAGCCCCAGATCTCGGCGAACATGTCGGTGATGGGCTCACAGGTCTCAATGTCGATGTACTATTTGACGAAAGGTTAGCAAATGAAAATGTGGCCGCTGGTATCGAAGGGATTTCTCACCTGCTCCTCAATAATCACGGGGATACCGGGTTGGCTCTCCAGAATATTTGAGCGAAGACGCTCTCCAACAACCCAGTAAGGCCCACTCTCACCCTCAGGGTTGAGAGGAATGCTGGTAGCAGACCAGATATCCTCAAAAGGAGAGTTGAGGCTGATTTTCTCCTCGTAGTGGGAAGTATTGAGCACCTTGCTGGTATCCTTCTTACTCAGGCGGCGACGGTGCATATCGAGGGTTGCCTGGCGGCGAGCAATGTTGCGCTGCTGAGCTCCGGTGTTTTCCCAATGCAAAGCACATCCCTCGGCGGAACGACGGACATTGGATTTGTATGCCTTCAGCTCGGGGGTGGCATCTTCCTCGTGGTGTCCTGGGTGGGCAGCAACCATGAGAGGCCCACCAACGGCGGCCAATGTAAGGAGGCGAGTCAATTGCATTCTGATGAAAAGTATTCTTAAGGAAGACTATGAGAGAGTGGATTGTTGCTGAGCTCGATAGATGCTGCACGCGTCGCTCTTTATATCCCTCGAGGGTATCGATTGAGCTCCATGTCCTGTTCTTCCGATATTGGATAGGGAAAAGTCATAGCCGTCGGCGAGAACCGCTGCCTATCATGTCTTGCAGCGCTGTGCAGGATGCCAAGATGGAAGTCACCATCGGGGAATTACAGCCAAGATGAATATTGAAAATCGGATGGAAAAACCCACAGTCATCGTTCGAATCAAAGATGTGATTGGACATATATCCGCTGGCTTGCCAACCGTGATGATGCGATTGGACATAACATTGTCGTCCTGATCCTCCCATGATTCTCAGGTCTGGGTCGTGATAGTTCGAAAATGAATCAGGCTTCATGCGCCAAGACTTCATAGAGGCACTAAGCATGCGGTGAGCACATATGTGACGCGGCCTAGTTCTGATGGTCAGTCTGTCATCCAGCGATAGCAAGTTAGCAGGCCCACAGCGAAGATCACTGGGCTATGCGGACTGATCCGAATCTCGGTAAGCCGTACCTGTATATGCGGCCCGGGTTTTCTTGCTGCCGAAGGTTAAATCGGCTATTCCTTCGGGCCTGCGTCAACGAAGCTACTGGTTTCAACTGGAAAAGTGATGCAAAAAGGGCAATCAAGTCTATCCAAGAAGGAAAGTCACGATACTGTACATTCCAAACGATAAAGGATCTGATTAGGTGGTCTTCCTGATCAAAATACTAATGTGGACCCCATTATCCATCAGCCCCGTTTCGCCGACGTCGTATTGCATAATTGGCCTCGGGTCTATTTCGTCCCCTGAGTAGTAGTTTGGATAGGTGGGTCCGAGATATTGATACCCTTGGAGTCATAGATTGTGATAGGGAGATCCTGTGGGTCACCCTAACATTCCGGGTTAATCCTCTTCCTCTTCACTCCTAAAACGGGAGGGGAAACGACAATCCTTCAAGAGTACCCAGTCAAAATTGAGATATTATGCATGCAAAATGTCCAGTACCCTGCAAATTCCGGATTGAGCTACGCTTGATGCACTGCAGAACCCACTCCCATCTCGCGTCATTGCAGGGATCTGCACGCCAGCTCAGACTACAATTTATTGTGGACCCTCACGGCCTGAGGACTCCATTTGGATGAAGGTCTATCTTTATCTAATTACCGAAGAGACGGCGGACCATCTGTAACAATAATAGTAACTGCATAGCCGCCTTTGATGGGAACCCGCCTTCCTAAGGTTGAACCATTCAAATCGGAGGCATACTTGGACCATCACACACCAGATTCAATATTCTTGAATTCAAGAAGGAATGGGATGGAGGAAACAATGTAGCGCACGTGGGCCCAGGGGCCGCGGTAATCTGATTCAGGTCGCACCAAGCTGCTAACCTTGGTAGCGATAATCATGTTCGTCAGGAGTCTTGGCCCCGAGGGTTGCTGCAGGATGGATAAATTAAATACCGTGAGACAACGCCAAGTCACGCTATATAAACCCACATCGTCAGGCTCAATTTCGGACCTGCAGTAAAGATAAAGCGGTCGCAATGAGTTTGCTTGGATGGCGGGACCTATCTTCTCTGAAAGTTCAGTCCTATGACATTCCATGCTCAAAACCGCCACATTCTAAATCACAGCACTAAAAAAAGAGAGAAACAAGGCGACATTATTTGAGAAGCCATTTCACTTTTCATGTTTCTGGAAAACGTAGGCTGAATTGCTCATTAATGGTAGAAAGAAACTGTCCGAAGTACGTTCTACTCTACCTAAATGAGACCGAGAGCGAAACATACGGGAAAGATCTTCGTCAATACAGTGCGAGATACAGTTCCATTGCAAACGGACTTTCATGAACTACGAAAAATTGAATAGTACTAGTGTTATGCGATTATAGTGGGAGTGGAGTCATTTCGATGCGTATGTGGCCTGGAGACTGCTCGGCTTAACGCCTGGCACTGAGGCATTCATTCGGGTGGTTTTTAGTCACTGCCATTCAAGAATCTTCCTGCCTGGGCTTCTCTTCAATTTCTGTTTCTTTTTCTCTCTCTATACTCTATATGACCATCTATTACCCAATTGCTACACCTTGTCGCTTCCCACGTAGCTATCTCTCCTTCTCTGTGTCTTTTTTGCCTGGGCATCGCCTGAGCTCTGACAGAAGCATTGGATATGGATTGGAAAAAAAAAGATGATCGACGAACGCTATGTCGAATTCTACGGTTGTCTTTGAACAAACATCATAAATTGAAAGAAGGATTACATTAATTCGAGTAAAGCAACATTGAAGACTAATTCATGGACGAAAACTCAATAAGTACTACCACTGCCCGCATTAATGGAGATTAGAGCGGTCCCCAGACCAAGATCCATAGCTTTCGCTATTTTCCAACGCTCCTACCACCTGGGCAATTAACCACAATTTACTATCCATGAAGCCATGAGAAAGTACTTTAATTAGGTGGAGCCACGGCAAGCTCACGCAAACATTTCAGAGATGGGGTAAAGAAGTAGTCACCGCCATTGGACTCGATGAACGGCATGAAACTGATTTGGTTGTGCTTCTTGTTACCATCGAAGATGCTCATCTGCAGGAGTTTGTCATCCTCCTGGCTGGCACCCTTGACTGCCTGGCCAACAAAGGGATCCTGTCCCGGAGCCATACCGCCAGTGAACTTCCTCTTGCCGGGAGGGAAATTGTCGGCATTGATCCAGCCTGAGACATTAATGGTTAGTGGTCTGAATTTTCGTCTGGACGCGAGAGATGTCTTACGGTTTCTGATGAACTGGAAGCCATTGGAAAGACTAGTTTGATAACACAGGAACATAAGACCACGGTCTTGTTCAGTCTTCTCCTTTGCCTTCTCGTCAGCACTCAGTTCTGGTCCATAAGGAATACCACGACGCATGATGTCGAATTTGTCGGAGTTGTTGACCCCAGCCCGGGGCTTAGTCTTCCGCATATGAGATGCAAATGGGCAGTTGGTATGGTCATCCACGGGATAGTCAAAATCGTTCTGTCTCGCCTCATCTGGGTTGTCCCTGTCAGGATTCGTCTGGACGGGTGCTCCTAAAATGCTGTTTAGTACTCGATGCGTGCAGGATGATTGCCACAGCACAATTGCAGCTTACCACTCGGCCAGCGTCCCACAAGTCGAGCCCCGAACTGCCCTGGGGTGAAGCCCAACTTTTCTGCCTCATCTATCACGAAACTAAATCCAGATCAATTAATGACGGAGTTGAATGTTACACAAGCAGCAATAACCTACCGGTCCCACTCAGGCACGAATTGTTTGAGCTTGCGGACCACCAGAATACTGCCATCCTTGGCCCAAGGAGGATGCATTAATGCTTCTTCATTGTCCATCTCACCATCATGTCCGAATAGAATGATTCTGTGATATGTAAGCAGTCTCATTCAATGGGGTTTTGGGCTGCTTTCCAACTTACCCCGGACGAGTGAGATGTTTACGAGACCCGGGTAGCTCCGCGGTCTTGTCATCAAGGCCCTCGATGAGTGGCTGTGAAATACCATCCAAAAACCCGAAGCTAAAATCCGTTAGCTAAGTATCCCCACCCCAGTACTAGTCTTTGTAAGCTTACTGCTCGTGTCCCTTATGTTCATTGGGTCTTTCGTTGCCATCCAATGTCAAGAGATGACGAACGCCGTTGCTCTTGCAGAAGTATTTCTGTTCCAGCTCCTTTGTTTTGGCCCTCACCTCTTCTTTGGTACCACACACCAGTACTACTCCATCAACGGAGCCATCTTTGAACTCAGGAATCCAGTCTTCGGCTTTATCACGACCTTCACCCACCATGTCCGCGAACATGCCCTTGAGGAATGGGTCATCTTTGAACATACCGTTACTCAACTAAAGCAAATGAAGTGGTTAGATTCTATGTGGAAGCTACCAAGGCACTATGTCAACTTACCTTGGTCATGCCTTTGATGGTGAAAGACATGTTAACACCCGTTATGCTAACATCATTTGATCCTTTAGCCTTCGGGATATGACCATGTGCCGGAAGGAGATCGTGGACGGCAGTGATCACGTCAGTCGTCAGGTTGATAAGACTTCCGGCTACGTCCAATCCGCTGGACGCCGGCGCTTTAGCCTTCTGGATGGCAGCACGGTCTCTCAAAGCCCCTTTGGCAGAAGTAATAACTTCATTAGCCAGAGTTTTCAATATAGGTTTGAAAAGCTCAGGGTCTTCAATATTGAAGAAGAAGAACTGCTGATACCTCTTCGACAAACCAGGCCTAAATTGGAATCAGCACAAATGTTCTTGATGGCCTCCAGATACAGCTGACCAGATATCTCCCTGGATGTTATCGAGATCAAATTTGGATGCAGAAGCCATTCTGCTTTCTTGTGACGGATTTTTGGTGGGTTATGATTTTGAATAGGAAATGTAGTGATATTCAATAAAACTTGTTCGACATTACTTTAGCGCGACACTTTATATCTTACTGCTCTACAAAGTAGCCTCTGCAACCAGCGTTCAGTGTACCCTTGCATAGCATAATGAGACAAGGAGCGTAAAAAATCGTATATCGTTACGTTGCTTGGAAAAATGCAACAGTGGGGCACATCCCTTACACTCTCAGCTGCCCTCTTACGTTAATTCTGCTTGCGGAATGAATCAATCCTCCGTCGACACCTAATACTAGCGTAACAAACTTCGATAATCATGTGTCTCCCAGCCGACAGCCTATAGAAATACAGAACAGGCAATGAATCTGTAAAAATGGCATGGGGGATCATCAAGCCGAGTGATCATGGACCTGCAATGGCCCTAGAGCTGACTGCGGGGTCCAGAGACCTTCAGATCTCGATAGTATGGAGATTAAATGTTACGCCATGAGACTCATTGCATCATTAGGTTAAGCTTTTTGGCAAAGGCGTCTGGGTGCACTTGCCAGAGTGCGTCGTGAACTTGTTCTACGGCTTCATGATGGTCCCTTTGGAACCATCATGACGAATTTGCCATTTTAAATCCTTTGTGGCTTCATGAGTGCTGCCGGGCGTGGAAAGTACCTTCATGAGAGTGGTTTCCTGTGCGACCTGGCTAACGAATGCGGACATTCAGCTTAAACATAGTCACCCGTCACTAGCGACGGTATGCCAATTCGGGGGAGATCAGCAATAATCAAGGAGTAGAAAGACGGATGAATACCTCCATGGCCAAATAGCATTTCACGGCAACGTAGCATTTTTCGGCACCTAATTTCACTAAACAAAGCTTTCGGATGTTTGTGACTGACGCTTTGGACATAGACTAAATAGATGGATCACCTTAGAAAGATAATAACTTGGATGGGGTGAAAGGTGCCTCAGAAACTCGCCGATTTAATTGAGGGCAACTCCTGACATTTCCGGAAACACCTGCTATCGAAAATTGTCTGACTACGGAGTCAAGTGATTTGATTCAATATGAAGGCCGTAATGAGTTTGGGGTTTGAAATATGCTCGGCGACTATCTCCGAAAGCCTAAGCCTATAATGTGGTAATTTAGGTGTGCATGGAATCTAACTTCGGACCCGACAAGGTTAATCTTGAAACCTTATGATGACCCACTGGCCGGACGCTGCATTCCTCCTCCACTTCCGGACAAAGGTTGCACCAGAATTCGCCTCGGGCCGCACACCTTAACTAATGTGGTGGAGCACATTCCTTGTCTTGACCAATATGCCATCCGGCATTGTCAATGCCTCTTACTCATGCATCTCCTCAATGTGAATGGTTTATCAATTTGTGCCTTTTCTGACATGGATTTCTTCTTATCTCTCTGACAATGGTACAAAGACTCTAAGATTACTAATGTCCCAAGCCGCAAACTTCTGATATCCATTTTCTTTTTGTGAACCATTTAGTGGATACCTGAGGCAAGCATTCTGCATTGGGAGCGAAAAGATAAACATTCTTTCTTTGTGTTACCTACTTTATGTGTTCATTCAATCAGTCAATTTAAACATGGGAGATTATCTTCCCAGGTACATTCTGTGTCCTAGATTTGCACCAAGGGTCTGGTTCGCATATCGACATTCCGAGTCCCGTGGGGAAGGGGGCTTCAGTCACAGCCCTTGCATTATTCGTTATACTCGGCCCGTAATTGGACAATGCTTATTGTACCGGCGTCGAAGTGTTGTCGAGGCTGGAATATTTCAGAGGATGATGGGTTTAAAAACAGGTGATATTCCTTCAGACAGACTGAGTCTTCATAGCTCGGACCCCATCTCCTTGAGCCTCCTTCTGTCCGTTGCTGCCGCATCGAAACCACCTGCATCTCGAGATGAAGCTAGATTGGCGTGCGACCGTGCTTCTCCTAGGGACCGTTAGGGCCCGGGAGATATCAGAGCTCGAGCAGCTTTACAGGGAGGGAACAACACCGGATACCAAGAACATCGATGGCGTCCAAGTCCCGACACTCTCGCAGGCTTTGCCCTCAGGCCGTGAGATTAATCGCGATGGATGGACCGCTGACTGCACTACAGCCACGGCTGGCCACACCTGCGATCAAGCCTTTGATGCCAACAGCAACACCTACTGGGAGAGCGACAGCAGTGAAACCTCCCAAAGCATCACCATCGATCTGGGAACACAGGATTACGCCGTCAGTGGCTTGACTGTAGTCCCTAGGCAGGATGTGAATGCTTCGCTAATTGAACAACACCAAGTTTTTTTGAGTGTTGATAATGTCACTTGGAACTTGGTTGCGTATGGAACTTGGTGGCCTGATCAAAGCCAGAAGATCTCTGCATTCCAACCGCAAAAGGCCCGATATGTCAGACTCTCAGGCCCTGCTCCGAGCGGAATCGCCATCGAAAATCTCAAGATATATGAAGGCGACTTCATCCCTCCTAATCCCTCTCTGGGAGCCTGGGGCCCCACTATCGACTTTCCTCTGGTTCCGGTTTCCGGTGCTGTCGACGCAAACTCTGGGGAGGTGGTCGCCTGGTCCGCCTGGGGTTACAACATTTTTACAAATGGCAAAGGAGGCAAGACACAAACTGCCACCTGGAACAGCGGCGCTCAGTCGGTGACGCGTCGTACCGTGAGCAATACGTATCATGACATGTTTTGTTCGGGTATCTCAATGGACGAAGACGCAAGGATTGTCGTAACTGGAGGAGCTGATGCAGACCAGACCAGTATATACAACACCACCGTGCGTGACTGGTTCGAGGGAGGACTGATGAATGAGCCTCGTGGATACCAGGCATCCTCCACCTTGTCTGATGGACGCATTTTCGTTCTCGGAGGATCGTTCTCGGGAGGTGTTGGCGGCAAAAATGGAGAGGTCTATGATCGCAACACCGACGCTTGGTCTAAGCTTCCAGGTGCACTGGCATCGGCAATGCTCACCCAAGATCAACGTGCATACAGACAAGATAATCACGGCTGGCTATTTGCTTGGACCAATGGAACCGTTTTCCAAGCCGGCCCCAGCAAGCAGATGAACTGGTATGGTACCTCAGGAAATGGCTCCACTACTCCTGCCGGTGACCGCATTGGTGATGCAGACGCCATGTGTGGAAACGCGGTCATGTTTGATCAGGGTCGGATTCTGACATTTGGTGGCTCTCCAAATTATGAGAACAGTGAAGCCACCAACAATGCCGCCATCATCACTCTTGACACTGACGAGCAAAGTGCCTACGTCCTCTCAAACGCGGGTGGAGGTATGAACTACAAGCGAACCTTCCACATCTCTGTCCCTCTTCCTGATGGCTCTGTCTTTGTGCATGGTGGGCAAGTGGTTGGACTTCCATTCAATGAAAGCCAGCCACAGATGACTCCAGAGCTGTTCATTCCCGATTCTGAAAGTGAGAGCGGGGGTACCTGGGTTAAGCAGCAGAAAAACTCGATTGTCCGTGTTTACCACAGCATCGCGCTGTTGCTTCAAGATGGCACTGTCTTCACTGGCGGTGGTGGTTTATGCGGAGATTGTGATGCCAATCATTTTGATGGAGAAATCTATACACCCGCATATCTGCTCAACTCCGATGGATCTCTCAAAGACCGTCCCGTGATTCAGAGTGTGACAGGAGGCCAAACACAGCCTGGTGGCACCGTCGAGATCACCACCGATGGCCCAGTCGATACTCAGGCTTCTATCATCCGCTATGGCTCCACCACGCACACTGTGAATACTGACCAACGACGTATCGGCGTTCAATTGACGCAGACCGAGACGAACAAGTACACTTTCAGCATTCCTGCTGAGCCGGGCATTGCGCAACCTGGCTACTACATGCTCTTTGTCCTGAGGAATGGAACGCCTAGCCACTCAGTGAACGTCAAAGTGGCTGGTGTTTGAATAAATGCTGAATCTCTTTGCTCTTCATTTGAGGATTCCAGTAATATGAAGAGTTTGATCAAATTGGGCTGGGTGGAAGAGTCAGGTTCTTGAATTCTTGGTTCATTTTCCGAACCTTGATTTGAACGGAGATTATTATTTAATGCTATTGAACCTTTTTTGCAATCGCTGTTCCTGCGTACATACTCAATAGCTGTTTATGTACAGAGCTAATTCGCGTCTGTTATACTGTAGATTTCATCATAGTACAACAAAGACGTCGGCTATCCATGTTTGTGTTTCTCCCTTTCAGGAACGTACCCTTAAGACAGTGGATATACAGTCCAGAATACCCAAGCTTCAGGATTTGAAGCCCATTTTCGGGCATTTAGATTTCCAATCTTATCTCGAAGTTGAATAGAAATGTGTGTGTGTGCGTGGAATCCGACATGTGACTGGACATGTAAGTGATTTCATGAGTGAATGAGCTCGCGCAATTTATCGAGTGATAGCGGTTTGATCAAATAATCATTGACCCCCGCTTTGAATGCAGCCGCCTGTATGTCATTGGAAGCAACAGCAGTAATAGCGATGATCCATGATGACCGGAGGCCCTTCTCCTGTTCATGCTCGCGTATCCTTGCCGTGGCCTCCAATCCATCCATTACAGGCATTGATATATCTGCTAATGTTAGTCGGCCGACCTAGTGGAGAGTGTTACAGGATGGTATGTGAAGCTTACCCATCAGAACAAAGTCATATGCTTGGTCGGCACTCTCATACTTTTCAAGAGCTATTAGACCATTTAGAGCTGTCTCGTAGCGGCATCCAATTTTGCGGATAAATGTAGACATGATCTAATACCATAAAAGTCAGTTGACATGTTGCAAATAGCAATTAAATTATAGTGGGGACTTGCTGCCTATCCACGCACCTTGAGATTGATGGGATTGTCGTCCACGATGAGGACATTCAGGGATTTTTGTTGATCCTGCGGGTGGAGGACATTGTTTTTGGGTAGATTGGGAAGATTAACGGTCGCAGATTCGCATTCGAAGCTTTGTTGGATCTGCAGGAATGACGCTTGCTGAATTATAGGTGGAGAGATCGGGACAACATCCACGTTTGCTGATGGAAGTCGCATCTTAAAGATCTTCATAAATCTTTCTGCAGCATCGTGAAGAGACTTGGGTCCAAATCTATCATATGTGTGAGTTGAGCTGTAAAAAAGAGGGGATATTCTTTGACATACGGTTGCGACACGCGGATAAAATTCGCAGGTAAGTCATCAGTCAGGGGTGATGTCTTTCCATCCAGGACAATGAAGAACTTGGAGAAATTCTCGCTTTCCGTCACCGATAGAAGTCCCTCCTCCACCATGTGATAAAGATCTGCTCCTTCAACGATCGCAACATCACCAAGATCCTGAAGGGGGGATTTCGCTGACGATAGGTTCCACCCTAGTCTCTTCATAAACACATCGAATAGGGCGTTCTGAATCGATAACTTCCGTTTCGCATCGACTGTCAAAATTCCGGTCGGTACCTCATTCAAGTCCGGTTGACCATGTAATCCAATCATACATGCCTGGACCGGGGTTGGTGAGTTTGACGTTCCTGAATGTGATAGAACATCTAATGCCTCAGTGCAATGGGCTTTTCTTTTGTGTTCCAAGGGTATGAAGATGTCCACTTGGGTGCCTGCACCCTGTTCGCTTCTAACGTCGATTTCTCCGTTAAGCGATTTAACAAACTTCCGCACGATGCTGAGGCCAAGGCCAACTCCTGGCGAAAGGGAATCTTCTTTGGCGAATGGAGAGAACAGCTGGTTCTTAAGGTAATCCCGTGAGATCCCACTGCCAGTATCCTTAACACAAAGGTGGGCCAGAAAATGCTTTTTATTCGGTTCTGGTACCTTTTTGGACAATGTGACCTCTATGAGACCTTCCTTGGTCCACTTAATTGCGTTGCCGATGAGATTTAGCAGTATGCCTCTCCAGGCGCCGGCAGCTGATTGCACAGTCCAGATATCGGGTTGGTCAACTCTTATGACCACGGAAACTTCGTTGTCGCTGTTATTATGTTGATTCTCTGAATCGGTTTCGGATCCAGCCGCGATCGTTTTGTCTTTGAGAATGGTGACGAATCGTGTTTTTGGATCATTGCAAAGACAAGACGCCACTTCTTCGACTAATATGGCGAGGTCGAACTCGGAACTTTGAGCGCTCATGTTACTTTCAAGTCTGCTATCGCCCAATTTCTTCCCTGTCGGTGAATCATTGATCCCACAGTACTCCAGTCTACGATCATGTTAGCCGAGGTACTTTTAGAGGCATGGGAGCGGCAAACTCACAGATGATCTATAGTGTCTAGCAAGGCCAGGCCCGAAGTGTCTATCATCTTGACCATTTCATGCTGGGAGGGCTGCAGGGGCATTGTCTGCAGCAGCTCGGCACTTCCAAGTATACCATGCAGTGGAGAGCGAAGCTCGTGGTTGATGGACGATACAAAATCAAACTTTGACCTCTCGGTCGCCGTCCAGTGCACCCGAGACACCTCAGAGATGATAGAGTCGCCAAAAACTCTGAAATAATGTAGTTCCTCCACACCTAGAGGACGGCAGCTTTCCTGTGTCCAGACTAACGTTCCCGCTAGCCAGTGTGATTTGCTCCAATCCCACAATGGGATGAAGAGTACCGACTTGGCTTCTGGTAGCTTCTGTGCGAGGTGGCGAGAAACCTTATGTTGTAGGGTCTCCGACTCACATGATTCATCATTGAGGTCGAAAATGTGGCCGTTTGGGTAGTTCCTTATCAACGTACCGAGAAAGTCCTCCGAAAGAGTCAGATCAGACCCCGAACTGAGAGGCTCGATGGTCAGACAATCCAAAGGACGGCACAGTCTCTCTTTCTGATCAAGAGTCTTCTCAGCGGTATGGTCAGATAGCCAAGATTGTGAATTAACCATGGCCCCAGTGTCTGTACAGGTGAGAGGATCCCCGTTTCCGAAATCATCCTTAAGGTCGCTGCATCGTGTTAGAGTTGATTATAAACGAAAGGTCAGAAACTCACAATTTTGAATCCCTTTGACGTGCATCGAAAAAAGCTACACCATCCAGGTCCATCGAGCTCCTGAGTAGGTCACTAGCGCGGGAAAATACCGCGGCAACACGTTCTGCAATGGGCACATCATCCATCGCAGCCTCGGAGACAAAGTAATCATTAGGGCCTATCAATTCTGCTGATTGCGGTGAGGCCGGAGCAAGCGATGAGGGCTGGCTCGAGGGCCGTGTGATTTCTGAATCTTTGGTCTCCGAGAAAAGAGAAAATGTTCCCTCCTCCTTAGTCGCCAAGGACGCTCGATCCAATGTTGACTTATTTCTGGAGGATTTACTTGGAGTCGATGTATCCGGTTTGTTTGAATCGATGGCATTACTGGTAATGCTCAGATTATGGAAATTTAGCGTTTCCGGAGCTGCAAGTTCGTCGAGATGATCCGGAAGGTCAACTTGTCCATGGCCTTTAACAAAATTAGTCAATCCTTTCACCAGGTTTTCGGCCCGATTGTGGTAATGAGCGACCCGAACATTCTCAAGGTGCTGGGATATGGCATCTGCGATATCCTGAAGAGCAGCAACTTCTTCATCTCCAAAATGTGTGCGGGTTTTGTCGTCCACCACACAGTATGAGCCGAGGACATATCCCGAGGGGCTGTACAAAGGGACCTCGGCGTAGAAACGGAAGTATGGCCAATCAAGGACGTAGGGTCGGGTGTTGTAAAAATCCTCTATGGTAAAGTCCCGGATTATATTTCGGGTTCGATTCGCGGTTAAATTTTCCGTGTCCGTCACCCGTGAGGGGTCTTGCCCCGTGAAAAGACGTATGGCATGGGGGCATACGCCCCATTCTAGGTCCAGCGTCCGAACACCAAGGTATATACCATCATCTGGGAGATGGTCATCTGCATTGCGTAGAGAGATCGAGGCGGTTGCTTCTGCGATGATGTGTTGTTGTTCGCCGTCAATGATGGAAACAAACGACCGGTTGCATCCAAAACGATAGACCCCGAGTTGTGTGAGTGCGGTGAGTGTAGAGTCAGGCGATAGACGAGGGCTGCTGGTTGGTTGTGGATCTTGATCGAATGTGCAATAGTATCTAAAGCCGTTGGAAATGATGATCAGCATGTGGCGGCAAGGTGAGATAAGAATCAAACGCGCACCTCGCTAGATCTCGGATTCTGTCTTGCTCCGAGTCACATCTGGATTCCCGCGGGCGTGCTGATCCAATGTCTATTGCCATAGCTGTTTGGCAAAGGACATGAATCACCGTGGTTCATGTTCGTTCATGTTTGAGGGGGTCCCCGATCTGGAAACCGGTTTTCCCTTAAATTTTGATCGATCGATTGTGATTGGTGGATCAGCCATCTCCCTCGACCACCGTTTAGGCTAAGCGGGCTAATGACAGCTGCCAGGGCCCAGCACCATGAGCCTAGTACATTCCAGAGGCTGTGAGACTCTAAAATCCCTCGTGCGATCAACGAGTTCTGAGAGTCACGTGGTACGATGGTGCTCACGTGATTCAATCGCTGCCGACAGCTGTGTAGTCTGCAGAGAAGAGGTCGGGAAACAATGGAAAATGAAAGAAGTTTGAATTTTTGCGATGTACACGCATTGAATCCGCTTACATATCGTTAGAGGGTGGTTCTCTTTGAATCTACTAAAGAAAAGATTGTCAACTTGCGTCTGGTGCACATTACTACCCCCCTCAGGCAACACTCGCAGGTCATCACAACATAGCCGTAAATTAAGTATATCGGAAAGGCTATGATAATCGAAAAAGCGCTAAAAACAACAACAATACTTCGATGTAATCTGGATCCTCCATCCTTCGAGTCGGTACACGTCAACCTTGGCGCTAGATGATACCCATCCGCCATGCGGGAGGAACAGCATAGTGAGCTTGGTTGAAAAGTGACAGATACGAGCCGGAAGATTGTCTCATTAAGATCATGATGTGTCCAGCTCGTGGAAATGCTTCTCACGAGTCGCGTATCCATCTAACTCGGTAGGCCTATAAGGCTGTGAAGGCGGCACATGAGCGTTTACCGGCGGAGTATAGGGAGCATTCGGATTCTGGGGATTGTAGAAAATGGCCGGGGTGTCAGGAGCCTCTGACAGGCTTTTTTGGGTGCGCTTCTTGCGCATGAAGAACCAAAGGGCTAGCGCGGCAAGGCCAGCCACTCCGGCCACACCAACACCCACGCCAATTCCGATGCCAGCTCCTGTCGAAAGCCCTCCAGATGATCCTCCAGATGAGCTACCGGAGCCTGCTGTCGCGGTTGCGGATGCCGTTGAAGCTGAAGCGGTTGATAATGAGGTCGCAGTAGTCCCGGAGGCCGTTGTCGAGTCCGCCGATGTTGTAGTCGCGGATACGAAAAGGCTCAAATCCTTCTTCTCCCATATAATACTTATGGGTTGACCCCACATGGTGACTGGCCCGGTGATTTCTGTGCTGTCGCCAGTTTCTTGGCGGATCGTCACGAGCATGGAACTTGTTGATGCTAATGTACTGATACATCCGGGGTAACTTCCCACCACAGTATAGTCAAAATCACTAGCAATTTTGATGGTTAGCAGATTCATCTTTGGCAACAATCTTCCAGCACTTACGAGAGACAGCAGACTGCGCCAGTAACAGACTGGGCAATAGAGAGACCTGCGGATGTATAGCCGACGGGACAGTGACCGGGGCTAAAAACTTGCGACGCGCTGACTCTCCCCCAGTTGTCAAACCCGGATGGCCAACATGAGGTGTCATCGCCATCTGCAGACACGCAGTTTTGCATTAAAAGACCACCCACGACATCGTTTGCGGCTTCCGGCTCATAGGTCCACGAGCTTGAACATGATGCTGGTGGAGTGAAAATTCCTGTCATGGGGACCGTTGTTATAGTGTCTGTGGACGCGGTGGTCGTGGCACTAGCCGTTGAAGTTGTGGAGGTCACCATTTTGACGACTTTGTATGCTTCAAGGCTTGTTGAAGGCTTAAAGTGCACCAATCCCGAGATATGAAGCCAGACCAGCTTCAATCAATTGCCGAAGCGAATCAATGGTAAGGGGCGGGCACTACGGTACACTTCTTGTCGAGAGGGGGGCATGAGCTTTTAGTTAAAGGGGGACACACCCCCGGGCTTTTGTCAGAGGCTAATAGAAAAGCGGATGGCTGTGCGCGTAAACAACTCGAATTGTTAAGGTATTTGCAGACTAGTATAAATACGGAAGTAATTATGGGACCCAATGGGTGTTTTTACACTGGAGGCACTAGAGGCTGAGCCACTTTGCATCTGACTGATCTGTTACGATCAATTGATATTGCCGAACCCCTGATACGCATGCTGTTGTCGAAGAAACGACATAATGTAATGCTTGATCTATGCACAATGTAGATCGTTATGTTAGATTGGGCCTCTGAATCCTTGGTTTTGTGACTGTAATGTTTATAGACTAAAGTCGACTTGAACAAACGTGCCCAAAGTCGAAAAAATGGAGCCGCTATAGATTAGTGCAATCCTGTAGCTCCACTTAGTACCTCGCACGGCTTTGATATGTGGAGAAGCGGTCTACATTTCCCGAGCTCCTGTAAGCCCAAATTTCACACAAGAAGCAAACAAAAGACAACTGCGTTTGACTTGCTTTACATCAGGAAAATACTCAACATCGAATAGCCAAATTGTGTAACAACAATTTTTGAGTTTGTATCTATATGCCTCGTCTGGCGGATGGGAATCAATTCCCATTGAAATTGTCAACAAAGCAATCCGAAATTTCCCCGAGTTTCGCGATTTGGGGGCGAAAATCAAGAAACATGAAGGTCGCAAAAGCCTGCCAGTGAAGATCTTGTATTGAATACACCTAATCAAAATCAGAAAACACATAGTGGATATTGTGGGTCCTTCATGCCGATTCTTGCCTAGTTAGTATTGTTACTCCATCAATCCCCTGCACCCAATTCAGCCGCTTTTCCGCACGAGGCACAGAATCGGCGCCAAGCTGCAGCTTACGGACCTACCAATCTTCTTTGGGCAGGCCCGCGAACGAATCACTACCACTATCTTTCAGTTGCCCCGAAAAACATCGAAAAACAAACCATTACCGCGTCATCTGCCGACAGGGCGCATTGGTACCATTTCAATACAGTTAGTTGACCCTCAAGGTCTCGATTTCTTGACCATGCGGGCCTGCCCCGTGCTGGCCCCGTTTTGATTCCCTGGTCGGGTGGGGGGCGGAAATATGCACCCTGTCCCCTTACTCTGCGTCACTATCTCTTAGACTCTTTAGCTATTTCTTATATCCATACGAGCGGAATGGAGAGAAGACAAAGGACCCCTCAATATGTCAAAACTCCTCTATAAAAGCCCTCGTGCGAGGTCAAAATTATGGCAGCAGTTGGCGCTTGCGGTTTTGGGCATTTGGGGGTTTTTTAAACTGTTTGACATATACAGTACGTGCATCCATGTCGTGATACACTTCGGATTAAGCTGAAGCTAACACACCCCAAGCGCACACCGTTCCTCAAATACAGCCGACAATTGGTAAAGTGACTATGATATATGGCAACAACACAGTATACGACAAAGCGCTAGAAACCCATAAATTGCACGGTCAGCGGTTCAATTACCCGCTTTCCGTTCTCCGTCAACCCATCCTCGACGGTACATTCAACAAATATGCCATTCTCCTATCCGTGGTCCTCCAGGAGTTGGCGAAGCCAGAAGGCCAAAGATTAGAGTGGCTTTTGTAAGGCAGACTCTGGGTCCATTGACCATTCCTTACGGACATAGCTAATCGTCACCTCGTTCAATAGCTGGCACGACAGCGACACGGTCCTCATGAACCCCAATATGCCTCTCGAGGTCTTCCTCCCACCCGATCACTTCGGAGACGTCCACATGTTACTCTCAAAAGACTGGAACGGAATGAATAACGGAGTCTTTTTCATCCGCGTACACGAATGGTCCGTGAACCTACTATCTGCTGCGATCGCTTACCCAACCGTCCATCCAAACGTCGAATTATTCTGGCCCGACCAGTCAGCCCTCACGAACCTCTTCAACGAAAACGAAATATTTGCACGATCCGTTGTCTACTGTCCACTGCGGTGGTTCAACGCCTATATGCGATCGCCAGACGGGAGAAAACAGAACAAAGATTCACCTTCGCGTTTCCAGGTGCATCCTGGAGATTTGCTGGTTCATTTCCCAGGCACCCCCCGTGAACATCTCAATCATACTCTTTTCCCATATCTCCAGATCGCGCTAGCGCATGAAGCGGAGTGGGAGCCTATACTCGAAGAGACGGAATATATTCAGGAAACGAGCACATTTTGGAGGACAATTAATCGACGGCCCTATATCCCGGAGCCGAAAGTGGAGCCTTCACCAAAGGCCGAGGTGATTGAAGAGCAGGAATCGGAGATACCCGTAGATCCGAAAGAGGCTGAGGCACAAGAATTCTAGGCTTGGATTACTAGTAGTTGTGCACTTGTACCTACAGGACCGCCAATCTGTGTATATAAATTTGTATCGAAATAACCCATGTTGTAAATTACTAGCTCAATCCTTCGAGGTCCAACCAGCGCTTAAAGATGAGATTCATTGGCAAGCCACTTGATCCTTCTGCCCAGGTGTAAGAATTGGGCAGCTTGGGTCTGAAGTTGCGGAAGAAATACATGAACAAGAAATGAGACTTAACACGAACGCCATATCGACGCTAGGCGGTTTCACCTTAAGCCACGTGTCTCAAGGTTTGGGGCAACCTTGGAAAACCCCAATCTAATTTGAGGCTCGTGAAACTTTGTTAGCCGCTGGGTAGGCGTTGTCAGATAACGATCCACATCTGTAAGATCAGCTACTCAATAGGGCGTACTAGAATAGGAAGATAACATTTCAAAGATCCTTCGAGAGTGATCCGAAAGATGTCTGTTTTTTGCCAAACGAGGAGAATTAAATACAGAGGACGACTTTTGCCCATAGTCGTACTACCAATTTTTGATGTTTTTGAACTCACTCTACGGGCGACTGAGAGGTAAGATAAGACAACAGAGAAAATTAAAATTGCTTCTTTGGACCACCAAAACGCCCCTATTGAACTCGAGATTGGATCCTAAAGCCATTTTTGCTAAGCTAAGCACTGTCAAGCTGCGACTGAAGCATGCTTCCCCGGGTCAACAATTCAACTTGCTTTTTCCGGGTTGATTCTAGAGTATCCACGTGCTCCTCCACAAGACATTTCAAATCCCAAGTCGCACCCCTTAGCTTCTCATCCTCTTTGAACGAGACCGTAAGGCACGGTACATAAACATTCTCGTGCTTTCTTTCTTCAATATGCTCTCGTAATATCACAAATTTATGTGCCAGATCCAAAGATTGATCAACCAGGTTCCAAACATCCTGCCGCATACACAACATCTGGTCAACCAGGTCAGACACCTTCGTGGAAAGGACTTGCCCTTCGCCCATCTCATAGATGAACACAGACATGTCGTCGTCCAGTTTATCGATTTCGCTGAGCCAGGCGTTAGCTTCGATGCGAGTGGAATTCTGTGAGGCGGCATACCCTTGGGCGTAGGTGATGCTGTTCTTGAGACTTTCCGTGAAGGGGTTCCAAAGTTGCCGCTGCTCCTGTCCTGCTGCTTGAATTTGCAAGGATTGCATTGCCGAATCCAAGAACTCCATGCTAGCCTCGAGGCTCTGGGATGCTGTGTTGGTGGGCCCAGCTTCCGTTGTGACAAAAGAATGACCAACGCCTGACTGGAGGTCCTGTTGATGGGGGTCGTCGATATCCATCCATGTCGAGTCCGGGCTAGTCATCTTGTAAAGCGGGTTCTTTCACGGAGTTTGGGATGTAGTGAAGATTGTGAGATTGAAACTTATGAATGTGCAAGCGGAAGGTGCAGAATAGACAAAGAAGGATTGAAGGGCTGCGGAGCAGAGAGGAAATTCCTAGGAGTAGGGGCTAAAGTAAGGTAATGAGAGTGTAACACCATTATATTCAAAGTTAATGGATGACCATATGTGGAATTAGTTATAGAGCTCCGTCTCAGAAGTAGGTAGGGGAGTGGAGAAGAAGTGGAAGACGAACACGCAGAGTATAGATGACCTTCCGATAAGTAGTCATAGCGAATTTAATAAAACAGCTACTTTTGCTAGACTCAATGAAGACCTCTTATATTCTATGTAGAGGGTTTTATTCAGTCAATTCTAACCATAGTCACTAGACTAGGCATGTGTGTAGTAGCCAGGTGATAGGCACGATAATCTGAGATAGTACATTGTCTACAACATGGTTCCTTATACAAAATGTATTTAAAATAAGTTAACATACTGGATACTCGAAACTCTGTACCAAACCGCCAAGGGTACATGCATATCATACATGAAGTTGGATTTTCATAAGAACTTCATGCTCGGATTCAAATAGAATGCCTATTTAAATAGCTTGGAGATCCGAAGATTTTGGTAGTCCCACGCATTTATATCATCGTACCGGCAAGGCGTTGAAGGTGTAATGAACTCCTTAAAAGGGAACAGCGATGCCGTGCGGTTCGGCTTCGCAAAGTATGCAATCGAATACCGCTCAGGGATAACAGCTTCCGCCCCAGTCTTAACAGAAGGCGGGTAAGTGACGCGGTGGCACGCAGCGCGGAAAGTATCGTTCGTCAGTCTCTGCATCGAGTCACCGATGTTCAAAATGATCTCTGTCTTGTCTGCTGATTCAATTCCCCGAAAGACACCGGGGTTCTGTTGATCCTCAACCTGCAACCCGCCAACAGAGTCCTGGAACAGCATAGTGATGCTGCCAAAGTCCGTGTGCTCTGCAATACGTGTTGCGGTGCCATCAGCTAGTTCTGATGCGGGGACCTCTGGGTAGTGCAGGATACGGAACTCGTTTTCGGCTTTGTTGTGTAGGGTCACCATTTGCGTCTCGTCGACACCGAGGGCCTTGGCAAGAGCAGCGAGGATCTCGAGTTCGAGCTTGAAGCATGTTTCGTAGAAATCTTCCATGAACTTGCGGAAGCCGGGAAGCTTTTCCTCCGGGACCCAGATGTTGTCTACGAGTTCGTCGCGGGGCGATCCAAAGTCGACTGTTTCCTGTGTGATTGTCAGAATATGATAGCCATGATCGTACAGGGTGGTCATATACCTTAATGTCACGGACAAACTTGCCCTGAGGGAGGCCCTTCTCATAGCCACTGATAGTTGAAATGGACTCCTGTCCAACATAGCAATATCCGCGGTTGGGGTTTGCCTTGGGAGGGTGCTTTGCGATCATCTTGTCCTCGTATGGAAGAGCGAAAAACTTCCGCGTCTGCAAAATGTTAGCTTCATTTCTACCCTTCATGAAGTTTCTCTTTGATGAACTCACCCAGTCAAACAGGTCATAAACAAGCTTGTCAGGAAGACCATGGTTCTTCAGCTTGACGCCGCCTCGAGTCTTGAGACCATGAAGTAGCGCGGCAGAGATTTCTTCCCTCTGCTGGGGACTTCCTTTCAACAAGGATAGGTCAAGAGCATCGGACATTTTGAGTGTAAAGATAGCAAATCCTGTTCAGCAGATTTTCCTAGAAGTTGGTGTGTCAATGGCAATCGGGAAGAGATCCAGAGGCCCCTTTATAGACTGAATTCGATAAGGATAGCATCATATCCTGAAGCGGGGTGTGTGGCTCATCGAAAAATTGGTTCCAATGACATGGTATTCTTTTATCATCACCTTCTCTGGCAATTCACTACCCAAACACGATGCAAGGATTCGACCCGATTGTGTTCCTAAACGGTCAGGGTGGGTCCGACATCACCTTCCTCAACAACGAATCATCCAATCAGAGCTCAGGCAATTGCGGGTCTCAAGCGTGGATGGAAAGTAATTGTATCAGTATAGCTTGATAAGGTGACGGTCATGGGATGTCTCTAATTCAAAAGTCCCATCAATAGCCACTCTATTTCCAGCTCCCCCAATATCGTCAAGGGGAACTTTAGCTTCCATTGGCTTCCAGTCTCTGTGTTGTTTGTGCTGTTTGCACAACATCCTTGTCTTCAATTGCAACGATGTTTTGCATTCCGCTGTTTGTCTACGTCCTCATAAGGTCCGTTTCTTTGGATTTCTTTTCCTAGATAGAATTCCCTTCCAGTCATTCTTCTTCGCGTTCAAGATGGTCAAGTTGTCTTCATCAAGTACGAACTGTTTTTCTTGCCCCTTGTGTGAGAGAGCCTGTACCCAGCAGGCTTTACTTCGAGATCACTTTACTCAGCATTACCAGCTTTTTCGCTGTCCAAAATGTCAGAGAGCGTTCAAAGATGCGCTCGCGCTCATACAACACTACCAATGCCATAACCAATGTAACAACACGCCGCGAAGATGGACTTTCAAACGTCGGTCACGTAAATCACGAAAAACAACGGTAGAAATCAGCATTGGTTTCAGACGTACCCAAAGAGCACATCACTCTACATGTTTTGGAGCAGGAACTTGTTTTACGATATTTGAACGCACGATGCCACTCATCAAGTCGTCTCCAGAAAGAAGGGTACCTTTTCGGGCCTCTTTGTGTAAGAGGCAAAATGCGCCCATCACAATATTCAGTCCCGTCCTATCAGTTCCGAGCTACGCCCCCTCGGGTGGAGTCTTCAACGAAGAGGAAGAGGCACGCTGCCGCTCTTCATTGCAAGATGGTGGGAATCTCAAATGCCCGTTTAGCCGTCGCCTTCATAGGCATGGTTGATTTTCTGACAGGTGACATTCTTATCAGGAAATATGTGCGACCCGTGGAGAAAGTCGTTGACTGGAGATCTGAGATTACCGGCGTGACCCGCTTGATGATGAACAGAGCAATCGACGATGGTGAGATATTTGAAGGGTGGCAAGAGGCGCGTCACACATTGTGGGAGTTCATTGACGAGGATACTGTGGTTGTTGGACATTCTCTCAATCTCGATCTTGAAGCTCTGGGAATACGTCACACGAAGGTGGTGAACTCTGCTATCGTGGCAGCCGAAGCTGTTTCCCAGCCTCTGTCGCCCACCACGTCAGGAAACCGCATCCGGGGTTTGAGGACCTTGGTCAAGGGTCTTCTGGCCATGGATATCGAAGTTAGCAAATCCAGACATGGTGCCTTGGAAGGCGCATATTTAGCGCGGGATGTTGACATTTGGTGCATCAGGAACCCCGAAGAACTGAAGATGTGGGCAGAAGATGCTCGAGCTGAAATGGAGAAGCAAAAGCCAGGTGATACATCGACTGACATAGGGCCAGGAGCAAAATGCGAAATTGCCATATTTAGTTGAGTTTGAGGTTAGGGGCTGAAATTGATCAAGGGTCCAAGTTTCAGCGCTGATCAAACTGAATGATAATTTCCCATACATTGCTATTGGTAGGAGCTTCTCGCAATACAAGGTAAAACGAAGAATGAATGAGACGTGACAATCTCTGCTGTAAAGTTTCGCCGTGAAACCTCGCCTATGCAGCCCCCTTGCAGGTGTGCACAATCGGGTATTTAGTGTTCTTCCTGTCTTCTTCCTCCTCACCCCAGCAACTCATTGTCACTGTTTCCCATTCACGATGGCTATTTCCACAAATCCTGTGGATTGGTACCAAAGACAAGTTGTCTTTCTGACCGGCGCAACAGGAAGTCTGGGGGGATGTTTGTTATACAAACTTGCAGTCCAGCTACCAACAGCGAGAATCTTTGTTCTTTGTCGTGGCTCGGTACGCCAGGCCATGGAGAAATGGGAAGTCTCTATGCCAGAGCAAATCGATGACATCTTCGACACAGGCAAGATCCACTGCCTTATCGGCGATATTACCCAGCCTGATTTTGGGCTTGAAACAAGCGAAATCGAGACTTTGCAACAAGAGGTCACTGTGGTAATTCATGCAGCTGCCAGCTTGTCTTTATTCCAAGACCTTCTGGGCACCATACAAATAAACTGTTTACCAGTTATCTCGTTGGCGCGCATGTTGCTCTCCTTTCAGAATATTAAGGCTCTCCTTCATGTATCAAGCATTTCCGCACAGAGCTTCCTGTCTCAGAATTCGTTGCTTGAAAAGCTAGAAAACATCTCGTCAGACGAAGAAAGCCCTGAGGAACAATTAGCGGATATTTTGGCCACAGGCCAATCACCATACACCCAGCTTTTCATGTCACCATACGCCCAAGCTAAATACTTGGCAGAAAAGCTTCTTCTAAATCTACAAACGCCGTTTCCGGTCCTGATCATTAGACCATCCAGTATTGGTCCAGCAATTCAGATTCCATATCCGCTTTATGGGCCAGATGGCGCAATTCCCATTCACACATTCGCCCACCTCTTAATCGAGGGGGGGAAATACCGGAAAGTTGAAGACGTGATGCAAGTACCACAGAATATGATTATGGATGAAATCCCAGTAGATGTCGTTTCCAACGCATGTCTTCTTCATCTTTCTGTCGGCTCCACAGGGATCGTGCATGCTGGCTCACAGCTTTATGCCACACTAACAGTGGGTGGGTACATCGGCCAACTCCAGCGACATTTGTCAAAAGACTTGAGCGACAAAGTCAACAGATTACAATTGGTGAAAAATATGGACTTCGCCGACCAAGCAGATGAAATGGTTGGCCGCATTTCTCGGGAATGGAACATTGATTGTGAGCGGTCTAAGATACTGAAGGCTACGGTTGGACCAATTGGTTTACCCCTTGCCGGTCGCGACTTTGACGACTTTGTGGACAGAAGGATCCAACAGCAAATTCGGCGTTTCGACGCATGGGCGGACACTCTCATGCCACCTTAAAACTGACTCAATAAAATTGACTTATTGACGACGAATGTTGCAATTAGTATTGCCTTGTCTTGGGGTGCATTCATCCCGTTCAGAAGCGTGTTCAAGATTAGGTTAAGGGACAAAGCGGGTAGTTGGAGGTGTTGTTAAGTGTGCACACTAGCTATATTGCATTAGATTAAATCCATTTTTGAACGATCTAGGTTTCGAGGGCTGTTAATTTGAATGTACGTGTTAAACAGTCCCCACCCCCTGCTCTCAGAACAGGTAAAACGACGCCCGATATATGTGGCATCATAAATTCCCCCAAACATGACAAGTCGGACTGCCCCAATACTTATTCAGATAATTCATTGGATTGACCCTCCTGGATGATTTGAATATGAGGAATTTTGGAATAGACCATGCAATTGAAGACAGTATGTTGATCAAATTCCCCTTTTATTTGCTCTGCTCAAGGCTTCTGATACTTGGCTCGAAGATTCTCAACCGCAAGAGTAGCCAGTGATCCAACAGTTCCCGCTTTAGAGATCTCCGCCAAGCTGATTTCCAGCCCCAGATTACGACGTATCCAGCCCCGAATCTCAATTGACATCAGCGAATCGAGCGCGACCTGAGCTATCTGCTCGTCATCCATATCCCTCGAATTGGCCATATGCTGGGTGATTAGCCCCCCAATCTCACGACGGATGATGATTTCAGTTTCTGGGTCATCCAGGATGGCGGGATTCTCCTCAGCCCTAGCAACAAGTGCCCTGAGGTTATCACTTTTCGATTGTGTATCGACATCTTCCGCAGTTTCAATATTGCGGTGAAGGGAGTATCGAGCCTCTGTCTCCCAGTTCGGGCAAATGGTGGAGTCAGACGAAGATTTAGAAGGAGTCAACCCAACAATCACCGATGCATTGTGGCCGACTCGCTTCACTGGGGACCGGTCAATGGCAGCTTTCAGCCCTTCAATTACGTCACCCTCATCCAAGAGATGTGACCCCACCACTCGTACGGCATGCAGAAGCTCTGGATTTCGGCTAACAATTCCAGCATCTTCTACCGGACCTAGTGCAATCGCCGAAGACGCCAGGCCCAATTTGCGGCGGTATTGGGTGAAGCTATCAAGAAAAGTATTCGCGGCAGAATAATTGGTTTGGCCGGTGTTTCCAATGACTCCGACAAGTGAGCCAAACACAACGAAGAAATCCAGGTCTTCCTTCTCAACAGCGACATGTAGGTTCCAAGTCCCACTGACTTTAGGGGCAAGGGCAGAGGTCCAATCTTCGAATGTCATCTTTTCGAAGGTGCGATCCTGATGAATTGATGGTATATCGTTAGTTCATACATTCAGAATGACCTGCCAGGCTTTCTCTTACCGTAAGTTTCACCGACAGCTGTAAGACACCTGCCAGAGGCTTGATGCATTTTGAAACGGCATTTCGGACATCAAAAAGCTTGGTCACATCTCCGGCTACAGTCTGAACATGGCAATCCTGAGCTTCAAGCTCTCTAATAAATGCCTGGTCATCTTCAGACTGCCCAGCCGAACGAGATAGAAATATCAGGTAGCGCGCTCCATTTTCAACCATCCAAGTAGATATTGTACGCCCTAGACCCCCTAGTCCACCCACCAGTAGGTATGAAACCCGTGGTGAAAACGAAGCGGCAGGCGCAGAGTTGGAAAGTTCAAACTCGCTAACGTTATCTGGAATCTCAATCACAATCTTACCCATGTGAACACCCTGCTGCATGTATCTAAACGCGTCTACCACCTTGTTGGCAGGGAAAGTCTTGAGTGGCCGAATAGGTTTGATCTTCCCTTGCTTGCACAACTCCATTGCGTGTATGAGCAACTTTTTCACGAACTGGGGACTTTCCTCGGTCAAGCTCAAAATGTCTACTCCGTAGAAAGCTCTGTTTTTAAGGAATGGAACCATGCTCAATGTGCCATTTGTCAGGAAGTCGCGTTTTCCCAATTCGATCATTTTGCCCCTGTTGGCAACACATTCCCATGAAGTATGTAAGAGCTCGCCGGCTAGTGAATTCAGAACAATATCAGCACCTCGTCCATTGGTCTCACGCAGAATATCTGGTAAGAAGGTATTTTTCCGAGAGTTGAAGATGTGATTTCGAGGAATGCCAAAGTTTGTGACAAGGTATTGGGCCTTCTCCTCGCTGCCTACAGTAGCAAAGATCTATTCATCGTTAGCGTCTACTTCTTTCTCAGCATGAAGTCATTCATTTCACCTCTGCACCAATATTTTGGCAAATTTGAATACTGGCAAGGCCAACACCACCACAAGCTGAGTGGATCAACACGGTCTGTTGATTGAAATGAAATCAGTTTTGGATGGCTTCTAGTGTGGTGAGTGTGTGATTTCTTACTTGACCTTTCTGCAAGTTGCCCAGTTCAATCAAAGAATAGATTGCAGTAGCGTATACTGTGGGCATACTTGCTGCATCAGCGAGCGACATCTCATCGGGAATTTTCCAGCAGCGCTCCGAATCTATGGCAATCCGGCTTTTGAGTATTCCTTTGTAACATGCGATGACTCGATCGCCAAGAGAAAAGCCTTTGACATCCGATCCCACTTGTCGAACGATACCACTGCCCTCAAATCCAATCTGGTCCTTGTTTCCAACAAGGCCCATGGCCACCATGAGATCCTGTTAACCAATTAGCACACTCCGAGTTTCCTATTACGCAATGATTTAGTTACCCGGAAGTTGACGCTGATTTTCCTCATGTCGATCTCGATTTGGTCCTTTCCAAGTTTTTCTTCCGGACATTGGGTCCAATGAATAGTATCAAGAAGACCAGTGGATCCGATCTCCAGCTTCCGTACGTCTCTCTCCGTCGGTTCCGGCATATCCATCTTAGTATCGCCCACAATAGCCCCCCAATGACATCTTCCAACTTGCACAGAGCCCTGATAGTATGAAAACTCGTGCTCTGGACTCGTCTTTGCTATCCCCCGTGAATCGTTTATTTTCTCGTGTACAAGGCACAGGGAACTTGCTGCAGCCTCATCAAATGTATCAGTCTCGAAGATAGAGATATCGATACCCAGTTCACGTCTGAGGTTCCGAGAAAATCCCAAAGTGAGGCCGTATCGTGGATCGTCGCAGCGGATTTGCGACGAATGAGTTACCCAAATAATGCGGTTGTTTTCGGCTTTCATAATGTAGTTTTGCAGTCGAGCGAAAGACTCGTCTTCCAAATTATACAAAAAGGGCTCTTCAATGTCCAGCAGGAAGAATACGTCTTGATCCTGATTCGCTGGGGGATTTCCCTCTAGAGTACCCCATTCCACCTCATGGCCATTTTTGCTCATTTGTGATGCAAATTCGCAGGCCCAAGTTCTCGGCTTTCCATCTGAGACAAGGAATACAGGTCTTTTCTTCCTATCAATATCCAGAGAGATACCAGAAATCATATTGAAATTGTGTTGGAAGGGTTGTTCAAAATCCTCGATTAACGCTTCGCATCCAGTAAATCCAGCCGCCCGGAGCTCAGAGTCCCACCTCTCGGGGGATACGTATGGCCGATCAACTCTTTCGTCATCTTTTCCAATCCACCATCCAGGCAGTCCACCCTATTGTGAAGTTAGCAGCCTATCAATGCCTATAATGGGAGAGAATCGGGCAATATAATACCATCACATAATCGGTCAATTTATATACTTATGCAGTTGTTAGTAACAACATACCTGCTCACACATTTGTTCCAGAGCTTACCAGGGCACATTTCGAGCAATAGCAATTTTCCAGTAGGCGACAGGAGCTTATGTACGTTCTGCAGACTTGCCTTCAGCGATGGCGTTGCGTGTAAAACCTAGAGGCCTATTAGTAGTGGCTTCGCTTGCTGTATGAGAGCACATACGTTTGAAGCAATCACGAGATCGAAAGAATGGGGTTCAAAACCCTGATCCTCAACATCGCTTGAAATATCAAGTATTTTGAATTCGAGATTCTGATAAGCGGCAAATTTTTCTTGTGCGGCCATCGTGAATCCAGCCGATATATCGGTGAAAACGTACTTCGAGTAAAGACAAACACCTTCTGGTGACTTGAGATCATCAAGTGCATTTTTTGTCGCGGCACCCGTTCCAGCACCGACCTCCAAAACTCGCAATGATGGTTTGGCGTTTCCAAGAAGCTGGAGAAAATTGAATACTAGAGGAGCCACTTTGATGCATTCATAGTATTTCCGTAGCTTTTCATCTTCCATTAGGAGGTCTAGCGAGGACCTGGCTCCTGATACAAGCTCAACACAGTTTTCAAGAACTGCCTGTAGGGCAGAAGCACCTCCAGAAAAATCTGCATCATTCTCATATTTCATTGCAAAGCCACGAAGAGCAGATATTCTGTCATTCGAGCTCATCTCAATGCATTCAGATCCTCCAGAAATGTGCTTGTAGGTCCCTGACATGATCCTAGAAGCTTCTGCGGTGACCCAGTTCTTGTAACGGACCATGTGTGGCTCTTTCGGTGTACACGAAGCAACCCTGATAGCTGTCTCAAGAATGTATAGAAAGCTGGCGCGACATATGCCTTGGCGAAACTCTCTTTCTTTCTGAGAGATGACTGGTGGAGTGATCCATGAGCTAGGTGATGTAAAATCAATGTCTGGTGTCCACCTTATTTCCGACATGAGTGGAACAGATGTCTTATTCACTGGTCGATCTTGCACAGTGAAGAAAGTGGCTTGGTCGATTGATAATAGATTAATGCCATTCGCAATCACATAAGAAGCCCCTGAGATGATTCCAGTCTCATTCTGCGCCATCCCGCTTTCTACTTGCATCTCTGGGGCGGTACCTCCAATGTGGATATGACCGATTGCAGCGGGGATAGCAAATCTGTCAATCTGACGCGGGATTCCTTTTGCCGATGCAACGCTGAGAAGTTGCAATGTTTGATCAATAACTATAGGATGCATAGTATATCTGCTGGCGTACTGTTCTGGGTCGCATACTGTTGCATTGGCTTGATGCTCTACCGGATGGGCAAAGATTTTCGTCAGGCCGCGAAAGGTCGGGCCATAACTCACGCCGTATTTACTTAAGTACCGGTACCATTGATCAGCATTGACGGGTCGAATATTGGGCTTGATCTCTCTGATAATTGGTGGGTAGTCATATCCGGATCTAACTTGCCCCTGACAGTGTTTGGTCCATGCTTTGCCATCATACGCTGTGATGGTAAATACATACCATTCTGATTCAGCGGTGTCATTGTACTTCTCTCGCCGGAGTGTGGTGAATATCTCAACCGATTGCTCATCTTTCATCAGAAGGGGTGACTTCAGAACAAATTGTTTGATTGAAAAGTCTTCCGCGTCAGGATTGAGCTGCCGGATTGCTTCTCCGGCCATTGCAATGTATCCAGCTGCAGGGAACATGACATTTCCCTGTAGCACATGGTCCCATATCCATGGCACGTTCCCAAGATTGAGTATGTTTCTCCAAGAAGGCTCCAAATCCGAAGACTCGGCAACTCGGGCACCAAGAATCTCGTGATGGGGTGACTTTTGTTGCCGCCACTCTCTCGCCAGTCGACTTTCATGCCAATGTCGAGACTTGTGGAGCCAGGGGTAGGTGGGCAAATTTGTCAAAGCCTTCCCGTCGCCATTCGCGGCTGAGAAATCTATGTTTCCACCATTTATGTGGATGCAGCCTAGCGTGTGGAGCAGCTGGGACCTTGAATCTTCGACATAACGTGTCATCGTGGGGATGTATATCGGATCATTCTTATGCGCAACAGACATGAAAATTTGTCGCAAAGGGCCTGCAAGTGTGGAGTGTGGACCGATCTCTACGAACATTTGGGCGCCTTCGGTAGTTTTTAAAGTGGCTGTTATAGCATCGAGAAAGAGCACAGGAGACTGAAGGTTCTGACGCCAGTATGTCGCGTTGAGTTCACGGGGATTGGTGATTCCCGTCGAAGTTACACTGGAAAAGAAAGGGAGCATACTTTCTTGAACTTCGAGATGGGTGGCAATCGACTGTTGATAATTGTTGCCAATTTCAAGCATATGATCTGATTGGTTTGATGAAAGTTTAGCGGACCAAGCTAGGAAGGCATGAATTGAGAAATGGCTCAGCTTACGCGAATGATACGCAACTTTGACTCGTAGAGGTCTGCATAAGATATCTGGGAAATCTTTCTTGACCTTTGCGGTGATATTTCTGATGACTTCGATGTCACCTGATAGGGTTATGTTTTCGGGACTGTTTTCACAGGCCAGAACCGCACCTTCTTCTAGATACGGGGAAATTGCCTGGCGGCCAAGACCTACCGCAACCATTGTGCCCTTCCCATCCTGACATTCTATCGCTTTTCCTCGATAATAGGCAATGATCACTGCTGACGTAGCTGTGATTGCGCCAGCTGCATACGCCGCGGCGATTTCTCCACTAGAATGGCCAACAACAGATAAAGGGCGAATCCCCATTCGTTGAAGTAAGTTTACAATCCCCACTTGAATAGCAGTGCAAAGAGGTTGAGAATACGCAGCGTGGTTGACCCGGCTCTCGCCGCCCCTCTTGGAGAGCTCATCTAGATTGTTCATAAGTATCCTCCATACGGGAATCGCAACAGTGGCAGACTTACCCTGCAGAGACCAATGAGGAGGATTTTCAAGCTTTTGGAGTGCAGTGTCCATGATTTGAATGTCTTTTCGAAAGCTTTCGAATGTTTCCATGAGGTCCTTTCCCATTCCCGGCCATTGAGCACCTTGACCAGTGAAAACGAATACCAAGTCCGCTGACATTACTTGACTAGTCATGAAGGCAGATGTGTCAACTGGCTTACCCGGGTGCACCACGGCGAAGGCGCGATGCTTCATGTGCTCTCGTCGCTCACCCAAGGTATACGCCAAGTCAGGGAGCATAGCCGGGTGATTGTTTGCATAATCATTAATGTCTTGAATGCGCCGCTGTAGAGATTCCTGAGACATTGCAGACACGGGAAGAAGACGTGGTTGATTGCCAAATGACTGTGTCAGCTCTTGTGTACTGGAGCCTTGTCCACTGTACGCAGCCATAGACTCCATTACGACATGTGCATTAGCTCCACCGATTCCAAAACAGTTGACGCTAATTCTCTCCTTGCGATCTTTCGGCCATGGCATGAGTGATAATGGGACCTGAAGATTGGCGTCTTTGAATGGGATGCTGGGATTGGGCGATTCAAAGAAAATGTTTGGTGGAATCGAATTATGTTCAAGAGCCAGGACAGCCTTGATAACACTGGTCACCCCGGAAGCTCCCTCGGAGTGACCCACGTTAGGTTTGACCTGACCTTGTTAACATTCAAATAGGGCATCAACAATTAAGCTGACTCACTGAACCAATAACTGTCCCTTTATCTCCGAATATCTTTGCAACAACAGATGTTTCGGCTGTATCGCCAACCGTCGTCCCAGTTCCATGACATTCAAAGAAGGCCGTCTGCGTTATGTCGTCCAGACCCGCCTTCCCGTATGCCTTTCTTATCAGGCGCTCTTGGCTTATTGAGCCAGGTGTCGTGATGCTCGGTGTATGCCCATCGCAATTGGTCGATGTTGCACGGATGACTGCCCTCACTGGGTCTTTTGCTCGTATGGCCTCTTTGAGCGGTTTGATGTATATCGCATTGATTGCCTCACCTCTTCCATATCCATCTGCCTTTCCATCAAAGGTTCGACATATTCCGCTTGGAGATAAAACCATGTTCTCCGACATAGTCGTAGTCATAGTGGGAGAAAAAATCAAGTTTGTTCCCCCAACAATAGCCGAGGTACACTCGCCCGAGTATATCGCCTGGCAGGCTTCATGCAGACCGACAAGAGATGATGAGCATCCAGTTTGGAGTGTCATACTGAAATCAGCGCTTAATCAGTGAACGTTTCAAAGATAAAGAGGAGTAATACTAGTAATGGTCAGCCTACCTCGGGCCTTGGAAGTCATATTCGTAAGAGACTCGGTTTGAAAGTGCAAACTGTCCTGTCCCAAGGACATGATATCTATCAGTATTCTGGAAATCTTTGCTTGCCAACTCAAGCCAATCCTCGCCGTATACTCCAACAAAACATCCAATTTCCTTTCCCCGCCAATTTGTCTCCCCAGCACTCTCAAGACATTCCCAAACAACTTCCATCAGCTGTCGCTGTTGCGGGTCCATTCGTGCTGCCTCAAATGGCGTGAGGGAAAAGAAATCGGCATCAAAGCAAGCCGGATCCTCTTGTAGGAAGTAGCCCTTTCTTGTTTTCACTGAATGTGGCTTTGAATCGCTGTAAAATGAATCCAGCTTATACCGGGTTTCGGGGACTTCGCAGAGCCCATCTCTTTTCTCGATCAAAAATCTCCAGAATTCTTCAGCCGAGCTCACGCCCCCTGGGAGCCGTAGACCCATGCCCACAATTGCAATTGGCTCACAGGGGGTTGAGTGCCATCTGGCCCCCGCTTCTGGTAAATCAGACGCATGCCCTTTAGTACCGGATTCCTTGCAGAATGAATGGTGGTTGATTGTCAAAGCTGTAACTTTTTCTTCCAGAGAGCCCGACTGCTTGCTGTGCTCGCTTCCGAAGTGTTGAGTGCCTACGTGCAGAATCTCATTTGCGGCAAGTGGGTCCGGAGGAAGAGACATCTTCAGTTGATGAATCTGGTAGCCGGTCTTGGAGATATCCGCCTGATAAGATACTTTGTTATGGACGTTTTTCATACAAGAGATAGCCGAGGCAACAGTGTAGGCTTCTTAAAAGTCGCGAGCACTCAGTAAGGCTTTAGAGGGCTCTGAAAGGAAATTTCCTTGGGGACTCAGTGTATGGCTATGTAAGGAGTAACCCTGTTTGGAAGCTGTAAGGGGGCGAATACTTGTCTTCAAACTCGATGCATCACGTAAAAGAGATGAATAGCAAGATGGCATTGATAGAATATTTTATTTCTTTTTTTTTGCCCTAGGAAAGAAGGTCATGAGCGACCAAGGAACTTCTTTAGGGTCTCGAAAAAAGAAATTGTGCTTATGAATTTAGTCACATGGCGCTATTCAAGGCTCACGCTTTTGTACCACTACCTAGGTGTTAGCAGTGAAGCATTTGGAGAGGTGAGTGGCTAGTCAGATTATGCTGATCGAATAGTAAAACTTTCGGTTCGGCCTAGGGAAGAGAGTCAAGACTTAAGCTTAAGTGCTCAAGAAGCATTTTGGCGGGCTGAAACAAAAAAAACGTTCAGTTGCCCCACACTATATCACTAGCGAACCCTTGTCACCCTGTTATCTATTAATTTTAAAAAATAGAATTCCATTTGCTGATTACATGGACATATTCATTTTGCTTGGCCCTAGAGCAAATTAGGAACAAAGCTTCATGAGTCCGTATGTGATCCAGCCGCACATCTAGACGACCTTGCCCCGGGCCTATATTCCGGTTTTTCAGATCTTCTTTGCTTTTGTGCAACCTGATATGGTATCTAAAGCAAAGGGGGAACATTAAAATCTGAGTGACTCATGAAAAGTCCTAATGGCACCTTTCCCTGAAATGATGGTCATTAGGGTATGACCGCTCTTTTCAGGATTGATCATGCTTTGTCTCCAAATAGCAGTTAGCTTCTGCTTAAAGGTTTCAAGTGAAAAATGTTCTGATATGACTACGACAACATCCCCAGAGTATCATGATTCGTAGACATAAAAGTCTCGCGCCGCGCGCCCGGTGAGGTGGACAGCCTACAATGTACACATACGCCAGAGGTGAGAATGTTGCATTCCATACACACTCAAGGTATAAATGGAATGTGCACTTGCAGCTTTATCCACCGGTGTTTAAAAGACAAAGACACCCGTGAACGCCTACGAAGGCCTATTGATTCCACAGTGTTATACTTTTCCTTATCGTCCCTTTTAGCGTTGAGCTCGATTTTATCTCTTGGAGCGCCAATTCCCAAACACAATGCTCCTCAATCCCTTATTTATCCTCGTTGCGATCATCGCCAACAATGTTTTCGCGATCGCCAACAGCCAGCAGACCGTTGATGACATCAACGTTTTGACGCAGAAAACCCTGGCTACTAAAAAGGCCCTTGATAATTACAATGGGGGCTTTACTGGCGCTCTGCTAGTTGCAAGGTCTATATACACAGCCCACATGTCTTCGGAAAATGTACGAAAGAACCTGGACAGCTCCGATCCGTTCGATGGCGAGGATGGCGATCGGACGATGGATGCATACAATCAATTCGCTCCTGTGCTTCTTGACACTTTGCGAGCTGGGCAACACAAGGTGAGGAAGCCCGCAAATTAAATCTTAGAGCTTTAATGACTGAATATCTGCACCAGGCCCCTCTATTTAGAACTTCCGGAGTTGCATACCCAGCCCAAGCCATGATCAATAACCTGTACAATGAAAAGGGCAGATTCGAAGATTTGATGCACGGGCAATTGTCCAGTAACCATTCCCTCATGATTAAGCCTTCAGTGGATATCATTGACAGGGAGTTCAAGAAGACTTTGGACGCCTTTAGCTAGGAGATTTGAATTGCCAGAAATTACCGGCAATTGTCCAAGTCGTCAGCTTGGGCGCCCGGGGAGTTTGTCGAAAATTGACCTTTTTCATCAAGAATCGATGAGTTGTTAGAAACGCATACCCTTGTTATTTCATTGCTTCACATTTGAAAGAATTTGTTATTCCAATACGTATGCTCTACACAGTTTCCATACAGGTGCATCGGTGTAAGGTGATCCGGTCGGCTAGTTCTTATGCTGCCACAGCCTTATGGAAGTACGTTGTTTGAGAACGAGCGACAGTGGACTACTACGGTAGCCTATCTCAGCATGCAGATTCCGCTTGTCGCAAGGGATTTTGATGAGAATGCAGGGGTTAGAACCAAATACACACCGAGGTACATTTCTCACTTTGGTGCCTGGGCAAATCATTGGAATATATATTCTCAATCACTGATCGTACGCTCCGAGTCAAGGTTGTTTGGATACCAAGAATTTTCATAGGCGTGTGTTTCAGAGAGGATTTCAGAGTTGTTTGGATAGAAATCTCTTGGATCGACATACTACGCAGCTTCTGGTCATTTGACAATTTATTTGAATACTCATGTCGACTCACTTCCCGAGCTCCCGGGAGACAACCCTGGAAGATAGTGCCGGGACGAGATTGTTAAAAGGTGAAATGCCGGCTCTGATTGCCCTTTTGACCAACAAAACAAAAGCCATCGGCCTAAATCCCTCAAATATTAACCCAAGCAATAGCGGGGAGAAAAAATTTCCATGTTTCGGCCAGCGGTGAAGCTTCTTAGATCGAGATTCTAGACAGGGAGACAAAAATCTCCGATACGGGGAATCGAACCCCGCGCTTCGGCGTGAAAAGCCGACAGGTTAGCCACTACCCCATATCGGACTAATGTGTTACATAATCAAAGAGTTGTGGTTACACATGTCAATACGTCCTAGTAAGAAGTTGAGCATTGCATGCGATTATCTGAAGTCCCATAAGGATTGGTACAAGAATAATGAAGGATAGTAAGAAAAAAAAATTAACAAAGTGGGACCACTTGATACAACAAAAGAGAACATGGTGTGATAAATGCCAGGGGAGACCACAAAGAAAAGAACAAGCAAAAAGAAAGATTTGAAATAAGCTCCCACGCCGGGAATTGAACCCGGGCCGGCCCGGTGAAAGCGGGCAATCCTAACCACTAGACCACATGGGATGGTTGATGAATTGTTGCTCATGTCACAAATTATCTTCAACAGCCCTATAGCCTTCCACCAGAACATGGTTGGTAGTCTTTCACTGACAGAAGTATACGGAGTGGTATGACTGCCAAAATTTCTACAATATTGGCGAACTTAAGAATTACACACATCCTTTCTAGTACCAGGAAGTTGTCTTTCCGAAACTACTATGGCAGGCTTTCTCTCCTTCCTTCTGTTCTCCTGTTCTCCTCTTCCTTTTCTCATCTTCTCCTCGAACTCCGCTCTCATGTCCAGAAGTATGTATGCTGTCCCCTCCTTGAAGTCCGCACTATTTTCTGATACCCTCTTTCTACCTTCCAAGTCTTGGTTTCAGCTGAAACCCACTGTTGAAGACTATTCAACCTTCAAACTCAACTTGTCAACCCTCACTTTCCAATCTCCAACCTTTCAGTATGTGAAGGATCCAGTTGCATTGAATAACAAAGATTCTTAAGCTGACATGTATTCAGAGATGACGTCCAGCACTCTGCCATCATCCCCAACGATTGGAGGCACTAGTGATCCCCCCGGCAAGTGGGCAAGGACCATCTTGCTTCTGGCAATGGTTGCACTCGTTACGCCCGTATTGGAGTTGGCCCACCACTTGAATTGTCGCGGCTTCGACATTGGCCAACTCGCTGCTACTTTGCTGGAATAGGGCATTCCCCGTCAAAATGACATTTCTACCCCACCGAATGCTAAGCTCATGCTGGGCAGGCAATCCTCTCAGCGCTCGGATGAGCTCAGACTTGAAAGTAGTCCCAACGACAGCGACTGCAAGCTCGGACTTTAGAATAAGCGTGGCCCAAGGGCCTAGGCGCAACACTGCGGTCCCGGTTTTGACGAGTGGGATCTGGCTGTCCTCACTGGACGAAGCTGGGATGGCCAGAGCTCATTGAACACATTTAATTCATCGTCCGATGTCATATGGCAATCTTGAGTCCTGGCAACGGATCAGATTGGCGGAAGATAGGGGATTCAATTAAATCATCAAAAGATGTTTGAACTCGCCGACAGTTCGGCGCTTTCTGTTGTCGGTCGTGGGAGGGATGATCAGGCTACCCTGGTCATCCTGACCCTTGTCAGACGGTTTGCTAAACTTCTGTCAGTGAGGCTTCTCCTTCAAGGGAATAAGTTATGACTCACTGTGCATGATGGTCAAGTACTACTGAGAGTAAAACCTTGAGCAAATCAAAAGGGGAAGCCGATTGTGTAGATGAGAGGGTAGTTGAGTGCGAGCAGTGGAGGGGGGAAAATCGAGTGTAAGTAGATGAGAGGAAAGCTGAGTAAAAGAGTTAAGTGCAAAGGGGAAGTAAGTGCAAAAGGAAAGTCAACTGCAAGGAACTAGATGGGTAGAAGAGATGGAGATGGAAAAGGAAAGAGGGACAGAAGAAAATCAACCCTGACAAATATGAGGGCACTAGTGAAGTAAAGGAGTTGGGGGCGAGGATGTGTGGGAATAACCAAAGTTGCCTTAATTCAGGTTTGGTCCTGGTTATGCCTAGCATGATCCTAGTAAGTATTATCTTTGATGGGCTTGAACCATTCAATACCTAACCCAGTATACTCACTAATGATATCCATCTTAGCAGCATTAAATAGCCAAAGGATATTAACTTCGACTTCGTAATTATGTTCCAGACCCCTGGACATGCTCCAGAATCAAAAGGATGTTTGGATTACCAGAACAGGACTTCATAACAGCTAATGATACATGATGTTCACTCAAAGGACAAGTAAATCGAAAGCCCGAAACCAAACAAGCGAGACAAAAGAAACAAAGCCATACCGTAATATTTCCATGAAATTCTAGCTATGATGATTACGCCCAGAATATATTGGCGTTGCATGAGTTTGTAACCAGCCTTTCAAACCGCCTATCATGTATAGCTTACCGCCTATTATACGCAGTACGCTGACCAAAACTAGCACACCAGTCAACACACGAATCTTATACATGAGTCATATGTGGTACGTTATTAGAAATGTTCTCAGTAATATCCAGCAAGTTCTACATGACCTTATTCAGCTAAGAATATATACAGAAGCCATAAGCGTAAGGCGTTCGTTCGTCTTTTCCTATTGAAGAGAGACCATATAGTGCTGGATGGGGTTGACGTCATGCGTTGAGTCGATACTGTGGCATCAAGAGCAATCTTTTAAGTAGCCATCGGTCATTTGCCGGACATAAGAACAGCCCGGGTGGTCTAGTGGTATGATTCGCGCTTAGGGCAGCAACTCCTAAGCACTCCTGCGCGAGGTCCCGTGTTCGATCCACGGCTCGGGCCTGTTATTTTTGTTTTTATTTTTTTCCGGTCAATAGTCCAAAGCACCTATAATCTAATGCTTGAGACTTCCTCATTTCCAATTGTACTAATCAATTAACTCAACGCTAAATTCCAACGAGAGCATGGATACGGACGACTTGTTCGTCTACATTTGTCACGCTGAAGTGTTTATCAGCTTCATGGAACTTTTACCCGATATGAATATCGTCTTGTACTAAATCACATTCCCAATGTCCATTCTCATACTCAACACCTTTATTGTATTCATGCATCATTCTTCTTGTCGCAACATTCAAGTCTTGGTCTAGTACGTCGCCAAGATCTGCCTTTTGTCTCATTATTCACAGTGGACTCATCGTTCGTCTTCACCTTGTTCTTTCCCCCATTTCCACCCGCGACTTCTTTTCTCATTTACGCGTCCTTCGATCGATTGTCAAACATCGGATCTTCTGGCAAATCAACTCCCCAGTACTTCTTCATGCGCTCCCTCAATAGCTCATACGAAGAGCCCACCCTGAGAACCTTCATATTCTCAAAGTCGATAATAGTTGAGGGCCGTCCTCCGTATATGTGATATCGTTGCAATCCATAGTCCACGATTATATCAGCAGCCTCCTTAATCTCGGGATCAACATCCTCCAGTCTGAACTTCTGGCCTGTCCCCGTTAGATTGGCACTTGACCCAAGCATCAGCTGGCCTGCTTCATCATTCAATCGGCCCAACTCCACCAAAAGAGAACTTCCGCCGACATAGATCCCCAGTGTGTTATTTTTAGTTGTGTTCGCCATAGTGGCGGGCGTGAGCTGTTGAAGGATTGGATGCTCCGACCGGAACGGCGCAACAATTCCAAACGACATATCGAGGTCCTGATGCAGTACGCGAATCATCTCCAATATCTCGTCGGGCAGAACATGCAGCTCCCGATGCAGTTTGTAGGATCCAATGACTCCTTGCGCATGGCCTGGCCGACGCCTCTTTGCGGCGAACGCCTTTTGAATAGCTTCGGTGGAAGAAGCCATGAGACCGTATCCGACTTCAGTTGGCACGATGGCTACTCCTCCTGATCGGAGCACTTCAAATATGCGTCGGGCATCGGACTTCACACCGGGATGACTGCCTGGGGTGGGAATGGTTTTGGATTGTATGTCCATCATAGAAATCGAAATAACGACTGGATCTTGGATCCACAAAGGGGCAGAGCGTCTACTTTAAAGGAGATAAAGAAACATTAGACGACAAAGGAACATATAATTTGCTGACATTAAGTCGACTCAGCCTCCACCTCTTGACTTTTAGCTAAGAACCACGCTAAACTAGTTCAGTCAATAGTGCGGGTGCTACGTGGACTACCCGGTCGCTCTGAAGATAACGTTGTCAAACACAGAGATTGTACGAGACAGACACCCCGGCTTGTTGACTAACTTGCTGACACGATTCATATTGGCATTGTAATCAGATATGAAAGCCGAATGCTGGATCGCCAAGTCCTCCATCTCGCGGTCGCCTACAGCTAATTCGCCTCGCAGCTTTGCGTCTTCCCGAGCCTCAACCCATTCAAGTATCATCAGAACGAGGCTGAAAATACTCTCTGAGCCCGCTTTTATCTTTAATGACGCCTAAAAGCACTTGTACAGTCATCCCAGGGCGGACCAAAAATCGCAGGCGAACATAAATGACAGCCACAACGCACCCTGAGGCATCGAATACAATCTAGGATGAACCATGATTTCAATTTCTCGTCCATCTTAACTTTGATCCGAAAAATGAAAGAAGAGAATCCGATAGCTAGATTTACAATTCCTAAGGCAGGAGAATTCACCCATTTAATATCTTGTTCAATTCCATTTATCATCGAATGCGCCTCCTGGAAGGAATGCCTGTAGCCTAACATTCTCCTTGTGATATAGCTGTAAGTACAAGCAAATAGAAGGACACTCTACTCTAGCTCTTAGTTCAACCCACCATATACTTCGACTTACTTTGCGGTACCAAAGATACAGCAACAAAAGTGCCACAGGATCTCTTTTCCGAAGAAGGTCTTCGAACTGGCCATATATAGTGCGAGTGAAGATTTGGCTTCCACCTGTTGTGACCCCACTATCTGGGAGGTTCAGGACTTGGGACACTGCGTGGGCAGCATAGAAGTACGGATTGTCCTTTGCCGTAGATGACTCTTCGAGAAGACAAATGGCAGCCAGGGCGCTTGGCATACCATCTATACCCCTCTCCGGCAAGGGTGAAGCCATATGAGCATAGGTTGCCGCCATGACGCAGAAAAGACTGTCCGATCGTAGCGGATTCACTGTGTCCCACAGGGCCATTTTACCCTTGCTCATGCGTAACCAGTCCAAATCGGAGCTACCGGAGGACTTTAACGGCCAAGAATCCTCCGGCGTGTTTGAATCGGGAGTTGAGAATGACAAGATAGCCAGAGCAGCCGCAGTGCCCCAGATTGCATCTTTATCTTTTGCTTGAATCGGTTCTCTTAACCGCCTGTTTAGGAGAGCTGTACTTTGAGACCAGTGATAGCACTCTTCTAGACTGCGATGATTGTACGATGAGCTATTCAGATGGCGGTCATATGTGAGTGCCACGGCTAGAGAAGCGTGCATTAAAAAAGGGTACTGTAGGCAAATTGTTAACTGAGCTCAGACCCATGATGTACAATCCGGTATCGATTCTGCCTTATGCTAAAAAGAGTCAATGTAATAACACTTACAGTGAAGGCTAGCCTTAGGAGCTTGCGGTTAACGAGAAGCATATTAGGATCATCCGGCGTAAGAAGACTTCTTCCAAAAAACCGGGTGATGAAATCTTGACATTTTGCATTCAGTTGGTATTTCGTGTACTCATCGCATGTCCAGACAGCACTGCAAACAGGGGGCTGAAGCTGCGCCTTCCGTCGAACTGCCAATGGCCTTGCTGTGTCAGCAGCGACGGGCTGTAAGTCGGGAATATTAGACGCGAAGTTGCATAATACGCCGAATGAACTACATCTCTTGCAATGTGGCTTAAGCTCGTCGCACTAAGAGGTCATGGGGTTTTTTTCAGCCAAGCACCACCTTCCTAGCAAAGTCAAGAGTCACTCACCTTCAGTTTCCTGAGCTTGCAATTTCGACAGCCAAATCTTGACCTCCGCGAAGTCTTATGTTCCGGAGCCCGAACTTCCCTTGGATAAGTCAAGGCCATGGCTTTCGATTTTCCAGTGCTTTGTGCCGCTTGCGTTTGAGGGATTTTTTTGATCTTGAAATAGAGTCAATCTTGTTTCCCTTGGCAGAAGGTGGGACATCGATCATCATATGCCCCATACGCTAAACTACTTTCGGAAACACGGATTTCACGCTAACTAATACTCGGATGCAAAGGCCTCTGATTGGCTGAGAATTGACTATAATCAACAGGTCGCATACAGTACATTGGAGACCAAGGAGGTTGAAATGATGGCTTATTTGTATAAGAGAGAAGGCTTTCCCCAACCTTTCGAACAGAATATTTTAATATCTCCTAAAACTCTTACTTACACAAAAAGTCCAAATGGCCACTCACCTCGCTGCCGTTTCCCCAGCCAAAGGCCAACCCTTTGAGCTCCAAACTCGTCCTACCCCAAAGCCAGGACCAGGCGAGCTCCTCGTCGCTGTCAAATCGGTAGCTCTCAATCCGGCAGACGCCATCATGCGTGACCAAGGCCTTTTCATACCCACATACCCCACGGTCATCGGCTTAGACATGTCAGGCTTAGTCCTCGAGATTGGCGAGAACGTGCCCACCGGTGCGACCAACGCTGATTCAGGTCCAACCTTTAGGCCAGGTATCACTCGCGTTGCCGCCTACTCCGCCTCTGTCTGGAAGTCCTGCGATCCAGACTATGGCTCATTTCAGGAACGGTGCCTCATCCCCTGGCAGCATGCCATGCCTATTCTGGACGATGAACTGTCTTGGAACCATGCGGCAACATTACCCATCGCCGTTGCGACGCCACTCAGCGCGTGGGACATGATGGGAATCACCCGGCTGGGGGAAGCTATTACTTCTGTTCCAGATTCGGCTGGCTCTGTCGGTTCTGGTACCGACATCGATGGAGAGAAGCGAAAGGATGACATGGGAAAAAGAGAAGCTCTTCTGATCTGGGGTGCCTCCTCTAGCATCGGTACTATGGGCGTTCAAACAGCCCGGCTGCTGCGTGAAGATCCTAGCTCGTCTTTCGCGGCCGTGTATGCCACGGCTGGAAGGGTGAATACAAATTATGTGAAATCACTGGGCGCGGACCGCGTGTTCGACTACAAAGACCCACATGTAGTGGATGCGATCGTGTCAGCAGCTCAGGAGGACGGATTAGTAATTCGGTATTGCTTTCTTGCTACCGGGCAGTTGACGCCATGTCAGGCTGTACTTAAGGCGTTCCTCGAGGAAGACCAAGAGGGGGAAAGGATGATGAAAAGGAAGATTGGGTCGGCGCCTAGGGTTCCGGTAGATGCTAAGGTGGTGGATGGGGTGGAGACGATATTTGTGATGCCGTCAATGGTGGAAGAGGAGAGGCTGGAGCAGTTTCGGTACTGGATTGGAACGTGGCTGAGAGAAAACTTGGCCAAGGGAACCATCAGGCCGAGTCCGGAGCTGAGCGTAGTGGGGAAGGGTTTGGGCGCTATCAATGATGGGTTGGACAAGCTGCTTCGGGGGGTGAGTTGTACAAAATTGATTATTGAGATTGCAGAGTGAGAGTGCCTGAGATGTTGACATGGCCTATAACAAGGCTAGACACTATGCAACTCGATCAAATGACTCTGTTTGGCTTTGTTTGGGAGGGGCGACCACCTGTGATTTATAGTACTTAGTATCACACAAGGCTCTTACATATTCAGAGATTGGTTTACAATAAAAGGCAAAGGCGTCATGTCTGCATATACAGTTACGTCTCAGCCTCTTGACCCATTCCTTATTATGACTGCAGGTGCGGCTGCAGGTGCGGGCAGTACACCTGACCTTGATCGTGGGGGCCTTAGATCGAATAAAATAATGTTTGGGTGATGTTGGTGCATTGCTGATCAATCACATAACTCAGTTCGGACTATGCGGACATGCAGGGTCTGGAACAACTCGGTCATGACGTTGCGGGTGCGGGTATGGACTCCAAGCGGTACGCTGATCAATGAGTCGCGATTTTGACTATGCAAGGTTGGAGTAGATTAGCTATGAAAAAACCTATTTTCCATCACCTAATCGTATTATATGCACAAATCTAACAGACAAGCAATTTTTTGCGAAACCTTCTATACGAGGTGACGTGAAGTGTGCGTCGGGTCGGTCGGTTAAGGCCAAGGATTTCCCCGTAGTTCGCAAATAGTTACCGTCAAATGTACAAGTTGACTCGAGGGGCCTATTGAATCATTAAACCACTTCTGATTAGCAATGAGGTTTATTCTCAAGCGTATATTCCGGTGTCGCTCCCGAGCCGTGTTCGTGTCTTTTGTCAGGCGGTGCATTATATAGATAGAGCGAGTCCCTCTAATTCCATAGCAACACAATCCATTATTTTGCTTTGCTTTTTATCGCTTGGTGAATTTAGGATATTCTTCTTCATTCTCTGACAGGCACAGCCTTGACAAGTATTTATTGAACCGATTTTCATCCATCATAATGACGCCTCAAGTCCACCGCAATCCACCTTTCCGCGCCGAACACTTGGGCTCGCTTCTTCGAACGCATGAACTCCTCGATTCGAAAGTAGCCTTCGAGGGTGGTCAAATCCCCAGATCGGATCTCATTGCGATTGAGAAGAAAGATATCAAGGATATCGTGCAGAAACAGAAAGAACTGGGATTTTCCGCTCTTTCAGACGGAGAATACTGCAGACACAGTAAATATGAGTGTTTCATTGAGCTTCAAAAGGACGAATCAAGGTGCTGACGTTGTATGATGGAACAAGTGTTCTGGGGCTCTTTTTTCCCCGGTCTGGATGGATTTGAAGAGATCAAGGAGCCCGAACCTGGGCTTTTCCGCCCATACGCTCCTGACGTCGCGGCATTCTTCGAAAAAGGCCATAAGCCCCCCGAGAGCGTTATCTGCACGGGCAAGATCAAGCACGTTGGAAGCACGTATATCGATCAATTTATGTATCTGGCCAGCCTGGTTTCGATTGAAGAGGTGAGGAACCTCAAGTTGACCCTCGCTGCTCCGACTTGGTATCATTTGCGCTACAAGGAGGGATCAGCCTATCCCAAAGACGTATATGCTTCCGATGAAGATTACTTCTCGGATATTGCTACAGCCTACCAGGAAGAGCTGCGGATCCTATACGATGCTGGCTGTAGGAATGTCCAAATTGATGACCCTAATTATGCCTGTGAGTGTGGCTTCTAGTGCCCCTAGTGTTTGTAATGTCGGAAGCATGAAATGATTGACTTTTTCGACAGACTTCTGCTCGGATAAGATGCTTAACGGGTGGAAAGCCGACCCTCTGAATATGCAATCGCCTGACGATTTATTCCAAAAATACATCAAGCTATACAATGACTTGCTCTCCAATCGTCCAGCTGATTTGCACGTCGGTGTTCATATCTGTCGCGGAAACTTCGTTGGCAGCGTCCACTTCTCCGAAGGTGGCTACGATCGAATTGCGAGGAGACTTTTCCAAGAACTCAATGTCGACACTTACTATCTTGAGTATGATACCCCTCGTGCTGGAGGCTTCGAGCCTTTGAAGGAGTTACCCACCCATAAAAATGTGATTCTTGGCGTCGTGACCAGCAAATTCCCCAAGCTCGAAGACAAGCATGCCACGAAGGCGCGTATCTATGAGGCTGCTGGGATCATTGCAAATGGGAATAATATCACTGTCGATGAAGCGCTCAATCAGATTGGGGTCAGTCCTCAATGTGGGTTTGCTAGTCACCGCGAGGGTAATGCTATTGATCACGAGGGCATGATCAATAAACTAAAACTTGTCCGTGAGATCGCCAACGAGATCTGGCCCGGTCAAGCGTGATATTCATTCACAGTCAGCTGGACCTCGGGAACAGTGATACCCTCAACACGGGTTAATGACACGATTTGAGACACTGGTCGGGTTTCAACAACGCGGCAATTTTGGAAAGCCGAGCCGAGATCAATGCGGAGCAGGGCTTGAATATTAGGCGCCTCTTCATATTTTTGTGGTTGATTATCTCTTTAAATCTTCTCTATAATTACAATCCCAGTTTTATTCTTTTCATTTATAATCATGAGGTTATGGGATAAACGATGGCCTTCCGTGCTAGTCTGGATGTGTGGATCCGTAAGCAGTCGAACTCTGGCTTAGATGATGAAGAGGGCCTGGAATTTTAACAGAAAGAAAGGGAAAAGAAAGGGACTTGAGTCTCGGGCTTTAGGATTTATGAAGATAAATCAAATCTCACAATAGCCGGACCCATGGTTTCCTGACCTCTGAAAATTGGTCCGCTATCCTGTGGGGCGTGTATACAATGAATTCGATTCTGACTGAAACAGGAATGAGGGTATATACCTGACACAAAGAGGAATGTAAGGTAGTAGCTTATCGCATTGTCTTTTGCCTTTCTTGCATGATGAAGGCAAGGGATTGTTAGCCATTGCTGCTTCTCTCCATAGTCAGTGATATCATGTGAGCCGGATATTGACAAGTCGAGGTAGAGGACGGTAGTTGATGAGATCTAGATCAGCGATGACTGAATCTTCCAATAGTTAAGGGTATGGATGACGCACCTGATGCGCGTCCTGCGTAGAAACATCGTGCATAATGACCATACACGCAACCACGCCGATATGGAGTAGCGGATTTCAATTAGGCCACACAGAGAAAAACACAATATCCGAATGCAGATTATACAGCTTAGGTGATCAAGGGTCTCCCTATGTGATGCCCGTGGTCTGTATAGCACTAAGATTGGGTTTACATGAGGAATGCAGATATTGATAAAGTGGTTTAAATAAGATCATAGGCGTCATTACATACATCCTGGAGATAACCAAGCCACACCTCGAAAGCCTTCTATCGAGTGAAAAGCCAAGCTCACCAAATGTGAAATATGACAAAGGAAATTCATTAACCCATGAATCCATGGGACAAAAAAAGTAACAAGAAATCAAAAACCGAGAGGATATGAAAATCGTAAACAATAAACAAGCGGCAGGTATCAAATACAGGGGAATCAAGCGTATAGATAACAATCTGTCAACTTTTTTTCTTTTGTGTCGGGCCGGGGCGCTTCCACTTGAGCTGATTCGTATGGTCCACGGATGATCCATGTTTAAAATGAGCGCCAGAGGATGACCACAATAGGCACCGCAATGGCAATCAAGAGCAGGGACCTGGTGAATCAGCGTCAGTATTGCGACTCCGAACCACGTATTTCTTATGAGTGAACCCTAGGAAAATATCCATGGGTGACGGCGTCAAGGGGGAAGAATGCAAATGACACACTCCCGCACGGTCTTGTATTTTCCCTCAAAGCAGTCCAAATCATTGAGCAAGCTATCTATTGCTTGCCCCATGACCAAGGACGGAACATGCGTCCAACGCTTTTGAAGACCGTGCGCAGGAGCGCCTTGAGCCAATTATCAGATGCATTGTTGATAGAAAGAGCGGCGACTGACCGACTCTGGCTCGTAGGACGAGCATCTTCATCTCCATTATTGGTGGTGGCGTTGGGCGGAGTGAGTTGTTCGGGGGCAGGTGCAGGGGCGGCAGCCTTCTGGCTGGACTCGGCGACGGGCTCGCTTTCAGGGACTGCCTTGGGCTCGCTTTCGGAGACCGCCTTGGTCTGCTCGTCCTGAACGGGGCGTTGTGCGGGTGGTGCTTGGATGGTTGTGATCGATGTCAATTGATCGGTGGAAGGCTGGTTGAGTTTCTGGAGAAGGGCTTCGCCATCGCCAACAAGTGCTGCGAGAACCGAATCAGCTTCGAAGGACGGTACGGACGCGTTATTCGCAGGGACCGAGAGTAAAGGCTTACTGTCTTCAGGCTGCACCTCTGCAGCAGGTGCCTCACTCTCAGTCTTGGTCTCGGCCTGGTTCTCAGTCTTCTCGTGGGACTGGTGCACGGCAGCAGCAACAGCAATACCTGTAGCAGCAGCAGCGGTGGCCGCTCCGGCACCAAGGACCTCAGCAGTCAAATCATTGTCTTTGCCAGTTTCCTCAGCGGACTCATCCTGGGGAGTCTCTTCAACTTCCTTGTTCACAGGCTCCTCTGCAGCAGCGCTTGGTGCCCAAGAGCTCGCGGGCCGAAGACCAGCAAGCAAAGAAGCATAAACATCAGGATCGGAAGATTGTTGCGGAGCGAATTCCTGAACCTTGGCGTCAGCCTCGGGCTCAGAGGCCTCCACGACAGGCTCCTCTTCCTTGGTGATGGGAGCATCGTTAGTAGTTTCGGGCTCCTCGACAGCGGGGGTCTCCTCGACAGCGG